>CM029016.1:82034605-82532691 GCA_016801055.1 Panax notoginseng | reverse complement strand
AACCATTCTCTGGGCCACCCTTGTTGCTTCGAAGAAGTATCCATCAAAGGTCGCTTCTCGAACTTGGCGTTGGGCTTGGGGACTGTTTGCTCAGCACTTTGAAGCCTCGTTCCCGAGGGACTTCCCAGCAGAGGAAAAGAGTGAAAAAAAAGAATCAACTGTTGGGGTATCCCCAACTCATAACAGAACGCTATGAAGGCCAGGATATGGATGTACGAAATTCGGCACCAGTTGGGCGAAATCCACTCTGATAAATCCCAGGAGAGTAACAAGGAAGGAGTGAAGAGGGAATCTAACTCCCTTCTCTAGAACAGTTACCGGTACGGCAGTCCACCCATCCGGTCGTTGGTACATCCGTTCGTGCGGTTCCGGAGCCCTCACCAGATGGGTGTCCGGAATCTGATACCGACTTCTGATGGCACGCAGCTCGATCTCGGTAATGATAGAGGGGATATTGGGTGAGGATATTGTTCTTCACTCTCAAAAAACTCTGAGAGGTTGGGTAGGGGGTTTGAAGGGTTCCCGGCAGGGCTAGCCGTGATTTGGGGGTTGGGGTTTGGAACCGACTCGGTAAGGTTGTGACTGGGAGGAGTGATGAAAATCGGACAGCAAGAATAGGGGGTGGAGTTGTCAGAATCTTGGGCCGCCATTGCTACTAAGATCTTGCAGGAAAGAAAGAAGTCGGAGAGAAGGAGAAAACACTGTATATCAAATTCAAATTAAGCTGGTAAAGTCGTCAGAATTGGGGAAAATTGGACTTTTATAGCGGTCTTTTCAAATTTTGCACGAGAGCCGAGGGCGACGCATTAATTAGAGGTAATGATGTGGGAGAGGAAGGGGTTAACGTCCGATTTTGATTTTAATGGGTTATCCAAGGTGGGCCGGCGCTCGTTGGATCCCTTTTCACTATGGACTCACACTATTTACAATTTTCCACTAAACATCCTGTTTAATAAAAGACTGGGGGGCAATGTTGAGTCATAATACTTTTCATACTAGGCCAGGCCAAATGGGCTTGTCCTTTGGACTATGTCACTTTTGTCATGTTGGGTCAAATGAATTGGGCCCGCTACTTGACTATAATATTGGGCTTAGTCATTGGATCGGCCCATTATGTAAGTAGTCACTTATCCTATCTTTGACGGTAATCATCACAAAAGGTAGTAGTTGACTGTTATGTCTGCCACCTTTCTGCATGGCATTAATGAGGATGGAACTCCGATTGTCGGCGGGAGGTAACAGTGGTACAGGTAGAGAAATAAGCTACACGCTTTCGGCTGAGATGATTGGGGGGAGAGGAGGTGTCAGGAGATAGTGGATGGCACAGTAAACCGGGTCTAGGGAACGTATGGGGCAAGGATCACAAAAAGGAGGAGGTAACAAAACACAACACATTATTATTATTATTCACACACACTCAGACACTGGTCAATATTTTCCTCCATTGTTAACATTGTGATCGCCTGTACTGACTCTCACGCCGGAGCTATCCCCCAACGGTCAGGCCGTCAAGCTTTTGGTGTTGACTTGTTGAACTGTGCAGGATCATAGCGTCTTACGTGATTGGGACGTGGGAGAAGATCTTGGCGTTAACAGTCTCAATTAAAGTTCGTATGAAAAAGTTATGGTCGTGGTCGTTTTATCAAAAGATGTCGTAGCAAAAAATTGTCTAGTGCAACCGCTCCAGTTGCTAGTTCATTTTCTGTGCGGCATTGCCATAAACATAAACGAAAACGGCGCGGCAGCGCCAAGGTCGGGCCAGATCAAGCAGGGACGTGTTTTACATGTTTTTTTATTCCAAATTGGATTGGGTTTCCTCCTAAGCTTGGGATTGGACTTGTAACCTATAAATACATGATGTGAGGCATAGAATTGAGGTTAATTAGAGACTTACAACCTAGAGAATAACATAATTTAGGAGTAGATTAGAATAGGAGTAGAATTAGAAGTAAGGAATAAAGTTTGATCTAAAGGAGGATTCAACGCGAAGGAGTAAGGAATAAGGATTAAAGACAGAGATTGGAGATTGAGCTTCATATACAGATTTTCTCTCTTCTCTCTCCTTTTTATTTTCGTAACCTTGGATATGATGGATTATCTTATTAATTTGATTTCTTTCTCAGTTATTAGCTAAGTTTTAATTGAGACTGCAATTGAACCCAGTGTGTAATTTTAATTATTTTGTTTCCTTGTTGATTATTGACTATAATTGAATTGTATATTATATCTTATGCTTAATTATTTAATTGCTTGGCCAGTAATTAGCATAGTAATCTATATGAAATTAAGGGATGAGAGTATAGATTTAGACAGGATATAATAACATGTGATTGTGTTTTCTGTATGTGATGGAATTCATAATTTGTGTATAGGATAGAGATATACCTATATGCCATATATAATCTTATGAGAACCTATGCTTGAAATTCTTTTTAATTGTAATTCACATAGAAGATATAGTGAATTAGTTTTCTAGGGTGTTTTTTCTAATTCTATCTTTTGTTCATTTAGGAAGATTGGATCATAGATCATCGAGAGGTGTTTATGAATACCGATAAGTTCTTGATTAACAATTCGTTATAGTTAATATAATTTAACAGGAAGTGAAATGATTTGAAACGAAACATTAGGGGAAGTTATAATCTTAAGTGTTTTTAATATGATCTTTGTTAAATCAATTGTTAAGTATCTTAAGTATTTTAAGTATTTTTAGTTTAAATCAATTTTTTAAATAAAATTAATTTGGTTAAGAGTTAGTACTTTGTAATTATTATTAAATAATTCTATGAAGGAACAATACTCTTCTTGCAATTATATTGTTAGTCGATCGCGAACACTTGCGTGTATTTACCTAGTATAAAATTAGGCAAACATGTGCTTATTTGATAATATTTAATTACTTACTAAAAAAAATCAAAAATACAAAAGTTGACTTAATAGGCGTCTGTTAGCAGGTATCCAAATCTGTCAATGGACTCGATAAGTGTGTACGCACACAAAATATATATATATATATATATATATATATATATATACACACGAGTAGGGACTCCATCAATAAGTTCTGTTGTTCAAGAACGAAATCAGAGATGTTGTGAAAGTTTAAGGACCAAATTATGCATTTAGCCACATAGATTTGTTTGAGCATATCAAAACAAAGTAGGGTCAAACTGTATCAAATCATAAAACCAAATAAAATCATAACTCTAAATGAAATAATTTGTCCCCAATAAGCAGATATTAGCTTATATGTTTGATGTTTCCCATAAGATTAGTTCAAGTCAACAAATATACATACAAGATGTGACACTGCACCTTGGAACACCCATAGTTCCATACCTGATGGCCTAAACTACTACAACTACCCTAAAATCAAAGGAAAACTTCTCATATCCAATCAAAGAACAGCAATTTTGCATACCTGTTGACTAATCCGTGCATTGCCCCAAGAGCCCAAAGGTGTTTGAACAGTATCCAGAACCTGATTCTTGGTCTCAAATAATGGACTTGGCCCAATTTCTTTTCCACCACCAGATACGACAGGAACAGAGCCTGTTTTGGGGGACCTATTAAGAAACATATAACTATTGTTATATCGACACATATTTTTCTGGCAATTCAGTTTCTATCAGTGAGTACATACTTGGTATGAGATTGTATATCAGCCTGAGAATCAGTATTCACAGCCGGAGTGCCAATTGGAGCCAATTGTTGAGAAGCCATAGGGGTAAAACCAGTGGATACTTCCTTGTTCACTATGCCTTGCCGCTCAGAGACAAGAAAACCCGTGCGAGTGTTGTTTGATGCTTCCCTACCCAATGATGCAGAAATTTTATTTAAGCTAGTTGAGACCATGGTACTTCGAGTGGAAGAACGAGGTTTCCGTGGTGGCTGGCATTAAACAAAACAAAGATAAAAGTTATCAACAGCACTTCAACAAAAAGCATAAAAACCAGGTCAAAATTAAAGTTGTTTGTTGTCAAACCTTTGTGACCCTAGACTTGGCCTTTATTTTTTTCCCTCTGTTCACGACGATCATTCAGCATTTGCCTTTTCGACCTCACCTCAATAAAGTCATCTTCATCACTTGGGGCTTCTATGCCAGATTGTTTAAAAACATGTACAATGCCAATTTGCGAGGGAGTATCAACATCCTCCTCAGAGATATTCCTTTTCATGTTTCCTTCCTAGAGAGCGGGGTATCTCGACTCCTGGGTAATGCTTCTTTTGAAAGTCCATTTGAAACCTTGCTTTCAGAATCAATCTCCTGAGAACTAGTTGGATCTGAGCTCAAACATTCAGATTCAACTACCTGCTTCAATGGTTTAGAGGTCATGGTACCTTGCTTAAACCCACTTCTGGTAGAAATTTCAAAACATTTGCCATTTAAATTTGATTTATCATCCAACCCTGACTGGTTAGAAGGAACCAAGACGGATGATTGCCTAACTCGAAACTCAGTTCGTTGGATAGCACGGCGAGGTCTCCTCTGGAATCCACTGGAATCCAAGCGAGACGCCTCTGGAGCAAGGAAAGACGATCTTAAGCCATATGTTCTTACGGATAGGGCAATTTTTTTGCTTGTTTACCAGATAAGGCTCCTTGACCTCTTGAGACATTGATATCTTTTTCACGAGAATTAAACTGGGATGCTGCTGATGACCGCAACTGACCTTCGGGTCCTTTCTCAATTGATTGCCCCAAGTTCTTTACAACTGAATCAAGGTGCTCTTTATCTTCAGCTTGGAAAACTGATTTTAACACATTCTTGTTATCAACATCTTGTGGAACATCAGTTCCAGTCTTGTGTACTAGTGCACTGCTATCTGCACTTCCTCTCACAGAAAATGAATTCAACACCCTTGAGCCATTATCATCGGATAGATCCAATGGCCTTGAAACAACAGAAGGTTGATTATTTATCGAAAGGGAAGACGCATCATCTTTCATCAAATTATGCGTCTCTAGAACGAGTTGAATAGGCACAGAACCACCAGAGTTCTGATTCAAATTATAATGATGCTGCATGTGGGCTGCACAAAAGACATAGACTGAGGGGGCATTGGCAAAATTCCTGGGAAATTGGGGATGTATACCTGAGTTGACCAAACTGGAAGAGAGGAGGTTGTGATGGTTGTAAATGGGTAATGGATGGATCAACTGGGAGATGCAGATGGAGCGGCATCCGTATTGAACCAATTTGTATGGCTGGAACAGGAGATGGTATCAAAGAAGGACCAGTAAACAGACCAAACTGAAGTTTAACTGGTAAATCAGCTTGATTTGGAATAGAAGATACAGCAGACATGATAGGCGGACAAGAGGGACGAGATGCCATGTCAACTGAAGAAGGGACTGTGTGCAGTGAAGATAGTTCAGAACCACTAGAAGCATTAGTATTATTCAATAGATCAGCTTCAATTGAAGTAGGAGGAGCACTTATAGGCTGAAGTACCGACTCTTGGATAGTCTTTTCAGTTTCATCAATCCTATTTAATGCAATTTTGATGCTAGTTTGAGGGGAATCATCCACAGGCTTAAGGGTTTCTCGATCACCTAGTGTCCCATCAACAGATCCCTGCGCTTCTACAACACCAACAGAAAATTTGGGTATCTCAAGATTATTTCCTTCACCCTTTGGATATCTTTCAAACTCATCACTTGGTAGTCCAACTTCAACACCCTCATCAAAGCCTAAGACCAAGTTGTCCACCATGTGGGATGAGCCTTTCTCCTCCAGATGGATATTTTCAAATTCATGGGTCAGGTCAATATTTTCATCATCTACTTCATGAACTTCATCTTCTTCCTGATAACCATCTTCATCGTACTCTTCTTGTTCCTGCATCTCTTCATTTTTGTCAAGGGTCCATTCCTCATCCTCACCGACTGATATAGAACTTGATGCTGTCATTATGGTGTCTTCTGCAGATCTGTTCAGGATAATAGAATCATTCCCAGACACAGAAATATCCTTTTCTTCAGCTGAAGCAGGCATAGTTGGGGATCTCTAGATTCATCCGACTCATCATAATACTCTGTCTGCAGAGCAGTATCACTTCTTGCAACATAATTACGGTGCGCATTATTTCCTAGGGAAGTCGAAGGACCAGGGTGTTCATTCTCGCCTCTGAAGGAAGCTTTGTGCATCGAAGCTATTGAAGGAGGGGGGAGGACACGAGGCTGTCTCATGGAATATCGCGACCTCCCATAAGATAGAGCTCATCAGCCTCAGAATTAGGATACAGACGTTCTGGGTAAGGAGAATGAGGATTAACACGAGTATGGCCCTGCCCCAAAGCAGCATCACCATATCTTTCGGAAACATTCTCATGTGACTCACCAATTTCCCTGTTTCTATTGAAAGGATCTCCATCACCAGACGCAATCCACCTGTTCCCCAAAAAGAGATTCTTGCAGTGCTCCTTTGGAATAAGTACTAGAAGAGATGTATCCAGCTCCACCGTAGAATTCTTTCCTAGGGATGCTCTCCCACCAACAGATGCATCTCGCCTGGGACTGTGCTGACCATTGTCGTGGTCCTGCATAGCAAAAGACAAGCTATTCCCATTCTCAAATACATCCCTCCTCCATGAATTAACAGCTTTTCCTCTTTCCAAGTAGCCAGAAGAAGATTCTCCCGAAGGAGGAAGCCTATAATTCGTTACAAATGGTCTGTTCAGAGCAGATGAATCAGACGATGCTGAAGTTGTTATTCTCTCTACCATTCTCTCGCTATCTTCCCAGTCATCCAAATCTGCTTCCCCGAACTCATCTTTTTCCTTCATACTAACGGACACTTTCTCATTTGCAACAGAGAAAGAGTTATCACCCTTTTCTTCTTCAGCCCGCCGCTGGGCAATCCTAGCCTCCAATTCCAGAAGTTTTTGTTTAGCAGCTATTTTCCTTCTCTCCTCCTCAATAAGAATCCTTCTCTTTTCCTCTTCTCTAGCTATTTTCTGCTCTTCAGCCCTTCTTATGACCTCCAACCGCTCCTGCTCTGCCCTCCAAGCAGCCTCTTGGGCTTCCTCTTCAAGCCTTCTCTGCCGTTCTTCATCTTCCCTTATCAGTCGTTGTCTCTCTTCTTCTTCTCTTCGAGCTTGCTCCAAAACTCTTTCTTGTTCTTCAATAATCTTTTGTCGCTCCATCTCTTGCATCTTCTGAACTCTCTCAAGCTCTGCCTCAAAAGATTCCCTAACAGGGTCATGGAAATCCGCTTGATTAACAGCTTCTTTTTTCCTCTTAATTACTCCCACGACAGAAAAGGGATCCCTTTCATCATAACCAGTAGAACCGAAATCTTTGAGAAGAGGATCTTCTAAATAAGGTCTATCACTCTTTAGCAAAGGAAGCTTCTCCCGACCAAAACTCTGAACTGGATCATTCACTGAAAGCCCTTTACCACCTTTAGAAAATGATGATTTGGAAATTGTTCTATTTTGTGAAGTGTCACCCTTGTATCTACTGGATTGTTCAGCCCTAAATCGGTCTCTTCGCGCAGACACCTGAATGCTAGATTCCACTATGTGATTCCAGTGCTGTCTCCCTTCCTGTCCTTGTGCCGTATCTCTCTTTCCAGTTGCAGATTCCCCATTTCCAGTAAATCCACCATCCCGAGTACCATCTCCAAAAGGTGGCGGGATATATTTATTTTCTCTTCCATTTTCTCTATTAGGGCCAGTTGGCTGACTGGTAGCATTTCTTTCATTTACAACTTCTTGCATGTTCAATCCATCTTTCTGGAGAGGGGAAGTTGTCCAATTGTTACCTTCCCGACTAGGTGTTCGTACATCTATATGATAAGGATCCACTTTAAGGACTTCACTGAAAGGACCCTTTCCAGCTTCATCGCCACGCAGACCCCATCTTTCAAATGTATTACTGTGTGGCTTTTGTGGCAAAATAATGGTCCTAGGCATGTCAAAATCTCTATCCCAATAAGCCTCAGTTTTAGTAAACCCATGACCTCTGCCCTTGTCTGCAAATCCATGACCTGTATCTCTCTCATCATCTGCCCAGTCAGATCTTGGATTCAAACGAACTAGCGGCAGTGGGTAATCCTCCTGCTTTCGGGCCTGATTGGCCATGTGAGAACCGCCAAACCTACGACCCTGGTCATTTGAATTGGTAGAATAGGTATATTGCCCCTGTGGACGCATGTGAACTGATGAATTCAGATGGTAATTATCTTTCTGCTCATTGGAAGACTCCTCATTCAGTCCCTGCTTCTGCTTTTGATGTGAATTGTCTCTTTGTTTCTGCACTGGCCCAGATGTGGTAGGTAAGGCAGCTTTTAAAGAAGGAAAATCCTCGCCCCTCAAGACCATAGCTTTCTCAGCTGGTGGTATATAAGACTGACCAGAAGCACTAACCGGTGCCAACCGGGCCGAAGGTGGCATATAACTGCTACTCCCCTTAATAACAACATCTGTAGCACGAACACTTTGATCCACACCATCATTACCTCTCCAGTCTTTCTCTTGCAAAGCAATAGCACCTGGTTTTGTCCAGCCAATACTAGACACATTCGGCCTCGACCCGCTTCCAGATCCGGTACCACCTGCAGACCCACTTCCTGGCCCAGACAAATCAAATTTCTCATGTTCTTTCCTCAACGACGGCAAATTCAAGGGGGGTGGAACAGATAGCTTCGGTGCAACCTTTTGTGAACTTCGAGGTCGCAACAGGACCACCATTCCATCACCTCCACCTCCTCCCCCATGACTGCCGCCGGGCCGGACACGACCTGCAGCAGCTTGTCCATAAGACCCATTATAATAGGGAGGATGATTATGCTGATAAGCAGTCTGTCCAAATGACTTATTCAAATTCACAGACACAAATTTGTTCCCAACACCGCCATGACTGGCCATCTCAGAACGGATTCAAAACCACAGCAAAGCATCAAAACCGCAAACCCCACTTTCCTCAATCCAAAAAAAAATAGATTTCTACCGACTTTTCCAGCAGATCTCCCAAGTAATGATCAAGAAATCAAAACCCTAAAAACCCAGCTGGTACCTGATAACGAAAAAATTAACAAATACTAAATACCATAACGGATCACAAAAACTCGATAATTACAACTAGCAAATCTGTACAATACATTTGATATCAAATACTGGCGTTGATTTGAATTAAGCCATTAATCAAATTTTTCAGGTGGACCTATAGATTGAGCTGAAATGGAGGCGAGGTGTAGGATAGGGAGCTTACCTTCGATGGCGTGTGATAGAGACGGCAGTGTTTAACGTACGCCGCTGAGCGATGGAGAAATGCGATGACGTCACCTACTACCGCTCTGCGGAGGGGAGGGGAGGAGGGAGGAGGGAGAGGAAGAAATGGACTGAGGAATCACGAGTTGAGAAAATTTGGGAAATTTTTGTAACAATTTTGACTTTTTTATAATTGTAAATTTAAAATATTTTTAAATTTAAAAATATATATTTTTGTCTAAGTTTTAAAAAAAATAGTAATTAGTAGTTAGCTTTGTATTAATTTAAATTTTAAAATAGTTTTAATTTACTTTAATATATTAAAATAATTTCTCTATTTTATATAGAGCAGGTATAATTTGAGAAAAAAATTAAAAAAAACACCTTGCTATCCATTATGTCACGAATTAACATTATTCTTACTATTAAGTTTCTTAAAATATAAATAACTGCACTTATATTTATTAATATATCTCATTTTTTACCTATTTATTATGTTTTATTTATTTATTTTATTTTTCAAAAACAAAACATAAATTTTGAATTTACTCTGATTAGCTTGTGTTTTATTCTATTGTGGGCACGACATATTTATTTTAATTTATTTATTGTGTTATCATTATTTTGACCAATTTGTTTTAATAATAATTAGGCATGATAAAATATGGTTATGGGTTGGTTTTGGTTTTCAAAATATAGTTATGGTTCCATTCAAAACTAATACTATATTAACCATTTTTAATATGGGTTACGTGGGTTGGAACTATATGGTTATGGTTCAAATATAGGTCGACCCATATTTTAAATTTCAAATATACTATTATTATAATCTAATTAAATAAATTATTATTAGATATATTATTTAAACATAATCACTAAATATTACTTTTTTGGGGAGGGAGTGTGACACCCCCAAATCCCGGTACTTCATTACCTCAAGATTTTGTGTTCACGTAATCAAAACATTCATTTCTAACTACCCAATCATAATAGAATTGAATAATAAAAGAAAACATGGCCATACAAGATTAAACTTAAATAAAAAATCTCCCAGGTTATCCAACTTTTAACAACAATCATTCAAATGCGGAAAATTAAATAACTTCATTACAATCTTTAAATCAAATTCTGAAAGTAAACTATCAAAACTATTACAAGTCTTCAGTATTTATTCATCTTCCCTTTTTCCTTACTGGTGCTAGGTACGTCACCCGTTTCAACTTTAGCTGTAAAAATTTTACAGGCAAGAGTGAGCAAACAAGGCCCACTTGAAATAACAATAAGTAAATCTTTAAACTTTCACATCAATTGCCAATATTAGGCTCCATAGAACTGAACAATATATTATATTAACTTTCTGAAAATTATAACATTCACTAAGGGTCTAATGACCACGAATCATGTCCACAGTTATAAGTAATCTTTCAACTTTAACTTTAACAGTCATAAGACTATAAGGACGCCACGTACTTAGGGGGATCAACCCTTCGTACAATGTATTGTGCACAACTATTTCAACGCTAAGCATAAACCTCTATTAAAAGAGTTGTTCATCTCAGTATTCAGAATACAAGTCCGCACCAAAGTAAGTTTGGTTTGGATAAGCTTTCAAGGGAATTTGGAATTCAACGAACATCAACTAAGGAGTAGTTGAATAAAACCAATAACACTATACTATAGAATAATCGTAACTGACTAAGTATTTCGTTCTAAGTTCATGCTTTAGGGATAATCTAATAGCATAACTATTGAATAACACATCATACATGCTTTGAATAACATTAAGCAAAGGTTACATCTTAGAATTTAATGTCAAGCATGCACAACAAATAATAGCTTGAACGATAAACTAAAGGTACTTGCATGCTAATATAACAAGTTTAGAGTTAAGAAAGCTTGCATAATCATAATAACTATCTCAACGAAAGTGCAGAGATGAGAAACTTGTATCATCATGAATAACTGGATACAATGAAGTTGCTTAATAGAAATACTTTACTCAATAAAGTATAGCATATGAATTTTTTTTGCATAACGAAGCTTTAGAATTAGAAAACTTGCTTAAGTATAACATAACAGTGAAAAGCAACTTTGCTGAATAATAAAGTAGCAAAGGTTAGAGAACTTGCCTCGTGCGTAGGTTAAACAATTACTATTCACGTTCACCCAAGTCCTACACATACCATATGAATTGACAATACACATTAGTTACACTAACATTACCTTTATGAGTTCCTTTATTACTCTTAGTATAGCTACTAACTAAGTTTAAGTTTAAACAACAACACATCTTTTCATGAACATTACTTTTTAGCTTTATTACAACTACTTAAGTGATCATGTCATTGCACCACATGTACATTAACAACTTGATACAACATCCTAATACATGTCCAACATGTTATCATTAAGTTATACTAATAACCAAAGGGTTGCACTTGCATTCGTGCATCCCGACGCCCTCCGATTGGCTCTAAATACACAACAGTCCTAAAAATGACCATTTTACCTACTGTTACAGACCTCAAATTAAAAAACTTAAAGCATGAAAGTTGTAGGTCTACTCGTCCTCTTTCCGAATCATCTTGAATTACCTCAATCGGAGTTCGTATGAAAAATTTATGACCGTTTTACTACAGGAGGTCAAAACTGCCCAACTCAAACACTTTTCCGGCGCTGGGGCGCGAGCTACAGCGCAGGGGCACGAGTTACTGGCCCATTTTGGCGCTGGGGCGCGAACCTTGGCGCCAGGGCGCGAAATTTGGCGCTGGGGCGTGAATTTTGACGTTGGGGCGCCGCAACTCACAGAACCAACCAGAAAGACAGAGCAAAGCTACTGTCTAATTTATTTTTAACAGTCAATGACATCCAACAACATGTATAACTTCATGAAAATTACACATAAAAGTTATGAAGCATTTGTGTGCAAATTTTACACAACTAAACAATAATATCAGAGAACTAATTATTTGAAAACACTGTTTTCCTTTAAAACCAAACCTTTAAAAATCAAAACTCCATTGTTGATATCTAAAGTACAGTGAACGAAATTTTCACTGTTATCAACCAAATTTGATTCCTTTGAAATACAAGTATACCAACATCTAACAAATTAACATGCATAGTTCAATTAACATATACAAGGTTCAATTCGCGTATTAGTTCACAATTTTTATATAATCACATACCAATTTTGTTATTTTACAAAACATACTTTCAAACATGTTTTTTACTGTAAAACCAAGTTCCTCTTTCTTTAACACGTAATTAGCATACAGTCATGTGATATATATATATATAACAATAACGACTAAATGTAAACATGCTTCCCCAACCAATTTTTACAAACATAGTTTTACAGAGAGTTTTGTAAAACTCTTATGCACAGTCATATACCAGAAAACAGAGACTACCAAGTTCATAGAAAAATGGCTTAAAACATATCTACGTACATACGTTAAGGTTTTAGGAACTTACCTTTTTTTTTGTTGCTTTAGAAAACTTGTAAATCACTAAAGAAAATCTTGACAATCTATGAGCTTTCCTCTCTCTGTCTCTCTCTCAACTATCTCAGACAAACTCCAAATTTTGATTAGGCTTAAGCCAAAATAGCATATACGTAATATTAACTAAAAACCAACGCTTACTTTTAAAACGTAATAAAACTGACGCCACACTTATTACCTAATAATATATATCGGTTACCATATATATATATATATATATATATATATATATATATTATTTACTTAATAAATTAAATTCAAAGAAATTCAAAAGCCATAAGGCTTTGTTTGGCAAACCATTTAAAAATAAAGGGTTAATATACTTACACCTTGTTTGGCAAAACTAAATTAAAATTACTTTAATTTATTTTAATAACTCTTTATAACATAGTTATATGTCACACTTTATTTAATAACAATTTATTAAATAAATTACTTAATCACATAATTCAATCCACATGACACATTAATTATTTAATCAAATAAATAATTAACTAAATAAACTCAATCACATTGAACAATTACTTATTCAATAATAAACACATCCAATAAATATTTATATAAATCAATAAATATTTATAACTTACATTTTAAAAATCTGGAATGTTACATCATTCCCCTCTTAAAAGGATTCTGTCCTCAGAATCACAACTCAAACAACACATTCGTTACATTCTTCCATACTTATAAAGATTCTATTCCCAGAATCGAAGACACAGATTAAACAAATAACTCAGGGTACTCTTTCATCATTTTCTCTTCGAGTTCCCACGTTGCTTCCTCAACATTGTGATTTCTCCATATCACCTTCACAGAAGGTATCACTTTATTCCTGAGCACTTGTTCTTTCCTGTCGACTATCTGGATAGGAACCTCTTCATAAGACAAATCTTTCTCGAACTGCAACGGTTCGTACTCGATTACGTGCTTGTAATCGGGTTTATATGGTCGTAACACCGAAATATAAAAAATATTATGAATGTTTTCTAACTCTGGAGGTAGAGCTACCTCATAAGCTACCTCTCCAACTTTTCGCAGCACTTCAAAGGGTCCAATAAACCTCGGGCTTAGTTTTTCCTTCTTACCGAAACGAATTTTCCCCTTCCAAGGAGAAACTTTTAGGAATACAAAAGTTCCTACGTCGAATGCATGATCTTGTCTGTGTTGATCAGCATACTTTTTCTGTCTGTCTTGTGCTGCTACTAATCTTGTCCTGATGAGTTTAACAACGTCAGTAGTTTGTTGCACCAATTCTGGTCCTAACAGTTGACGTTCACCAACTTCATCCCAGTATAGTGGAGTTCTTCACTTTCTGCCGTATAACGCTTCGTAAGGCGGCATGCCGATGCTCGCGTGATAACTATTATTGTAGGCAAATTCCACCAACGGTAATTGCTCTTCCCAACTTCCTTTGAAATCCATGACGCATGCTCTCAACATATCTTCCAATGTCTGGATCGTTCGTTCGCTTTGGCCATCTGTTTGCGGATGATATGCCGTACTCATTCGCAACTGTGTTCCCATACATTCTTGTAGTCTCTTCCAGAAGTTTGATGTGAACCTTGGATCTCTGTCTGACACAATTGACACTGGAACTCCATGTCTTGCAACGATCTCTTTAATATATAGTTTTGCCAGCTGATCAAGATTGAATCTAATCTTTATTGGCAAAAAGTGTGCAGATTTTGTCAATCTGTCTACTATTACCCAAATCGCATCGTATCCTTTCTGAGTAGTTGGAAGACTCACCACAAAATCTATCGTAATATGTTCCCACTTCCATTCCGGTATTTTCAACGGTTGAAGTAATCCGCTAGGTCTTTGATGTTCGGCTTTTACTCTTTGACATGTCAAATATTTAGCCACGCATTCTGCAACATCCCTTTTCATATTCGGCCACCAAAAATGTCGGCGTAAATCTTGATACATTTTCGTGCTTCCTGGATGAATCGAATATCTTGTGTTGTGTGCTTCGGTTAAGATTTTGTCTTTCAGTTCTAGCACTGCTAGAACCCAAATTCTTCCCTCGAACCGTAGTAATTCTTCGGTATCGACCTTGTATTTTACATCACTGCCTTCAACCAGATTCTCTTTGATTTTCCCACACTCTTCATCTTGTAGTTGAGCATCCTTCACTTTGTCCACTAAAGTTGAACCAGCTTCTATCTGAAATAGTTGTTCGTCGAATTCCTATGGAAATTTGATTTCCAGTTCTAACTTTGTCATTGCTGAAATGAGCTCCTCCTGAGTTGTTATCAGCATTAATTTCTCCCGATCTTTCCTACTTAAAGCATCCGCAACCACATTCGCTTTGCCCGGATGATAAAAGATCTCACAATCGTAATCCTTTATCAATTCCATCCATCTCCTCTGACGCATGTTCAGGTCCTTCTGATTGAAAATATACTTCAAACTTTTGTGGTCTGTGTAGATCTCACATTTCTCTCCATACAGATAATGTCTCCATATCTTCAGAGCAAATACAACTGCAGCCAATTCCAAATCATGAGTCGGATACCCTTTCTCATAATCCTTCAGTTGTCTTGATGCATACGCAATAACTTTGCCGTTCTGCATAAGAACACAACCCAACCCTTTGTGTGAGTCATCACTATACACCACAAAATTTCCTGTATTATCCGGCAGGGTTAACACAGGTGCCATACTTAGCTTCTTCTTCAAATCCTGGAAGCTCTCTTCACATTTCTCCGTCCACACGAATTTTACAGCTTTCCTTGTCAAATTTGTTAGCGGAGTGGCTATCTTAGAAAAATCTTGAATGAATCTTCTATAATAACCAGCCAGTCCCAAGAAACTCCTCACTTCTGACGGTGTTCTTGGTTGTTCCCAATTGATTACAGCTTTCACTTTTGATGGATCCACTGAAATCCCATTCTTGTCAATAACATGACCCAAAAATTGTACATGGTCGAGCCAAAATTCACACTTAGAGAATTTCGCGTACAACTTTTCCTTTCTTAATGTCTCCAATGTCAGACGTAAATGTTCCACGCGTTCTTCTTGAGTTTTGGAATACACCAAAATGTCGTCGATAAACACCACTACGAACTTATCTAAGAATGGTTTAAACACCCTGTTCATCAGATCCATGAACGCGGCAGGGGCATTTGTTAAACCAAAAGACATCACCAGAAACTCGTAATGTCCGTACCGAGTTCTGAATGCCGTTCTAGGTATATCCTCCTTTCTTATCTTCAATTGGTGATACCCACTTCTCAAATCTATTTTCGAGAAGTATTTAGCACCCTTCAACTGATCAAACAAGTCATCTATTCTAGGTAACGGATACCTATTCTTAATAGTGACCTTGTTTAACTCCCTATAATCAATGCAAAGACGCATTGATCCGTCCTTCTTCTTCACAAATAATACCGGCGCTCCCCACGGTGACACGCTTGGTTGAATATACTTCTTGTCCAGTAGTTCTTGCAGTTGCACCATGAGTTCCTTCATTTCTACCGGAGCCATTCTGTATGGGGCCTTCGATATAGGTGCTGTTCCCGGCGCTAAGTCGATCACGAACTTAATTTCTCGGTCAGGCGGAAGTCTTGGCAAATCCTCTGAAAACACGTCTTCGAATTCTCTCACTACCGGTATTTCTTCTAGTTTTACCCCCTTCTTCTGAGTATCGACTATGTAAGCTAAATAGCCCACAGAACCTTGACTCAACAATTTCTTGGCCTGCATAGTCGTCAGACATTTCATTTGTCTAGGCGACTTGCTACCATAAAATACTACCTTTGACGGAGTCATAAGGTTTACACACTTCTTTTGGCAGTCAATTATCGCTCCGTATTTGAACAACCAATCCATTCCCAAAATTACATCAAAATCCCCGAGTCTAATCGGAATCAAATCTACCAACAAGATATTCTCCTTAATGTTCACCCTACAGTTCTTGTATACGAATCTAACAGGGATTACTTCCTTATTCTCAATTTCTATATTCAAAGGAAAATTCAGTTCTTCTCTAGGCAATTCTAACCTCTTGGCAAATTCATAAGATATAAACGAGCAAGTAGCACCCAAATCAAATAATACATATACATTAATATTATTGATTGGGATAATACCTGACACCACATCTTTTGATTGCACAGCATCTTGCACAGTCATGTTAAAGGTTCTGGCTGTGGGTTTGTTTGATGCTGCAGGTCCTGTAATGGCCCATGTACTTCCATTGTTACCTCTATTGCTTCTGGTTGTCCCTCCCTCCTTCTTCTTAGGGCATTCACGAGCAAAATGATCTTTGGATCCGCACGTGAAGCACGCCTTCTTCTTCGGTTGAGTGCAATTTGGGGCGATGTGACCCTCCTGGCCACAATTGTAGCAAACTCTTTCCCCATCAAGTACGCACCCTTGTGAAATTTCCCGCATGTCGCACATGCTTCAAACTTTTTGTTTTGTTGGTTATCCTGATGGTTTCCAGCACCCATGTTCCCATTCCACTTTCTCTTCAAGCTGTTGTTGTTGTTGTTGTTGTTGTTTCCACTGCTACCACCTCCATTCTTAATCTCATTATCATTCTTTTTCTTCTTCTGTTCCAGATTGAACTTTGTCACTGCCTCACCTCCACCTTCAGCGAGTACTGCTTTCTCCATCACCGCTGTAAATGTCTTCAACTAGAACAGGGAAACCCTACTGTACAGCCAGGGCTTCAGTCTCTGTTCAAATCTCTTCGCCTTACGTTCGTCTGTGCTGACTTGATATGGCGCAAATCTTGCCAATTCGTTGAATTTCGCGGCATACTCAGATAACGTCATCGTTCCTTGTTTTAGTTCCAGAAACTGAACCTCTAACTGACTCTTAGAACTCTCTGGGAAGTAGGTCTCGAAGAATAACTCCTTAAACCTATCCCAAGTCATCACTCCTGGTCCTTCCCGGGTATTATTGGCCTGCCACCAATAACTAGCTTCTGCTTTCAACATGAATGTTGCAAAAGCAGTCTTCTGTTCATCCCCTACCCTAGCGACTTCAAATATCTTCTCAATCTCCATAATCCAGGTCTGTGCCTCGACCGAATTCATTGACCCACGAAATTCAGGTGGTCCGACCGCCTTAAACTCCTTAAACGTTGTGCCTTGGTTTTGAGGTTGATTCTGCAACGCTCCTGTTAGTAATGTCACTAGTTGTTGAACGAGATTATCCTCAACATCGTTATTGTTAGTTCTCGCATTGGTTCTCTGAGGGGGTGGTTCACGTCTGGGAGGCATTTTCTGTTAAAAAAAACATCTATTAGACTATTACCCAACTTTTTTAAGTATTTTCTAATTAACTTGTCCCTATAAAAAAAAATAACCACATAACACTTTTGAATAAAATAATAGCTTTTTATTTATTCATCATAACTTTGAAAAATATAACAATAATAGCATCACTGCCATTTACATTCCTTTCCTGAACTATAAAAGTTACAGGACAACATCATCATTCTCATATCCCATGGTTACTTAACACTCGGGATTTACACATTATTTAACACTTGTTACTTGCAAAACAGATAGATTTCCTACGATGATCTATTAAGATAATCAGTAGCCTTTTGACGCTCTTCTTCCATAACACGGAACATGGTTCGACGATCTAACACGTATGATGGCAGAGTCTCGAACTTAATTGGATAACCCATGACCCGATCTTGAGCTCGATTGATCACGGTATTGAATACTTTATCCATCTCTTCCATCTTCATCCTCTTTGCTTGTGCGTCCCTTACTGCTCTTCTAGTTCGTTGATAAGCTTCCTCGTATGCGTCTTCAGCTCTCGCCTCTTGGTAGCTTCTTCATTCAGCTTTTTCTTCAGTTCCACGACCATCTCGATCAGTTGTTCCTTCTCTCCTTCAGTCTACATCAGCTTCTCTTCAGCATTAGTTAGACGTTCATCTCGATCCTGGATGTCGTCGTCCTTCTGTGTCATTGCAGTCTATTGTTCAGCTATTATCTCCTGCAACTCCTCAACTGTGTCCTGAAGTTCCACGTTACGGTTGTAGACCTCATCATACATACGAGCAGCCATCGAGGTTAGTGGAGTCTCCTCTTCCTCGTCCTCGTTATCTTCATCCTCCTGTGGCAACTCCACGGGATCCTCCTCATCCGTCTCCACATCATCATCCTCATCTTCAACCACCGTGACCAACGGGGCTGACTCCCGTGGCAGTAGTTGTTCCCAAACTACCTGAATATCGCGAGGCTCCTCCTCTATAGGCATTTGAGGTCCCTCCTCCCTAGCCTGACTAGATTCTCCGACATTAGTCATCCTGACAACAAAATTTTAAAGTTTTAGTTATTAATCATTCTACTCGACACTCGCGAGCACATAAGTTATAAACACATAAGCACATAAGTGTTTTATTACTTCTTCCTTGAAACTCGATAAGAGTTATCTCCACTATCTTTTCAAAGGTTACTTCCTAAGGCTTTTCCCCCCACCTAAGGTTCATAACCTAAAGTTTTGATACCAACCTGTGACACCCCCAAATCTCGGTACTTCATTATCTCAAGATTTGGTGTTCACGTAATCAAAACATTCATTTCTAACTACCCAATCATAATAGAATTGAATAATAAAAGAAAACCTGCCCATACAGGATTAAACTTAAATAAAAAATCTCCCAGGTTATCCAACCTTTAACAACAATCATTCAAATGCGGAAAATTAAATAACTTCATTACAATCTTTAAATCAAATTCTGAAAGTAAACTATCAAAACTATTACAAGTCTTCAGTATTTATTCATCTTCCCTTTTCCCTTACTGGTGCTAGGTACGTCACCCGTTTCAACTTTAGCTGTAAGAAATTTTACAGGCAAGAGTGAGCAAACAAGGCCCACTTGAAATAACAATAAGTAAATCTTTAAACTTTCACATTAATTGCCAATATTAGGCTCAATAGAACTGAACAATATATTTTATTAACTTTCTGAAAATTATAACATTCACTGAGGGTCTAATGACCACGAATCATGTCCACAATTATAAGTAATCTTTCAACTTTAACTTTAACAGTCATAAGACTATAAGGACTCCACGTACTTAGGGGGATCAACCCTTCGTACAATGTATTGTGCACAACCATTTCAACGCTAAGCGTAAACCTCTATTAAAAGAGTTGTTTATCTCAGTATTTAGAATACAAGTCCGCACCAAAGTAAGTTTGGTTTGGATAAGCTTTCAAGGGAATTTGGAATTCAACGAACATCAACTAAGGAGTAGTTGAATAAAATCAATAACACTATACTATAGAATAATCGTAACTGACTAAGTATTTTGTTCTAAGTTCATGCTTTAGGGATAATCTAATAGCATAACTATTGAATAACACATCATACCTTGCTTTGAATAACATTAAGCTAAGGTTACATCTTAGAATTTAATGTCAAGCATGCACAACAAATAATAGCTTGAACGATAAACTAAAGGTACTTGCATGCTAATATAATTAGTTTAGAGTTAAGAAAGCTTGCATAATCATAATAACTATCTCAACGAAAGTGCAGAGATGAGAAACTTGTATCATCATGAATAACTGGATACAATGAAGTTGTTTAATAGAAATACTTTACTCAATAAAGTATAGCATATGAATTTTTTTGCATAACGAAGCTTTAGAATTAGAAAACTTGCTTAAGTATAACATAACAGTGAAAAACAACTTTGCTGAATAATAAAGTAGCAAAGGTTAGGGAACTTGCCTCGTGCGTAGGTTAAACAATTACTATTCACGTTCACCCCAAGTCCTACACATACCATATGTATTGACAATACACATTAGTTACACTAACATTACCTTTATGAGTTCCTTTATTACTCTTAGTATAGCTACTAACTAAGTTTAAGTTTAAACAACAACACATCTTTTCATGAACATTACTTTTTAGCTTTATTACAACTACTTAAGTGATCATGTCATTGCACCACATGTACATTAACAACTTGATACAACATCCTAATACATGTCCAACATGTTATCATTAAGTTATACTAATACCCAAAGGGTTACACTTGCATTCGTGCATCCTGACGCCCTCCGATTGGCTCTAAATACACAACAGTCCTAAAAATTACCATTTTGACTACTGTTACAGACCTCAAATTAAAAAACTTAAAGCATGAAAGTTGTAGGTCTACTCGTCCTCTTTCCGAATCATCTTGAATTACCTCAATCGGAGTTCGTATGAAAATGTTATGACCGTTTTACTACAGGAGGTCAAAACTGCCCAACTCGGACACTTTTCCTGCGCCGGGGCGCGGAACAGTGGCGCTGGGGCGCGAGCTACTGGCCCATTTTGGCGCTGGGGCGCGAACCTTGGGGTCAGGGCGCGAAATTTGGCACTCGGGCGTGAATTTTGATGCTGGGGCGCTGCAACTCACAGAACCAACCCAGAAAGACAGAGCAAAGCTACTGTCTAATTTATTTTTAACAGTCAATGACATCCAACAACATGTATAACTTCATGAAAATTACACATAAAAGTTATGAAGCATTTGTGTGCAAATTTTACACAACTAAACAATAATATCAGAGAACTAATTATTTGAAAACACTGTTTTCCTTTAAAATCAAACCTTTAAAAATCAAAACTCCATTGTTGATATCTAAAGTACAGTGAACGAAATTTTCACTGTTATCAACCAAATTTGATTCCTTTGAAATACAAGTATACCAACATCTAACAAATTAACATGCATAGTTCAATTAACATATACAAGGTTCAATTCGCGTATTAGTTCACAATTTTTATATAATCACATACCAATTTTGTTATTTTGCAAAACATACGTTCAAACATGTTTTTAACTGTAAAACCAAGCTCCTCTTTCTTTAACACGTAATTAGCATACAGTCATGTATATGTATATATATATATATATATATATATATATATATATATATATATATATATATATATATAACAATAACAACTAAACGTACGCATGCTTCCCCAACCAATTTTTACAACCATAGTTTTACAGAGAGTTTTGTAAAACTCTTATGCACAGTCATATACCAGAAAATAGAAACTACCAAGTTCATAGAAAAATGGCTTAAAACATATCTACGTACATACGTTAAGGTTTTAGGAACCTACCTTTTTTTTTGTTGCTTTAGAAAACTTGTAAATCACTGAAGAAAATCTTGACAATCTCTGAGCTTTCCTCTCTCTGTCTCTCTCTCAACTATCTCAGACAAACTCCAAATTTTGATTATGCTTAAGCCAAAATAGCATATACGTAATATTAACTAAAAACCAACGCTTACTTTTAAAACGTATAAAACTGACGCCACACTTATTACCCTAATAATATATATCGGTTACCATATATTATATATATATATATATATATATATATATATATATATATATATATATATTATTTTCTTAATAAATTAAATTCAAAAGAAATCCAAAAGCCATAAGGCTTTGTTTGGCAAATCATTTAAAAATAAAGGGTTAATATACTTACACCTTGTTTGGCAAAACTAAATTAAAATTACTTTAATTTATTTTAATAACTCTTTATAACATAGTTATATGTCACACTTTATTTAATAACAATTTATTAAATAAATTACTTAATCACATAATTCAATCCACATAACACATTAACTATTTTATCAAATAAATAATTAACTAAATAAACTCAATCACATTGAACAATTACTTATTCAATAACAAACACATCTAATAAATATTTATATAAATCAATATATATTTATAACTTACATTTTAAAAATCTGGAATGTTATAAGGAGTGAGGGTAGGGTGGGGTGGGGTGGGGTGGGGTATACATAATCGCTTAATAATTTTTTTAGAGGGAGTGTTGGGTGGGTGGGAGGGTGGGTGGGGCGGGGTAGGGTGGGGGTGGGATTGGGGTTGGGGGTGGGGGTGGGGGTGGGGTGGGGGTAAGTGTAAGACCCCAACTTATTAATGAATAAAATCAAATTTTTTCTAATTATTATTGTGAATAATAAGGTGTTAATTTGATATAATATTTTGGTTATGGGTAAAATGTGTAAATTTTACAAAATAAACAAGTGGTAATAAAATATTCATTTTATCGGGGAATATTCATTTGGTCGGGGAATATTATTTCTGTCGGAGAATATTCGTACGACGACGCAGCTATTTGTGGGCCCCATAACGGAAAACGGTTGGATGAAGATAACGACAAAAATTGAATTTTTATAAATAACGGCGTAGTTGTTACCGTTTACACTGTTGGAATACCCGGTGGTTAAAATATAGTAATACGCGTGGTTGCACAGTAGCATACGGATTGCACATTATTTTTGAATTATTGATTCTTACGAAGGAAGACACTACTCAATAATTGTTACAGTAATTACTGTTCAATATTTTATTAATTCAATAATTGCTGCATTGATATTTTATATTATTGTTGTTTCAATAATTGTCACTGCACAGTATTTTCTATTATCAGATCAATAATTCATATTATTCGAATAATATTATTAGATAGCATTATTGGCAATGTCTAGAAAATTCTGTCTAAAGAGAGGTTTGGTCACCTAATTGCGCGCTAGTAAGGAGAAATCCTTATTGAAAAGCCCCCTCTTTCCTGGGAACGACCTGATTGTCATAAATGTGATTCTGTAATATTAATTGTGAATAATTAATTATTGATTCATATGATAAGAAAATATTTATTTTATGTGAATATAAATGTTGGATATATTTTGTGGTTAAAAAATGAAAGAGTTAATGTTGAGATGTTTTATTAGTATTTTTGTCGGAATGGAGGTATTAAAAATCAATCAGGATTTTTGAGATATATTGCGGGGGTTATAATTTTTAATCCGACCGTTGGATCGTTGTGATTTTTGGATATGTTATATATATATATATAAGTTGAGTATATATCCACAAATTTTGAACCGTTAAAAATGAACGTATGATTTGTTATGAATTTTAAGAGATGACTGGTTCAGAAATTGTTGAAGTTTTAGAATTTATCATTTTGGTGGAAAAATTCTAGAATTGGTGGACCCCACTTTTAGTTGGTGAAAATGTGCTGAGATTTTTTTTCAAATGTGGTGGGTGGGAATAGTAGCAGGTAAAGCTATCAGGTTGCAGGTTAAGTCTATTTCGGCGTGCTAATATTTTTCTATAAATAGAAGGCTAAGTTAGAATTGAAAATCATACCAGAAACAAGTTTTCTCTCTCTCTAGATTATTGAGTGTATTTTGTGAGTATTTAGATACTTTGTGAGTTTCTATTCATCAATGCAAGTTTCCTTCAGCCTTATACCGATATTCCGATCAGAAGTACTGATATTTTGAGGTAAGGGGTGTTATATTCTTCTTAAAATGATATTTTCTTTAATATCATTATACCGAAATGTTGGTATGAACTTTTTATCAAATTTAAAACTTTTTGTGTCGGGATTACTATTCACGTATACGTTACTATTCACGTATACGACACTATTCACGAATGCGACACTATTCACCGAAAAATGAAATTTTCTTCTTTTTGTCCAAGTTGTCTATTATGGTTACTATCTTTGATTGTATCCATGTTTTGATCTTTATTTTTGAATTCTGCTTCAAAATTGGTTATTATGGAGTATTATTGAACTTAGATAAACTGTAATACGAATCTCTAATATTTGTTCTTTTATTTCACTGGATTCGTTTTCTTTAAAATATTTTTCATCATCCTCAGTCCTAAATGATGATACTACTGAATATCTTTGGCCTGTAGTGCAAAGATGTATGATTACCTGATGAATATCTTTGGCCTGTAGTGCAAAGATGAATAGGTGTTGAGATGAACATGACCAACTGGTGATACAAATGAATATCTTTGGCTTGTAGTGCAAAGATGAATATTTGATTCAAGATGTATATTAATTGATGTTACAGGGATAAAATATTGATGATGGATTTTTAAATCTTAGAAGATAGTAGAATTCTTTCTCTACTTGATTCTTCTAATGGATTGCTGTTTCCGCTGCAGTTGTTGATCTAAAACTTGTTGTCTATTATATTTTATCAGATTTTCCCTGTTGAAGACTAACGATAATTTGTTGTATATTATCTTAGTCATAATATTTATTACTGGGCTAGTTGAGCTCACCTTTTTGTTCCATTTTCTTCTCAGGAGGAGATAGTATAACAGAAACTAGCCGGGGTATGGAGTGACGGTTTTAAAAAGTTGTTTAGCAGTCCTCACTATTTTTGTAAAATAGTGTATCAATAATAGTAATGAGGACTCCTTTTGAGTTTTTATATTCTCTATTTATATTCAAACTCACAGTATATGTGTTGTCGTATTTTTCACGACAATTATATTATTGAGGTTGTATTTATTTTTGTACCATATATTTGACGACTCAGAATGGGTGATGTTGGGGGCGTCACAGTAAGGGGTGTATACATAATCACATAATATTACTTTTTTGGGTTGGGGTGAGGGAGCGGAGTGGGGGGTAAGGGGTGTATACATAATCACATAATATTATTTTTTTTTTTGGTGGGAGGTGGATGGGGGGTAAGGGTGTATACATAATCACATAATATTATTTTTTTGGGAGTGGATGGGGGTGGGTGGGGTGGAGTGGAGTGGGGTGGGGATAAGGGGTGTATACATAATCACATAATATTTTTTTTTTGTGAGGTGAGGGTGAGCGTGGGGTGGGGTGGGTGGATGGAATGGGTGGTTGAGCTTCTTAAATATGTAAATATGAGTGGAAATAATTTTTGATTTGGAATAAAATATGGGTCGAAAAATGGTTAACCGGTTGAACCTATATTACTTTTTTAAAATATGTTTCCAAAATTTACTCAACCCAAATAAATAAAAATAGTTAACCAACTCATTTGGTTCAAGTTAATATGGGTTGACCCGACAGTTAACCAACTATATTGTCAGGTCTAATAATAATAATAATAATGTTCTTATATTGATCAAAACATCACTATATTTGAGAGTATAGTATAGTTTAATATTAATTATTCGGCAATTTTTTTGTGGAAACATAAAACCGTGTTCTTTTATATTTATTAGTTATATAACATGTACACATTACATGTGTGAGAGGAGAAAAAAAATAATAAAAAAAATAAAAACAAGACTTATATAGAGGAGAAGAGGTTATGAGAGGGTGAAAGAGTACAAATAGAAATGAGCAAGTAAAATATAAAGATAAAAAAAAGAAATTGTTAAATTCACAATAGAAAATATTATTTTCACAATAAAAGTGTCGCTATAGATCTTATAGCGCTATACATCTACAGCGACACTTTTGTTGTGAAAATAATAAAAAATATTGTGGATTTAACAATTTACTAAAAAAAATTGTTACACCTTTATCAAAAACAATTTTTGTTATTCCCTTACTAATATATATATATATATATATATATATATATATATATATATATGATAAAAGTTTTAACTGTCTTTTTGCGCATATTAAGAAAGAGAATAAAATGAGAAAATTATTCATATTTAAATTTATATTTAATTGCGTAGTTTTCTCTACGTGACTAGTGATACTCCATAAATATGTATAGAGAATAGAAATATGATAATTAATATTAAGGGTATTATAGGCAAATTATTATGAAGAATAAATTATTTATAGTAAGTAGACATTTAACTTAGGGCTACCTAAATAGTAATAATGACTTTTATCCTAAAACAAAATGAGTAATATCAAGTATGTTATGTAGGAATCGAATCTAATGTCTAACCTTTAAAGAAATGGATCTCTTATAGGGTATAAAATAAATTATTTACCGAATTTAAAGCCACCACTGTAACAACTCGATATTTTCTATATAATTAAATAAGAAATTTTACGTATAATTTTTTTTTTATATTATAGATGAGGATTTGTACAAGATAAAGCGTATGTATTTATGTGATAAATAAAAATATATTTATTACATGAATAATTAAAAATAATTTTATTTCAGAATTATTGATTATTATAAAGTATATTCTTATAATAATTAATTTTATAGTAGAAATATTTGTATTAAATATTTCCCATGAAAATATAATTATATATTATTTAAATAATATATGTAATGATTATAGAATAATTATAATAATTATTTTATCTTATTATATGGAATTAGTTCAGATTTATTAAGTTAATTATTTTTCTAACTTAATTAATAATGTCATTTATGTAAGATAAATCAGATATGGAATCCAAACCATAATTTTAGATTTTAATCAAGGCATGAGAATAATAATATAATATTAATTATATTTTAATTTTTCAGTGCTATAAATATGTACTGTATATGTATGGACTGATTTAATTGGTTGGTCAATTATATTGCATGATGACCAAACCCTAACATTAATTTGTTTTATCTTATTTTTAAACTCAATTATGAGTACGAGACTGTTATATCAAGCTTCCTCAGGTACAAGTTCACCTCCAATCAGTTTCGCGTTCAACTTGAATCCACCCGGTTTGGCTCCTTTCTTTGATCAACGTTAGCCACCCAAGTGTTTGGCCTCTAGAGGTGATCCACCAAGAAAGAATAAAAATTCAAGAAGATGGGTGTTTGGCTAAACCCTAGTTTTTCTATCTCTCATAGAAAAGGAGCGTACTCTCCAACTTTTTGAAATTGCGTATCTTTGATATCTGATATAAGACTCCTCTTATAAAGATATCAGGTAACCCTATTTAATAAGGTATTATTTATTTAATTAAACTCTTTTAATTAAATGGGCTCCCTAATCTTATTAGGGATAATTAATTAAACTCCTTTAACTAATTTTCCCTCCTAATTCTATTAGGAATAAATGAGAGTACTTTTATTAATTAATTCCCAAACTCCTTTAGGAATTAAATAATAATAATAGTAATAATAATAATAAGACTCCTCTTACTAATTTATATTTAATATTTCGAAAATATTAAATAATAAATATTAAGCTATTTAATTTATTCTATCACCATAGATTAAATTAAATATACTTAACTTATTATTACGATTATGCCATTTGCTTCTTAAATAATTATTCTTCTTTTTATGGTGTGACCCTTTAGGTTCTCCATATTAAACCGGTTGTGAATAAATTAATTAGAACAATTCTAATCTTATTTAAATAAATAAATTAAAATATTAATTAATTTAAATAAATAATATTTATTCTACAATAAGGACAAGCCTCCCTAGCGATTAACGACTTTCCAGATAATATAGATTTCAACATTAATCATAAAAGAACCTTTGAGTAAATAGTTACCGTATAATTCAATCCTTCCACCATACAATGTTCCAATTAAATATAAGACATGAAATTACTGTCAAGTCTTATTTTATTTAATTATATGTATTTCGACTCTTAAATGCACAACACCAAATAATGCAAATTAGAAACTCCTTTCTAATTTCATTCTGCCTTGGCCAAGGACTACTGAGTTGTCATTTATCGAATCACACAGGACATTTCTCTTTTTTTACTAGAAGTGGTAGATTCTTTATTGATCATATATTATCTCCATGTACAACTTATTATACCCAAGCATACCCTTTGATATACCCTAAGGGTCTTAAGGAATAAGTCAAAGTATAACTCATCATACATAAGATACTATGATGATCTCAAGTCTAAGGATCACTTGTACTACTATCACTACAGGAATTCCTATTGACAAGCAAGTAAAACTCCATTAGGTATTCCTTAGCGAGCCACGTTCAGTGAACTTATTCTCTAATAAGCACCTACATACTTGTTTTAGTGTCTCCACACAAATGATCATGAGATCAACCATCCTCATCCAATGAGCAAGCAACGTATGTACCAATCTATCCGGATTAACTAATCCCCAATTTAGTAATCCAACGATTGGGAACTATTTTAGTTTTAAGCTTTCTAAGAATTTAGATCTCATTAGAACGATCAGGTCTCGTACATTTCATTGCATACATGATAGTTACTCATGCGATCTCTCTTTTACGAGTGTATGGGGACTATTAAGAGAGATACACTCCAGGGCTCATCAACATGAGACATCCCATGGAGTTTGCCATACTAAACGACTTTAGCATCAAATGAATATACGTTCCTTGGGTTAAGTTGAGCATCCTCTTGAATCTATCTATATAGATTTGTATCCCCAATTAAGATACTCTTCCCAAATCGTTCATGGAGTAATGTTTAAACAACTTTATCTTTACTGATTGTAGCATTAGTATGTCATTCTTTATCCATAGTATATCAACATATAATATTAGGAATGTCACAGCGCTCCCACTGACCCTTTTGTACACACTAGATTTATTCTTATTTTTGATAAAATCAAACCTATTTGATTGTCTCATCAAAACGAATGTTCCATATTTGAGAAGCTTGCTTCAATTCATTTCTCTGAGTGTCTACAACTTTTACCTTATCGTATGTAACTAGATCATCATCTTCTATGATGTCTACCTCATCATCATCATGTATGATGAATCCATACCTCCTAGGTATCTTTGGTGCTATTCCAGATTTACGATTCGGTTGTGGTACAACAGGTCTATCTACAGGTTCTTCTTATTTGACTTATAGTATTTTGTGGTTCTTGAACTCTTCAAGATCTATTATCCTCCCACTAGCCCCTTCAATGATAAACATCTTTATCTTAGAAGGCAGAGTGTTTGGCAATAAACACCTTTTGCTAAGTAGAATTATAGAACATATACCCTAAACTTACTATAGGATGTCCCACAAATCTGTACTTGTCAAATTTTGTCCCAAACTTATCCTTTTGAAACCTTTTCACATAAGCGAGACAACCCCTTATCTTAACATACTTAAGATTAGGAATCCTCCCTGTCCATGACTTTTATGGAGTCTTGGGGCCGAATTTTGAGGTTACCTTTTTCGTAGATATGCAGCCATTTCTAGGACATGACCCCAGAGGGATACTGGAATGTCGGTAAAATCATTATGGACCGCACCATGTCCAACAAGGTACGATTTTTTCTTTCAGATACATCAATCAATTATTGCGTATCAGGAGGCGTCCATTGTGAGAAAACCATTTGAGATGATCTAGAAACTTATTGCATAAGTATTTATTCCTTGATCTAATCAAAGAATTTTAATACTTTGCCAATCTGTTTCACTTCTGAATTCTTTGAACCTTTCAAATAATTCATACTTGTATTTCATAAAATAAAAATATTCAACTCTTTGAATGATCATCTCCTTTTCTTATACTAATTTGTTCAATATGCAAAATTATTTTCACGTAAGTAAAGTACACAAAATTCATTAAGTAATATTCCAGTTCTATACAAAACAATATTATTATAAATAGAACAATAATTGTTCTTAAATATAATACCAAAGATTTTATTGTCCAATAGTAAAATAGAAATAATATTTCTAACAAGAACTGGAATACAATAATAACTTATTGACTTAATAGATTTGCCCGTAGGCATTGCTAAACTATAAGTTTCTATGGCTAATGTGGCAATCTTTCCTTCATTTCCCACACATAGGATTACTTATATTTGTTTAGCTTTCTACTTCTATTTGGTCCCTTCATAAATCTATATTTATGATAACCAAAGTCGGTATCCAATACCCAAGTAGTTCCTTGACTTAAAGAAAAATTTATTTTAAATCATGAACAAATTTGTATTTGTAACCAAAACTTCACAAAGCTTCTTTGGTTAGCCTCTGCAAGATGCCTCTCGCAGTTTCTTTCCAGTGTCCAGGCTTATTGCAGTGGAAGCAAACTCCTTTGCTATCCGTATCAGTTTTGTTATTATTATCCTTTATTTTTGCCTTTCTATTTACCTTCTTTGAATTGTTCTTCTTTTCAAAAGATCCTTTGGCCCCTACCAGTAAGACATGGTCTTTCTTGTTTAAAAAATGACTCTCAACATTTTTCAACATGTTAAGCTAATCAGCAAGGCTGATATCTAGTTTGTTCATATGAAAAATTCAAAACAATTGTGAGAAGGAGTCCGAGAGTAACTGCAAGATCAAATCTTGGCTCAACTCTCCATCCATGAAAAAACCTTTTGTCCTAAATGTTCAATTAATTTGATCATGTTTAGGACATGTGTCTGTACTGTAGTGTCGTTGGTCATTCTAGATCGGAAGAGCTCCTTAGATATATGATATCTATTAGTCCTACTTTCCTCACCATCAACTACTTGACGTGCAGAGGTATAGTAGGAGCATCCATAGTTTCATGCTGACGCTGAAACTCGTTAGTCATGGATGCGAGCATGATGCATTGAGCTAACTGTGCATTATCTTGTCACTTTCTAAAAGTAGCAATATCTTCCTCAAAGGCATTGTCTGCAACCATTGCAGGGATAGGCGTATTAAGGACATATGACAGCTTTTCAGCCGTGAGAACTTTTCTCAATTTCATTAACCAATCCGTTTAATACGGCCCGGTTAAATAACATCTTAAATGCTTCGCAGTGATAGTAATTTTAGACACTGTAAAATTCTTTAAATGAATTTGTAATTAACAACATTTTAGCATACATTCTTTTATTAATTACCAAAATAATTAGGTCTTGTTTTAAATTGGTATCTCTCACCATTTTCATCCAACTATATTACCCTCACTTATATGGTTCGGCAAAATCTAACTAAAGATTTGCTAATGAGAATAAGGATCCCATTTCAAATGTATATAGCCTTGTGGTGACACAACAAACTATATATAAATAAATAGGTAGACAACTCTTGTCAATTACATCAACTATGCAACTCCTTGTATTTTGCCTCTTAGATTATTTTGATCAAGTGGTGGCATATCCGAAATAAAATTATCCAAGTTAAGTCCAACCTAGCACTCCATATATTCAAAAAAAAAATATTGTCCTTGTGGTGACACAACAAAACAACATTGTTCTATTTTCTTTATAAGCATCAAATGTGATAAAATTAATATCTCAAAGAATTAAGATAAGCCTTGTGGTGACACGACAAACTTATAATAATTAATTGATACTCTATTATTTTTTATCATGCTAGAAGGCGACGTTCGATATTCTAAATATCTTTAAACGCTTAGGACTTAATATAAAAAATTTGAGGGGTTTTCATGTTAATAATGTCTCATCTTGTTTAGCGCGCATGCACACACACACACACACACACACATATATATATAGTATAAGCATGCATATATAGAATACTATATTCTACCCGGATTGATTATGGACTTTTATTCTAGTTTGGTTCACTAGAGTCACCAAGTGAACCAAAAGGTCAAACCCTAGGTGTGCAAGAATTAAATTTAAATATAACTATTACATTTAAACTCGGGCTCCATTACAAATTGGTCTTCAAGCGCTCCTTACTCCTTGATATCCAATTCTTCAAAATTAATTCTAACTATTCCTATTACAAAACTATTTAAAATAAATAGAAACCTTGATCAACAGTCAAGGAGAAGTACATAGGAGGGAGATACAATTAACATTAAGAAAAAATTAGAGAAGACGAGGTACGCAGACTCCATTTAATAAAACACATACATTCATGCATCCAACTAAAATAAAATCTAATCACATTGGTCAATAGTCCATAATCAATCCCATTTATTATCATACACATTACCATATGCATCAATAAATAAATTCATCTCATGAATAATAAACATTCAATATATATATTGATATCATTTAATGGACAAATTTAGTTAGTATAAAATCTAATTTTGAATCAAAATAAACTCCTTTATTTTAATCCAAATTTAAATCAAAATAAAACTATTTTATTTTAATTTATCCAATTTTGAATAAAATAAACTATTTTATTTTAATCAAAATCTTTAATCAAAATAAACTCCTTTATTTTAATTAATTATAGAATCCAATTCCATGTAAAAAAAACTCATTTATTAAAGGAAACACGGATTCTCTTTCCTATTCACAAATAAACTCCTTTATTTTGAATAATATGAAATCTTATTTCATATCTAAATAAACTCCTTTATTTAAGGAAAGACTGATTTTTTTTCCTATTCACAAATAAACTCTTTTATTTTGAATAATATGAAATCTTATTTCATATATAAATAAACACTTTTATTTAAGGAAACATAGAATCCTATTTCAACTCCAATTAGTTATCATGGAATCCAATTCTAACTCTAATTAGTCAGCATGAAATCTAATTTTAAAATTAAAATAAACCTTTTATTTTAATTATAAAATAATTAAGTTTAATATATATATATATATATATACATATAATATAAACCAAAATTTCTTTATTATATATATAACGTAATATATAACACATCCTGTAACCTTTTCAAACTAAATCCTTTAAAAGGAATAACTAGCAACATATATTATATATATATAATAAGGAATCACGTGTAACCCATGATCGCGCAATCATGGAATGCAATTCGCGAAATAACCGAATCAGCAGCATTGATTTTAAAACCGCGGAATTGAAATCTCGCAAGTTTTTTTTAAAAATAAATTTTATACAATAAATTAAGCTCAATTAAATTGTTCTAAACACATATCAATATACATATCAAATTAAAATAATTAATAATTCACATAAAGGTTTGGCTCTGATACCATTGTTAGGTTTGTAATATTCAAGAACGCAATCAAATTGCACAAAATAAGCGGAAACGTGAAAAATCAGAGTTTTAAAATTTTACAAACCATATACCCGGATCATCCTTTATGCACAATTATTAATTAAACGAAAATATATGAAGAACAAGAATCATACCCTTGAAGATTCAAGCTTCCTCAGGTACAAGTTCACCTCCAATCCGTTTCGCGTTCAACTTGAATCCACCCGGTTTGGCTCCTTTCTTTGATCAACGTTAGCTACCCAAGTGTTTGGCCTCTAGAGGTGATCCGCCAAGAAAGAATAAAGATTCAAGAAGATGGGTGTTTGGCTAAACCCTAGTTTTTCTATCTCTCATAGAAAAGGAGCGTACTCTCCAACTTTTTGAAATTGCGTATCTTTGATATCTGATATAAGACTCCTCTTATAAAGATATCAGGTAACCCTATTTAATAAGGTATTATTTATTTAATTAAACTCTTTTAATTAAATGGGCTCCCTAATCTTATTAGGGATAATTAATTAAACTCCTTTAACTAATTTTCCCTCCTAATTCTATTAGGAATAAATGAGAGTACTTTTATTAATTAATTCCCAAACTCCTTTAGGAATTAAATAATAATAATAGTAATAATAATAATAAGACTCCTCTTATTAATTTATATTTAATATTTCGAAAATATTAAATAATAAATATTAAGCTATTTAATTTATTCTATCACCATAGATTAAATTAAATATACTTAACTTATTATTACGATTATGCCATTTGCTTCTTAAATAATTATTCTTCTTTTTATGGTGTGACCCTTTAGGTTCTCCATATTAAACCGGTTGTGAATAAATTAATTAGAACAATTCTAATCTTATTTAAATAAATAAATTAAAATATTAATTAATTTAAATAAATAATATTTATTCTACAATAAGGACAAGCCTCCCTAGCGATTAACGACTTTCCAGATAATATAGATTTCAACATTAATCATAAAAGAACCTTTGAGTAAATAGTTACCGTATAATTCAATCCTTCCACCATACAATGTTCCAATTAAATATAAGACATGGAATTACTGTCAAGTCTTATTTTATTTAATTATATGTATTTCGACTCTTAAATGCACAACACCAAATAATGCAAATTAGAAACTCCTTTCTAATTTCATTCTGCCTTGGCCAAGGACTACTGAGTTGTCATTTATCGAATCACACAGGACATTTCTCTTTTTTTACTAGAAGTGGTAGATTCTTTATTGATCATATATTATCTCCATGTACAACTTATTATACCCAAGCATACCCTTTGATATACCCTAAGGGTCTTAAGGAATAAGTCAAAGTATAACTCATCATACATAAGATACTATGATGATCTCAAGTCTAAGGATCACTTGTACTACTATCACTACAGGAATTCCTATTGACAAGCAAGTAAAACTCCATTAGGTATTCCTTAGCGAGCCACGTTCAGTGAACTTATTCTCTAATAAGCACCTACATACTTGTTTTAGTGTCTCCACACAAATGATCATGAGATCAACCATCCTCATCCAATGAGCAAGCAACGTATGTACCAATCTATCCGGATTAACTAATCCCCAATTTAGTAATCCAACGATTGGGAACTATTTTAGTTTTAAGCTTTCTAAGAATTTAGATCTCATTAGAACGATCATCATCATTATTCTAAAAGCATTGCTTAAAACTATGGGTTTATCACATATTATAAAACAGCATCATGTCGATAATTAAAAGCCTTTAATAAATTAATACTTTTTATTAATAAATGAATAAGATTGTTACAAAGTATATGCTTTATCATCAAACATGATTGGCTTGTGTGCATACTACTTTCAATCTCCCACTTGCACTAAAGCCAATCGTCATGGTATCTCATACCCTTCTTCTCTAAGTGACGATTATCCTGCTGTTGGATAAGCTTTAGTTAATAGATATGCAATATTGTTATTGAGAATCAACTATCTCTATAGTGATTTTCCATCTTTCAATGATTCTTATAATCAAATGAAAGTGCCACAATACATGTTTAGATCCAAGATGAGACTTATGAACTATTCTTAGTTTTGTAATGAACTTATCATCCAAACAATCAACTTGCAGCTTCATTTACAGCTATATATTTTGTCTTTATCACTAAACCAGCAATTATTCGCTGTTTGGAATCTTTCCAATTCACTGCACCACCGTTCAAGGTAACGCTTTACCTTAAAATGGATTTTCTGTCATCTTGGTCTGTCTGAAAAACTTGAGTCTGTTAAGCCCTGTAGTTTTAATTTAGACCCACCATGAATATGATTACATCCTTAGTGCCGGTTAAGTACTTTAAGATGTTTTTCACTGACTCATAGTGAACTTCTCCAGAATTTGACCGATCAACATCAGGTCTCGTACATTTCATTGCATACATGATAGTTACTCATGCGATCTCTCTTTTACGAGTGTATGTGGACTATTAAGAGAGATACACTCCAGGGCTCATCAACATGAGACATCCCATGGAGTTTGCCATACTAAACGACTTTAGCATCAAATGAATATACGTTCCTTGGGTTAAGTTGAGCATCCTCTTGAATCTATCTATATAGATTTGTATCCCCAATTAAGATACTCTTCCCAAATCGTTCATGGAGTAATGTTTAGACAACTTTATCTTTACTGATTGTAGCATTAGTATGTCATTCTTTATCCATAGTATATCAACATATAATATTAGGAATGTCACAGCGCTCCCACTGACCCTTTTGTACACACTAGATTTATTCTTATTTTTGATAAAATCAAACCTATTTGATTGTCTCATCAAAACGAATGTTCCATATTTGAGAAGCTTGCTTCAATTCATTTCTCTGAGTGTCTACAACTTTTACCTTATCGTATGTAACTAGATCATCATCTTCTATGATGTCTACCTCATCATCATCATGTATGATGAATCCATACCTCCTAGGTATCTTTGGTGCTATTCCAGATTTACGATTCGGTTGTGGTACAACAGGTCTATCTACAGGTTCTTCTTATTTGACTTATAGTATTTCGTGGTTCTTGAACTCTTCAAGATCTATTATCCTCCCACTAGCCCCTTCAATGATAAACACCTTTATCTTAGAAGGCAGAGTGTTTGGCAATAAACACCTTTTGCTAAGTAGAATTATAGAACATATACCCTAAACTTACTATAGGATGTCCCACAAATCTGTACTTGTCAAATTTTGTCCCAAACTTATCCTTTTGAAACCTTTTCACATAAGCGGGACAACCCCTTATCTTAACATACTTAAGATTAGGAATCCTCCCTGTCCATGACTTTTATGGAGTCTTGGGGCCGAATTTTGAGGTTACCTTTTTCGTAGATATGCAGCCATTTCTAGGACATGACCCTAGAGGGATACTGGAATGTCGGTAAAATCATTATGGACCGCACCATATCCAACAAGGTACGATTTTTTCTTTCAGATACATCAATCAATTATTGCGTATTAGGAGGCGTCCATTGTGAGAAAACTATTTGAGATGATCTAGAAACTTATTGCATAAGTATTTATTCCTTGATCTAATCAAAGAATTTTAATACTTTGCCAATCTGTTTCACTTCTGAATTCTTTGAACCTTTCAAATAATTCATACTTGTATTTCATAAAATAAAAATATTCAACTCTTTGAATGATCATCTCCTTTTCTTATACTAATTTGTTCAATATGCAAAATTATTTTCACGTAAGTAAAGTACACAAAATTCATTAAGTAATATTCCAGTTCTATACAAAACAATATTATTATAAATAGAACAATAATTGTTCTTAAATATAATACCAAAGATTTTATTGTCCAATAGTAAAATAGAAATAATATTTCTAACAAGAACTGGAATACAATAATAACTTATTGACTTAATAGATTTGCCCGTAGGCATTGCTAAACTATAAGTTTCTATGGCTAATGTGGCAACCTTTCCTTCATTTCCCACACATAGGATTACTTATATTTGTTTAGCTTTCTACTTCTATTTGGTCCCTTCATAAATCTATATTTATGATAACCAAAGTCGGTATCCAATACCCAAGTAGTTCCTTGACTTAAAGAAAAATTTATTTTAAATCATGAACAAATTTGTATTTGTAACCAAAACTTCACAAAGCTTCTTTGGTTAGCCTCTGCAAGATGCCTCTCGCAGTTTCTTTCCAGTGTCCAGGCTTATTGCAGTGGAAGCAAACTCCTTTGCTATCCGTATCAGTTTTGTTATTATTATCCTTTATTTTTGCCTTTCTATTTACCTTCTTTGAATTGTTCTTCTTTTCAAAAGATCCTTTGGCCCCTACCAGTAAGACATGGTCTTTCTTGTTTAAAAAATGACTCTCAACATTTTTCAACATGTTAAGCTAATCAGCAAGGCTGATATCTAGTTTGTTCATATGAAAAATTCAAAACAATTGTGAGAAGGAGTCCGAGAGTAACTGCAAGATCAAATCTTGGCTCAACTCTCCATCCATGAAAAAACCTTTTGTCCTAAATGTTCAATTAATTTGATCATGTTTAGGACATGTGTCTGTACTGTAGTGTCGTTGGTCATTCTAGATCGGAAGAGCTCCTTAGATATATGATATCTATTAGTCCTACTTTCCTCACCATCAACTACTTGACGTGCAGAGGTATAGTAGGAGCATCCATAGTTTCATGCTGACGCTGAAACTCGTTAGTCATGGATGCGAGCATGATGCATTGAGCTAACTGTGCATTATCTTGTCACTTTCTAAAAGTAGCAATATCTTCCTCAAAGGCATTGTCTGCAACCATTGCAGGGATAGGCGTATTAAGGACATATGACAGCTTTTCAGCCGTGAGAACTTTTCTCAATTTCATTAACCAATCCGTTTAATACGGCCCGGTTAAATAACATCTTAAATGCTTCGCAGTGATAGTAATTTTAGACACTGTAAAATTCTTTAAATGAATTTGTAATTAACAACATTTTAGCATACATTCTTTTATTAATTACCAAAATAATTAGGTCTTGTTTTAAATTGGTATCTCTCACCATTTTCATCCAACTATATTACCCTCACTTATATGGTTCGGCAAAATCTAACTAAAGATTTGCTAAAGAGAATAAGGATCCCATTTCAAATGTATATAGCCTTGTGGTGACACAACAAACTATATATAAATAAATAGGTAGACAACTCTTGTCAATTACATCAACTATGCAACTCCTTGTATTTTGCCTCTTAGATTATTTTGATCAAGTGGTGGCATATCCGAAATAAAATTATCCAAGTTAAGTCCAACCTAGCACTCCATATATTCAAAAAAAAAATATTGTCCTTGTGGTGACACAACAAAACAACATTGTTCAATTTTCTTTATAAGCATCAAATGTGATAAAATTAATATCTCAAAGAATTAAGATAAGCCTTGTGGTGACACGACAAACTTATAATAATTAATTGATACTCTATTATTTTTTATCATGCTAGAAGGCGACGTTCGATATTCTAAATATCTTTGAACGCTTAGGACTTAATATAAAAAATTTGAGGGGTTTTCATGTTAATAATGTCTCATCTTGTTTAGCGCGCATGCACACACACACACACACACACACACACACACACATATATATATATATATATATATATATATATATATATATATATATATATATATAGTATAAGCATGCATATATAGAATACTATATTCTACCCGGATTGATTATGGACTTTTATTCTAGTTTGGTTCACTAGAGTCACCAAGTGAACCAAAAGGTCAAACCCTAGGTGTGCAAGAATTAAATTTAAATATAACTATTACATTTAAACTCGGGCTCCATTACAAATTGGTCTTCAAGCGCTCCTTACTCCTTGATATCCAATTCTTCAAAATTAATTCTAACTATTCCTATTACAAAACTATTTAAAATAAATAGAAACCTTGATCAACAGTCAAGGAGAAGTACATAGGAGGGAGATACAATTAACATTAAGAAAAAATTAGAGAAGACGAGGTACGCAGACTCCATTTAATAAAACACATACATTCATGCATCCAACTAAAATAAAATCCAATCACATTGGTCAATAGTCCATAATCAATCCCATTTATTATCATACACATCACCATATGCATCAATAAATAAATTCATCTCATGAATAATAAACATTCAATATATATATTGATATCATTTAATGGACAAATTTAGTTAGTATAAAATCTAATTTTGAATCAAAATAAACTCCTTTATTTTAATCCAAATTTAAATCAAAATAAAACTATTTTATTTTAATTTATCCAATTTTGAATAAAATAAACTATTTTATTTTAATCAAAATCTTTAATCAAAATAAACTCCTTTATTTTAATTAATTATAGAATCCAATTCCATGTAAAAAAAACTCATTTATTAAAGGAAACACGGATTCTCTTTCCTATTCACAAATAAACTCCTTTATTTTGAATAATATGAAATCTTATTTCATATCTAAATAAACTCCTTTATTTAAGGAAAGACTGATTTTTTTTCCTATTCACAAATAAACTCTTTTATTTTGAATAATATGAAATCTTATTTCATATATAAATAAACACTTTTATTTAAGGAAACATAGAATCCTATTTCAACTCCAATTAGTTATCATGGAATCCAATTCTAACTCTAATTAGTCAGCATGAAATCTAATTTTAAAATTAAAATAAACCTTTTATTTTAATTATAAAATAATTAAGTTTAATATATATATATATATATATATACATATAATATAAACCAAAATTTCTTTATTATATATATAACGTAATATATAACACATCCTGTAACCTTTTCAAACTAAATCCTTTAAAAGGAATAACTAGCAACATATATTATATATATATAATAAGGAATCACGTGTAACCCATGATCGCGCAATCATGGAATGCAATTCGCGAAATAACCGAATCAGCAGCATTGATTTTAAAACCGCGGAATTGAAATCTCGCAAGTTTTTTTTAAAAATAAATTTTATACAATAAATTATGCTCAATTAAATTGTTCTAAACACATATCAATATACATATCAAATTAAAATAATTAATAATTCACATAAAGGTTTGGCTCTGATACCATTGTTAGGTTTGTAATATTCAAGAACGCAATCAAATTGCACAAAATAAGCGGAAACGTGAAAAATCAGAGTTTTAAAATTTTACAAACCATATACCCGGATCATCCTTTATGCACAATTATTAATTAAACGAAAATATATAAAGAACAAGAATCATACCCTTGAAGATTCAAGCTTCCTCAGGTACAAGTTCACCTCCAATCCGTTTCGCGTTCAACTTGAATCCACCCGGTTTGACTCCTTTCTTTGATCAACGTTAGCTACCCAAGTGTTTGGCCTCTAGAGGTGATCTACCAAGAAAGAATAAAGATTCAAGAATATGGGTGTTTGGCTAAACCCTAGTTTTTCTATCTCTCATAGAAAAGGAGCGTACTCTCCAACTTTTTGAAATTGCGTATCTTTGATATCTGATATAAGACTCCTCTTATAAAGATATCAGGTAACCCTATTTAATAAGGTATTATTTATTTAATTAAACTCTTTTAATTAAATGGGCTCCCTAATCTTATTAGGGATAATTAATTAAACTCTTTTAACTAATTTTCCCTCCTAATTCTATTAGGAATAAATGAGAGTACTTTTATTAATTAATTCCCAAACTCCTTTAGGAATTAAATAATAATAATAGTAATAATAATAATAAGACTCCTCTTATTAATTTATATTTAATATTTCGAAAATATTAAATAATAAATATTAAGCTATTTAATTTATTCTATCACCATAGATTAAATTAAATATACTTAACTTATTATTACGATTATGCCATTTGCTTCTTAAATAATTATTCTTCTTTTTATGGTGTGACCCTTTAGGTTCTCCATATTAAACCGGTTGTGAATAAATTAATTAGAACAATTCTAATCTTATTTAAATAAATAAATTAAAATATTAATTAATTTAAATAAATAATATTTATTCTACAATAAGGACAAGCCTCCTTAGCGATTAACGACTTTCCAGATAATATAGATTTCAACATTAATCATAAAAGAACCTTTGAGTAAATAGTTACCGTATAATTCAATCCTTCCACCATACAATGTTCCAATTAAATATAAGACATGGAATTACTGTCAAGTCTTATTTTATTTAATTATATGTATTTCGACTCTTAAATGCACAACACCAAATAATACAAATTAGAAACTCCTTTCTAATTTCATTCTGCCTTGGCCAAGGACTACTGAGTTGTCATTTATCGAATCACATAGGACATTTCTCTTTTTTTACTAGAAGTGGTAGATTCTTTATTGATAATATATTATCTCCATGTACAACTTATTATACCCAAGCATACCCTTTGATATACCCTAAGGGTCTTAAGGAATAAGTCAAAGTATAACTCATCATACATAAGATACTATGATGATCTCAAGTCTAAGGATCACTTGTACTACTATCACTACAGGAATTCCTATTGACAAGCAAGTAAAACTCCATTAGGTATTCCTTAGCGAGCCACGTTCAGTGAACTTATTCTCTAATAAGCACCTACATACTTGTTTTAGTGTCTCCACACAAATGATCATGAGATCAACCATCCTCATCCAATGAGCAAGCAACGTATGTACCAATCTATCCGGATTAACTAATCCCCAATTTAGTAATCCAACGATTGGGAACTATTTTAGTTTTAAGCTTTCTAAGAATTTAGATCTCATTAGAACGATCATCATCATTATTCTAAAAGCATTGCTTAAAACTATGGGTTTATCACATATTATAAAACAGCATCATGTCGATAATTAAAAGCCTTTAATAAATTAATACTTTTTATTAATAAATGAATAAGATTGTTACAAAGTATATGCTTTATCATCAAACATGATTGGCTTGTGTGCATACTACTTTCAATCTCCCACTTGCACTAAAGCCAATCGTCATGGTATCTCATACCCTTCTTCTCTAAGTGACGATTATCCTGCTGTTGGATAAGCTTTAGTTAATAGATATGCAATATTGTTATTGAGAATCCACTATCTCTATAGTGATTTTCCATCTTTCAATGATTCTTATAATCAAATGAAAGTGCCACAATACATGTTTAGATCCAAGATGAGACTTATGAACTATTCTTAGTTTTGTAATGAACTTATCATCCAAACAATCAACTTGCAGCTTCATTTACAGCTATATATTTTGTCTTTATCACTAAACCAGCAATTATTTGCTGTTTGGAATCTTTCCAATTCACTGCACCACCGTTCAAGGTAACGCTTTACCTTAAAATGGATTTTCTGTCATCTTGGTCTGTCTGAAAAACTTGAGTCTGTTAAGCCCTCTAGTTTTAATTTAGACCCACCATGAATATGATTACATCCTTAGTGCCGGTTAAGTACTTTAAGATGTTTTTCACTGACTCATAGTGAACTTCTCCAGAATTTGACCGATCAACATCAGGTCTCGTACATTTCATTGCATACATGATAGTTACTCATGCGATCTCTCTTTTACGAGTGTATGGGGACTATTAAGAGAGATACACTCCAGGGCTCATCAACATGAGACATCCCATGGAGTTTGCCATACTAAACGACTTTAGCGTCAAATGAATATACGTTCCTTGGGTTAAGTTGAGCATCCTCTTGAATCTATCTATATAGATTTGTATCCCCAATTAAGATACTCTTCCCAAATCGTTCATGGAGTAATGTTTAGACAACTTTATCTTTACTGATTGTAGCATTAGTATGTCATTCTTTATCCATAGTATATCAACATATAATATTAGGAATGTCACAGCGCTCCCACTGACCCTTTTGTACACACTAGATTTATTCTTATTTTTGATAAAATCAAACCTATTTGATTGTCTCATCAAAATGAATGTTCCATATTTGAGAAGCTTGCTTCAATTCATTTCTCTGAGTGTCTACAACTTTTACCTTATCGTATGTAACTAGATCATCATCTTCTATGATGTCTACCTCATCATCATCATGTATGATGAATCCATACCTCCTAGGTATCTTTGGTGCTATTCCAGATTTACGATTCGGTTGTGGTACAACAGGTCTATCTACAGGTTCTTCTTATTTGACTTATAGTATTTTGTGGTTCTTGAACTCTTCAAGATCTATTATCCTCCCACTAGCCCCTTCAATGATAAACACCTTTATCTTAGAAGGCAGAGTGTTTGGCAATAAACACCTTTTGCTAAGTAGAATTATAGAACATATACCCTAAACTTACTATAGGATGTCCCACAAATCTGTACTTGTCAAATTTTGTCCCAAACTTATCCTTTTGAAACCTTTTCACATAAGCGGGACAACCCCTTATCTTAACATACTTAAGATTAGGAATCCTCCCTGTCCATGACTTTTATGGAGTCTTGGGGCCGAATTTTGAGGTTACCTTTTTCGTAGATATGCAGCCATTTCTAGGACATGACCCCAGAGGGATACTGGAATGTCGGTAAAATCATTATGGACCGCACCATGTCCAACAAGGTACGATTTTTTCTTTCAGATACATCAATCAATTATTGCGTATCAGGAGGCGTCCATTGTGAGAAAACTATTTGAGATGATCTAGAAACTTATTGCATAAGTATTTATTCCTTGATCTAATCAAAGAATTTTAATACTTTGCCAATCTGTTTCACTTCTGAATTCTTTGAACCTTTCAAATAATTCATACTTGTATTTCATAAAATAAAAATATTCAACTCTTTGAATGATCATCTCCTTTTCTTATACTAATTTGTTCAATATGCAAAATTATTTTCACGTAAGTAAAGTACACAAAATTCATTAAGTAATATTCCAGTTCTATACAAAACAATATTATTATAAATAGAACAATAATTGTTCTTAAATATAATACCAAAGATTTTATTGTCCAATAGTAAAATAGAAATAATATTTCTAACAAGAACTGGAATACAATAATAACTTATTGACTTAATAGATTTGCCCGTAGGCATTGCTAAACTATAAGTTTCTATGGCTAATGTGGCAACCTTTCCTTCATTTCCCACACATAGGATTACTTATATTTGTTTAGCTTTCTACTTCTATTTGGTCCCTTCATAAATCTATATTTATGATAACCAAAGTCGGTATCCAATACCCAAGTAGTTCCTTGACTTAAAGAAAAATTTATTTTAAATCATGAACAAATTTGTATTTGTAACCAAAACTTCACAAAGCTTCTTTGGTTAGCCTCTGCAAGATGCCTCTCGCAGTTTCTTTCCAGTGTCCAGGCTTATTGCAGCGGAAGCAAACTCCTTTGCTATCCATATCAGTTTTGTTATTATTATCCTTTATTTTTGCCTTTCTATTTACCTTCTTTGAATCGTTCTTCTTTTCAAAAGATCCTTTGGCCCCTACCAGTAAGACATGGTCTTTCTTGTTTAAAAAATGACTCTCAACATTTTTCAACATGTTAAGCTAATCAGCAAGGCTGATATCTAGTTTGTTCATATGAAAAATTTAAAACAATTTCGAGAAGGAGTCCGAGAGTAACTGCAAGATCAAATCTTGGCTCAACTCTCCATCCATGAAAAAACCTTTTGTCCTAAATGTTCAATTAATTTGATCATGTTTAGGACATGTGTCTGTACTGTAGTGTCGTTGGTCATTCTAGATCGGAAGAGCTCCTTAGATATATGATATCTATTAGTCCTACTTTCCTCACCATCAACTACTTGACGTGCAGAGGTATAGTAGGAGCATCCATAGTTTCATGCTGACGCTGAAACTCGTTAGTCATGGATGCGAGCATGATGCATTGAGCTAACTGTGCATTATCTTGTCACTTTCTAAAAGTAGCAATATCTTCCTCAAAGGCATTGTCTGCAACCATTGCAGGGATAGGCGTATTAAGGACATATGACAGCTTTTCAGCCGTGAGAACTTTTCTCAATTTCATTAACCAATCCGTTTAATACGGCCCGGTTAAATAACATCTTAAATGCTTCGCAGTGATAGTAATTTTAGACACTGTAAAATTCTTTAAATGAATTTGTAATTAACAACATTTTAGCATACATTCTTTTATTAATTACCAAAATAATTAGGTCTTGTTTTAAATTGGTATCTCTCACCATTTTCATCCAACTATATTACCCTCACTTATATGGTTCGGCAAAATCTAACTAAAGATTTGCTAATGAGAATAAGGATCCCATTTCAAATGTATATAGCCTTGTGGTGACACAACAAACTATATATAAATAAATAGGTAGACAACTCTTGTCAATTACATCAACTATGCAACTCCTTGTATTTTGCCTCTTAGATTATTTTGATCAAGTGGTGGCATATCCGAAATAAAATTATCCAAGTTAAGTCCAACCTAGCACTCCATATATTCAAAAAAAAAATATTGTCCTTGTGGTGACACAACAAAACAACATTGTTCAATTTTCTTTATAAGCATCAAATGTGATAAAATTAATATCTCAAAGAATTAAGATAAGCCTTGTGGTGACACGACAAACTTATAATAATTAATTGATACTCTATTATTTTTTATCATGCTAGAAGGCGACGTTCGATATTCTAAATATCTTTGAACGCTTAGGACTTAATATAAAAAATTTAAGGGGTTTTCATGTTAATAATGTCTCATCTTGTTTAGCGCGCATGCACACACACACACACACACACACACACACACACACACACACACACACACACACACATATATATATATATATATATATATATATATATATATATATATATATATATAGTATAAGCATGCATATATAGAATACTATATTCTACCCGGATTGATTATGGACTTTTATTCTAGTTTGGTTCACTAGAGTCACCAAGTGAACCAAAAGGTCAAACCCTAGGTGTGCAAGAATTAAATTTAAATATAACTATTACATTTAAACTCGGGCTCCATTACAAATTGGTCTTCAAGCGCTCCTTACTCCTTGATATCCAATTCTTCAAAATTAATTCTAACTATTCCTATTACAAAACTATTTAAAATAAATAGAAACCTTGATCAACAGTCAAGGAGAAGTACATAGGAGGGAGATACAATTAACATTAAGAAAAAATTAGAGAAGACGAGGTACGCAGACTCCATTTAATAAAACACATACATTCATGCATCCAACTAAAATAAAATCCAATCACATTGGTCAATAGTCCATAATCAATCCCATTTATTATCATACACATCACCATATGCATCAATAAATAAATTCATCTCATGAATAATAAACATTCAATATATATATTGATATCATTTAATGGACAAATTTAGTTAGTATAAAATCTAATTTTGAATCAAAATAAACTCCTTTATTTTAATCCAAATTTAAATCAAAATAAAACTATTTTATTTTAATTTATCCAATTTTGAATAAAATAAACTATTTTATTTTAATCAAAATCTTTAATCAAAATAAACTCCTTTATTTTAATTAATTATAGAATCCAATTCCATGTAAAAAAAACTCATTTATTAAAGGAAACACGGATTCTCTTTCCTATTCACAAATAAACTCCTTTATTTTGAATAATATGAAATCTTATTTCATATCTAAATAAACTCCTTTATTTAAGGAAAGACTGATTTTTTTTCCTATTCACAAATAAACTCTTTTATTTTGAATAATATGAAATCTTATTTCATATATAAATAAACACTTTTATTTAAGGAAACATAGAATCCTATTTCAACTCCAATTAGTTATCATGGAATCCAATTCTAACTCTAATTAGTCAGCATGAAATCTAATTTTAAAATTAAAATAAACCTTTTATTTTAATTATAAAATAATTAAGTTTAATATATATATATATATATACATATAATATAAACCAAAATTTCTTTATTATATATATAACGTAATATATAACACATCCTGTAACCTTTTCAAACTAAATCCTTTAAAAGGAATAACTAGCAACATATATTATATATATATATAATAAGGAATCACGTGTAACCCATGATCGCGCAATCATGGAATGCAATTCGCGAAATAACCGAATCAGCAGCATTGATTTTAAAACCGCGGAATTGAAATCTCGCAAGTTTTTTTTAAAAATAAATTTTATACAATAAATTATGCTCAATTAAATTGTTCTAAACACATATCAATATACATATCAAATTAAAATAATTAATAATTCACATAAAGGTTTGGCTCTGATACCATTGTTAGGTTTGTAATATTCAAGAACGCAATCAAATTGCACAAAATAAGCGGAAACGTGAAAAATCAGAGTTTTAAAATTTTACAAACCATATACCCGGATCATCCTTTATGCACAATTATTAATTAAACGAAAATATATGAAGAACAAGAATCATGCCCTTGAAGATTCAAGCTTCCTCAGGTACAAGTTCACCTCCAATCCGTTTCGCGTTCAACTTGAATCCACCCGGTTTGGCTCCTTTCTTTGATCAACGTTAGCTACCCAAGTGTTTGGCCTCTAGAGGTGATCCACCAAGAAAGAATAAAGATTCAAGAAGATGGGTGTTTGGCTAAACCCTAGTTTTTCTATCTCTCATAGAAAAGGAGCGTACTCTCCAACTTTTTGAAATTGCGTATCTTTGATATCTGATATAAGACTCCTCTTATAAAGATATCAGGTAACCCTATTTAATAAGGTATTATTTATTTAATTAAACTCTTTTAATTAAATGGGCTCCCTAATCTTATTAGGGATAATTAATTAAACTCCTTTAACTAATTTTCCCTCCTAATTCTATTAGGAATAAATGAGAGTACTTTTATTAATTAATTCCCAAACTCCTTTAGGAATTAAATAATAATAATAGTAATAATAATAATAAGACTCCTCTTATTAATTTATATTTAATATTTCGAAAATATTAAATAATAAATATTAAGCTATTTAATTTATTCTATCACCATAGATTAAATTAAATATACTTAACTTATTATTACGATTATGCCATTTGCTTCTTAAATAATTATTCTTCTTTTTATGGTGTGACCCTTTAGGTTCTCCATATTAAACCGGTTGTGAATAAATTAATTAGAACAATTCTAATCTTATTTAAATAAATAAATTAAAATATTAATTAATTTAAATAAATAATATTTATTCTACAATAAGGACAAGCCTCCCTAGCGATTAACGACTTTCCAGATAATATAGATTTCAACATTAATCATAAAAGAACCTTTGAGTAAATAGTTACCGTATAATTCAATCCTTCCACCATACAATGTTCCAATTAAATATAAGACATGGAATTACTGTCAAGTCTTATTTTATTTAATTATATGTATTTCGACTCTTAAATGCACAACACCAAATAATACAAATTAGAAACTCCTTTCTAATTTCATTCTGCCTTGGCCAAGGACTACTGAGTTGTCATTTATCGAATCACATAGGACATTTCTCTTTTTTTACTAGAAGTGGTAGATTCTTTATTGATCATATATTATCTCCATGTACAACTTATTATACCCAAGCATACCCTTTGATATACCCTAAGGGTCTTAAGGAATAAGTCAAAGTATAACTCATCATACATAAGATACTATGATGATCTCAAGTCTAAGGATCACTTGTACTACTATCACTACAGGAATTCCTATTGACAAGCAAGTAAAACTCCATTAGGTATTCCTTAGCGAGCCACGTTCAGTGAACTTATTCTCTAATAAGCACCTACATACTTGTTTTAGTGTCTCCACACAAATGATCATGAGATCAACCATCCTCATCCAATGAGCAAGCAACGTATGTACCAATCTATCCGGATTAACTAATCCCCAATTTAGTAATCCAACGATTGGGAACTATTTTAGTTTTAAGCTTTCTAAGAATTTAGATCTCATTAGAACGATCATCATCATTATTCTAAAAGCATTGCTTAAAACTATGGGTTTATCACATATTATAAAACAGCATCATATCGATAATTAAAAGCCTTTAATAAATTAATACTTTTTATTAATAAATGAATAAGATTGTTACAAAGTATATGCTTTATCATCAAACATGATTGGCTTGTGTGCATACTACTTTCAATCTCCCACTTGCACTAAAGCCAATCGTCATGGTATCTCATACCCTTCTTCTCTAAGTGACGATTATCCTGCTGTTGGATAAGCTTTAGTTAATAGATATGCAATATTGTTATTGAGAATCCACTATCTCTATAGTGATTTTCCATCTTTCAATGATTCTTATAATCAAATGAAAGTGCCACAATACATGTTTAGATCCAAGATGAGACTTATGAACTATTCTTAGTTTTGTAATGAACTTATCATCCAAACAATCAACTTGCAGCTTCATTTACAGCTATATATTTTGTCTTTATCACTAAACCAGCAATTATTTGCTGTTTGGAATCTTTCCAATTCACTGCACCACCGTTCAAGGTAACGCTTTACCTTAAAATGGATTTTCTGTCATCTTGGTCTGTCTGAAAAACTTGAGTCTGTTAAGCCCTCTAGTTTTAATTTAGACCCACCATGAATATGATTACATCCTTAGTGCCGGTTAAGTACTTTAAGATGTTTTTCACTGACTCATAGTGAACTTCTCCAGAATTTGACCGATCAACATCAGGTCTCGTACATTTCATTGCATACATGATAGTTACTCATGCGATCTCTCTTTTACGAGTGTATGGGGACTATTAAGAGAGATACACTCCAGGGCTCATCAACATGAGACATCCCATGGAGTTTGCCATACTAAACGACTTTAGCGTCAAATGAATATACGTTCCTTGGGTTAAGTTGAGCATCCTCTTGAATCTATCTATATAGATTTGTATCCCCAATTAAGATACTCTTCCCAAATCGTTCATGGAGTAATGTTTAGACAACTTTATCTTTACTGATTGTAGCATTAGTATGTCATTCTTTATCCATAGTATATCAACATATAATATTAGGAATGTCACAGCGCTCCCACTGACCCTTTTGTACACACTAGATTTATTCTTATTTTTGATAAAATCAAACCTATTTGATTGTCTCATCAAAACGAATGTTCCATATTTGAGAAGCTTGCTTCAATTCATTTCTCTGAGTGTCTACAACTTTTACCTTATCGTATGTAACTAGATCATCATCTTCTATGATGTCTACCTCATCATCATCATGTATGATGAATCCATACCTCCTAGGTATCTTTGGTGCTATTCCAGATTTACGATTCGGTTGTGGTACAACAGGTCTATCTACAGGTTCTTCTTATTTGACTTATAGTATTTTGTGGTTCTTGAACTCTTCAAGATCTATTATCCTCCCACTAGCCCCTTCAATGATAAACACCTTTATCTTAGAAGGCAGAGTGTTTGGTAATAAACACCTTTTGCTAAGTAGAATTATAGAACATATACCCTAAACTTACTATAGGATGTCCCACAAATCTGTACTTGTCAAATTTTGTCCCAAACTTATCCTTTTGAAACCTTTTCACATAAGCGGGACAACCCCTTATCTTAACATACTTAAGATTAGGAATCCTCCCTGTCCATGACTTTTATGGAGTCTTGGGGCCGAATTTTGAGGTTACCTTTTTCGTAGATATGCAGCCATTTCTAGGACATGACCCCAGAGGGATACTGGAATGTCGGTAAAATCATTATGGACCGCACCATGTCCAACAAGGTACGATTTTTTCTTTCAGATACATCAATCAATTATTGCGTATCAGGAGGCGTCCATTGTGAGAAAACTATTTGAGATGATCTAGAAACTTATTGCATAAGTATTTATTCCTTGATCTAATCAAAGAATTTTAATACTTTGCCAATCTGTTTCACTTCTGAATTCTTTGAACCTTTCAAATAATTCATACTTGTATTTCATAAAATAAAAATATTCAACTCTTTGAATGATCATCTCCTTTTCTTATACTAATTTGTTCAATATGCAAAATTATTTTCACGTAAGTAAAGTACACAAAATTCATTAAGTAATATTCCAGTTCTATACAAAACAATATTATTATAAATAGAACAATAATTGTTCTTAAATATAATACCAAAGATTTTATTGTCCAATAGTAAAATAGAAATAATATTTCTAACAAGAACTGGAATACAATAATAACTTATTGACTTAATAGATTTGCCCGTAGGCATTGCTAAACTATAAGTTTCTATGGCTAATGTGGCAACCTTTCCTTCATTTCCCACACATAGGATTACTTATATTTGTTTAGCTTTCTACTTCTATTTGGTCCCTTCATAAATCTATATTTATGATAACCAAAGTCGGTATCCAATACCCAAGTAGTTCCTTGACTTAAAGAAAAATTTATTTTAAATCATGAACAAATTTGTATTTGTAACCAAAACTTCACAAAGCTTCTTTGGTTAGCCTCTGCAAGATGCCTCTCGCAGTTTCTTTCCAGTGTCCAGGCTTATTGCAGTGGAAGCAAACTCCTTTGCTATCCGTATCAGTTTTGTTATTATTATCCTTTATTTTTGCCTTTCTATTTACCTTCTTTGAATCGTTCTTCTTTTCAAAAGATCCTTTGGCCCCTACCAGTAAGACATGGTCTTTCTTGTTTAAAAAATGACTCTCAACATTTTTCAACATGTTAAGCTAATCAGCAAGGCTGATATCTAGTTTGTTCATATGAAAAATTCAAAACAATTTCGAGAAGGAGTCCGAGAGTAACTGCAAGATCAAATCTTGGCTCAACTCTCCATCCATGAAAAAACCTTTTGTCCTAAATGTTCAATTAATTTGATCATGTTTAGGACATGTGTCTGTACTGTAGTGTCGTTGGTCATTCTAGATCGGAAGAGCTCCTTAGATATATGATATCTATTAGTCCTACTTTCCTCACCATCAACTACTTGACGTGCAGAGGTATAGTAGGAGCATCCATAGTTTCATGCTGACGCTGAAACTCGTTAGTCATGGATGCGAGCATGATGCATTGAGCTAACTGTGCATTATCTTGTCACTTTCTAAAAGTAGCAATATCTTCCTCAAAGGCATTGTCTGCAACCATTGCAGGGATAGGCGTATTAAGGACATATGACAGCTTTTCAGCCGTGAGAACTTTTCTCAATTTCATTAACCAATCCGTTTAATACGGCCCGGTTAAATAACATCTTAAATGCTTCGCAGTGATAGTAATTTTAGACACTGTAAAATTCTTTAAATGAATTTGTAATTAACAACATTTTAGCATACATTCTTTTATTAATTACCAAAATAATTAGGTCTTGTTTTAAATTGGTATCTCTCACCATTTTCATCCAACTATATTACCCTCACTTATATGGTTCGGCAAAATCTAACTAAAGATTTGCTAATGAGAATAAGGATCCCATTTCAAATGTATATAGCCTTGTGGTGACACAACAAACTATATATAAATAAATAGGTAGACAACTCTTGTCAATTACATCAACTATGCAACTCCTTGTATTTTGCCTCTTAGATTATTTTGATCAAGTGGTGGCATATCCGAAATAAAATTATCCAAGTTAAGTCCAACCTAGCACTCCATATATTCAAAAAAAAAATATTGTCCTTGTGGTGACACAACAAAACAACATTGTTCAATTTTCTTTATAAGCATCAAATGTGATAAAATTAATATCTCAAAGAATTAAGATAAGCCTTGTGGTGACACGACAAACTTATAATAATTAATTGATACTCTATTATTTTTTATCATGCTAGAAGGCGACGTTCGATATTCTAAATATCTTTGAACGCTTAGGACTTAATATAAAAAATTTAAGGGGTTTTCATGTTAATAATGTCTCATCTTGTTTAGCGCGCATGCACACACACACACACACACACACACACACACACACACACATATATATATATATATATATATATATATATATATATATATATATATATATATATATATATATAGTATAAGCATGCATATATAGAATACTATATTCTACCCGGATTGATTATGGACTTTTATTCTAGTTTGGTTCACTAGAGTCACCAAGTGAACCAAAAGGTCAAACCCTAGGTGTGCAAGAATTAAATTTAAATATAACTATTACATTTAAACTCGGGCTCCATTACAAATTGGTCTTCAAGCGCTCCTTACTCCTTGATATCCAATTCTTCAAAATTAATTCTAACTATTCCTATTACAAAACTATTTAAAATAAATAGAAACCTTGATCAACAGTCAAGGAGAAGTACATAGGAGGGAGATACAATTAACATTAAGAAAAAATTAGAGAAGACGAGGTACGCAGACTCCATTTAATAAAACACATACATTCATGCATCCAACTAAAATAAAATCCAATCACATTGGTCAATAGTCCATAATCAATCCCATTTATTATCATACACATCACCATATGCATCAATAAATAAATTCATCTCATGAATAATAAACATTCAATATATATATTGATATCATTTAATGGACAAATTTAGTTAGTATAAAATCTAATTTTGAATCAAAATAAACTCCTTTGTTTTAATCCAAATTTAAATCAAAATAAAACTATTTTATTTTAATTTATCCAATTTTGAATAAAATAAACTATTTTATTTTAATCAAAATCTTTAATCAAAATAAACTCCTTTATTTTAATTAATTATAGAATCCAATTCCATGTAAAAAAAACTCATTTATTAAAGGAAACACGGATTCTCTTTCCTATTCACAAATAAACTCCTTTATTTTGAATAATATGAAATCTTATTTCATATCTAAATAAACTCCTTTATTTAAGGAAAGACTGATTTTTTTTCCTATTCACAAATAAACTCTTTTATTTTGAATAATATGAAATCTTATTTCATATATAAATAAACACTTTTATTTAAGGAAACATAGAATCCTATTTCAACTCCAATTAGTTATCATGGAATCCAATTCTAACTCTAATTAGTCAGCATGAAATCTAATTTTAAAATTAAAATAAACCTTTTATTTTAATTATAAAATAATTAAGTTTAATATATATATATATATACATATAATATAAACCAAAATTTCTTTATTATATATATAACGTAATATATAACACATCCTGTAACCTTTTCAAACTAAATCCTTTAAAAGGAATAACTAGCAACATATATTATATATATATAATAAGGAATCACGTGTAACCCATGATCGCGCAATCATGGAATGCAATTCGCGAAATAACCGAATCAGCAGCATTGATTTTAAAACCGCGGAATTGAAATCTCGCAAGTTTTTTTTAAAAATAAATTTTATACAATAAATTATGCTCAATTAAATTGTTCTAAACACATATCAATATACATATCAAATTAAAATAATTAATAATTCACATAAAGGTTTGGCTCTGATACCATTGTTAGGTTTGTAATATTCAAGAACGCAATCAAATTGCACAAAATAAGCGGAAACGTGAAAAATCAGAGTTTTAAAATTTTACAAACCATATACCCGGATCATCCTTTATGCACAATTATTAATTAAACGAAAATATATGAAGAACAAGAATCATACCCTTGAAGATTCAAGCTTCCTCAGGTACAAGTTCACCTCTAATCCGTTTCGCGTTCAACTTGAATCCACCCGGTTTGGCTCCTTTCTTTGATCAACGTTAGCTACCCAAGTGTTTGGCCTCTAGAGGTGATCCACCAAGAAAGAATAAAGATTCAAGAAGATGGGTGTTTGGCTAAACCCTAGTTTTTCTATCTCTCATAGAAAAGGAGCGTACTCTCCAACTTTTTGAAATTGCGTATCTTTGATATCTGATATAAGACTCCTCTTATAAAGATATCAGGTAACCCTATTTAATAAGGTATTATTTATTTAATTAAACTCTTTTAATTAAATGGGCTCCCTAATCTTATTAGGGATAATTAATTAAACTCCTTTAACTAATTTTCCCTCCTAATTCTATTAGGAATAAATGAGAGTACTTTTATTAATTAATTCCCAAACTCCTTTAGGAATTAAATAATAATAATAGTAATAATAATAATAAGACTCCTCTTATTAATTTATATTTAATATTTCGAAAATATTAAATAATAAATATTAAGCTATTTAATTTATTCTATCACCATAGATTAAATTAAATATACTTAACTTATTATTACGATTATGCCATTTGCTTCTTAAATAATTATTCTTCTTTTTATGGTGTGACCCTTTAGGTTCTCCATATTAAACCGGTTGTGAATAAATTAATTAGAACAATTCTAATCTTATTTAAATAAATAAATTAAAATATTAATTAATTTAAATAAATAATATTTATTCTACAATAAGGACAAGCCTCCCTAGCGATTAACGACTTTCCAGATAATATAGATTTCAACATTAATCATAAAAGAACCTTTGAGTAAATAGTTACCGTATAATTCAATCCTTCCACCATACAATGTTCCAATTAAATATAAGACATGGAATTACTGTCAAGTCTTATTTTATTTAATTATATGTATTTCGACTCTTAAATGCACAACACCAAATAATACAAATTAGAAACTCCTTTCTAATTTCATTCAGCCTTGGCCAAGGACTACTGAGTTGTCATTTATCGAATCACATAGGACATTTCTCTTTTTTTACTAGAAGTGGTAGTATGATCATATTTATTCCATCACCCAATATGATATTATCTTAGAATGTCAAAGCATACTATTATCAATCTCCCACTTGCACTATACCCAAGGGTCAATGGTATCTCATACCCTTCTTCATCTAAGTGACGATTATCCTGCTGTTGGATAAGCTTTAGTTAATAGATCATGCAATATTGTTATTGAGAATCCACTATCTCTATAGTGATTTTCCATCTTTCAATGATTCTTATAATCAAATGAAAGTGCCACAATACATGTTTAGATCCAAGATGAGACTTATGAACTATTCTTAGTTTTGTAATGAACTTATCATCCAAACAATCAACTTGCAGCTTCATTTACAGCTATATATTTTGTCTTTATCACTAAACCAGCAATTATTTGCTGTTTGGAATCTTTCCAATTCACTGCACCACCGTTCAAGGTAACGCTTTACCTTAAAATGGATTTTCTGTCATCTTGGTCTGTCTGAAAAACTTGAGTCTGTTAAGCCCTCTAGTTTTAATTTAGACCCACCATGAATATGATTACATCCTTAGTGCCGGTTAAGTACTTTAAGATGTTTTTCACTGACTCATAGTGAACTTCTCCAGAATTTGACCGATCAACATCAGGTCTCGTACATTTCATTGCATACATGATAGTTACTCATGCGATCTCTCTTTTACGAGTGTATGGGGACTATTAAGAGAGATACACTCCAGGGCTCATCAACATGAGACATCCCATGGAGTTTGCCATACTAAACGACTTTAGCGTCAAATGAATATACGTTCCTTGGGTTAAGTTGAGCATCCTCTTGAATCTATCTATATAGATTTGTATCCCCAATTAAGATACTCTTCCCAAATCGTTCATGGAGTAATGTTTAGACAACTTTATCTTTACTGATTGTAGCATTAGTATGTCATTCTTTATCCATAGTATATCAACATATAATATTAGGAATGTCACAGCGCTCCCACTGACCCTTTTGTACACACTAGATTTATTCTTATTTTTGATAAAATCAAACCTATTTGATTGTCTCATCAAAACGAATGTTCCATATTTGAGAAGCTTGCTTCAATTCATTTCTCTGAGTGTCTACAACTTTTACCTTATCGTATGTAACTAGATCATCATCTTCTATGATGTCTACCTCATCATCATCATGTATGATGAATCCATACCTCCTAGGTATCTTTGGTGCTATTCCAGATTTACGATTCGGTTGTGGTACAACAGGTCTATCTACAGGTTCTTCTTATTTGACTTATAGTATTTTGTGGTTCTTGAACTCTTCAAGATCTATTATCCTCCCACTAGCCCCTTCAATGATAAACACCTTTATCTTAGAAGGCAGAGTGTTTGGCAATAAACACCTTTTGCTAAGTAGAATTATAGAACATATACCCTAAACTTACTATAGGATGTCCCACAAATCTGTACTTGTCAAATTTTGTCCCAAACTTATCCTTTTGAAACCTTTTCACATAAGCGGGACAACCCCTTATCTTAACATACTTAAGATTAGGAATCCTCCCTGTCCATGACTTTTATGGAGTCTTGGGGCCGAATTTTGAGGTTACCTTTTTCGTAGATATGCAGCCATTTCTAGGACATGACCCCAGAGGGATACTGGAATGTCGGTAAAATCATTATGGACCGCACCATGTCCAACAAGGTACGATTTTTTCTTTCAGATACATCAATCAATTATTGCGTATCAGGAGGCGTCCATTGTGAGAAAACCATTTGAGATGATCTAGAAACTTATTGCATAAGTATTTATTCCTTGATCTAATCAAAGAATTTTAATACTTTGCCAATCTGTTTCACTTCTGAATTCTTTGAACCTTTCAAATAATTCATACTTGTATTTCATAAAATAAAAATATTCAACTCTTTGAATGATCATCTCCTTTTCTTATACTAATTTGTTCAATATGCAAAATTATTTTCACGTAAGTAAAGTACACAAAATTCATTAAGTAATATTCCAGTTCTATACAAAACAATATTATTATAAATAGAACAATAATTGTTCTTAAATATAATACCAAAGATTTTATTGTCCAATAGTAAAATAGAAATAATATTTCTAACAAGAACTGGAATACAATAATAACTTATTGACTTAATAGATTTGCCCGTAGGCATTGCTAAACTATAAGTTTCTATGGCTAATGTGGCAACCTTTCCTTCATTTCCCACACATAGGATTACTTATATTTGTTTAGCTTTCTACTTCTATTTGGTCCCTTCATAAATCTATATTTATGATAACCAAAGTCGGTATCCAATACCCAAGTAGTTCCTTGACTTAAAGAAAAATTTATTTTAAATCATGAACAAATTTAAATATAACTATTACATTTAAACTCGGGCTCCATTACAAATTGGTCTTCAAGCGCTCCTTACTCCTTGATATCCAATTCTTCAAAATTAATTCTAACTATTCCTATTACAAAACTATTTAAAATAAATAGAAACCTTGATCAACAGTCAAGGAGAAGTACATAGGAGGGAGATACAATTAACATTAAGAAAAAATTAGAGAAGACGAGGTACGCAGACTCCATTTAATAAAACACATACATTCATGCATCCAACTAAAATAAAATCCAATCACATTGGTCAATAGTCCATAATCAATCCCATTTATTATCATACACATCACCATATGCATCAATAAATAAATTCATCTCATGAATAATAAACATTCAATATATATATTGATATCATTTAATGGACAAATTTAGTTAGTATAAAATCTAATTTTGAATCAAAATAAACTCCTTTGTTTTAATCCAAATTTAAATCAAAATAAAACTATTTTATTTTAATTTATCCAATTTTGAATAAAATAAACTATTTTATTTTAATCAAAATCTTTAATCAAAATAAACTCCTTTATTTTAATTAATTATAGAATCCAATTCCATGTAAAAAAAACTCATTTATTAAAGGAAACACGGATTCTCTTTCCTATTCACAAATAAACTCCTTTATTTTGAATAATATGAAATCTTATTTCATATCTAAATAAACTCCTTTATTTAAGGAAAGACTGATTTTTTTTCCTATTCACAAATAAACTCTTTTATTTTGAATAATATGAAATCTTATTTCATATATAAATAAACACTTTTATTTAAGGAAACATAGAATCTTATTTCAACTCCAATTAGTTATCATGGAATCCAATTCTAACTCTAATTAGTCAGCATGAAATCTAATTTTAAAATTAAAATAAACCTTTTATTTTAATTATAAAATAATTAAGTTTAATATATATATATATATACATATAATATAAACCAAAATTTCTTTATTATATATATAACGTAATATATAACACATCCTGTAACCTTTTCAAACTAAATCCTTTAAAAGGAATAACTAGCAACATATATTATATATATATAATAAGGAATCACGTGTAACCCATGATCGCGCAATCATGGAATGCAATTCGCGAAATAACCGAATCAGCAGCATTGATTTTAAAACCGCGGAATTGAAATCTCGCAAGTTTTTTTTAAAAATAAATTTTATACAATAAATTATGCTCAATTAAATTGTTCTAAACACATATCAATATACATATCAAATTAAAATAATTAATAATTCACATAAAGGTTTGGCTCTGATACCATTGTTAGGTTTGTAATATTCAAGAACGCAATCAAATTGCACAAAATAAGCGGAAACGTGAAAAATCAGAGTTTTAAAATTTTACAAACCATATACCCGGATCATCCTTTATGCACAATTATTAATTAAACGAAAATATATGAAGAACAAGAATCATACCCTTGAAGATTCAAGCTTCCTCAGGTACAAGTTCACCTCTAATCCGTTTCGCGTTCAACTTGAATCCACCCGGTTTGGCTCCTTTCTTTGATCAACGTTAGCTACCCAAGTGTTTGGCCTCTAGAGGTGATCCACCAAGAAAGAATAAAGATTCAAGAAGATGGGTGTTTGGCTAAACCCTAGTTTTTCTATCTCTCATAGAAAAGGAGCGTACTCTCCAACTTTTTGAAATTGCGTATCTTTGATATCTGATATAAGACTCCTCTTATAAAGATATCAGGTAACCCTATTTAATAAGGTATTATTTATTTAATTAAACTCTTTTAATTAAATGGGCTCCCTAATCTTATTAGGGATAATTAATTAAACTCCTTTAACTAATTTTCCCTCCTAATTCTATTAGGAATAAATGAGAGTACTTTTATTAATTAATTCCCAAACTCCTTTAGGAATTAAATAATAATAATAGTAATAATAATAATAAGACTCCTCTTATTAATTTATATTTAATATTTCGAAAATATTAAATAATAAATATTAAGCTATTTAATTTATTCTATCACCATAGATTAAATTAAATATACTTAACTTATTATTACGATTATGCCATTTGCTTCTTAAATAATTATTCTTCTTTTTATGGTGTGACCCTTTAGGTTCTCCATATTAAACCGGTTGTGAATAAATTAATTAGAACAATTCTAATCTTATTTAAATAAATAAATTAAAATATTAATTAATTTAAATAAATAATATTTATTCTACAATAAGGACAAGCCTCCCTAGCGATTAACGACTTTCCAGATAATATAGATTTCAACATTAATCATAAAAGAACCTTTGAGTAAATAGTTACCGTATAATTCAATCCTTCCACCATACAATGTTCCAATTAAATATAAGACATGGAATTACTGTCAAGTCTTATTTTATTTAATTATATGTATTTCGACTCTTAAATGCACAACACCAAATAATACAAATTAGAAACTCCTTTCTAATTTCATTCAGCCTTGGCCAAGGACTACTGAGTTGTCATTTATCGAATCACATAGGACATTTCTCTTTTTTTACTAGAAGTGGTAGATTCTTTATTGATCATATATTATCTCCATGTACAACTTATTATACCCAAGCATACCCTTTGATATACCCTAAGGGTCTTAAGGAATAAGTCAAAGTATAACTCATCATACATAAGATACTATGATGATCTCAAGTCTAAGGATCACTTGTACTACTATCACTACAGGAATTCCTATTGACAAGCAAGTAAAACTCCATTAGGTATTCCTTAGCGAGCCACGTTCAGTGAACTTATTCTCTAATAAGCACCTACATACTTGTTTTAGTGTCTCCACACAAATGATCATGAGATCAACCATCCTCATCCAATGAGCAAGCAACGTATGTACCAATCTATCCGGATTAACTAATCCCCAATTTAGTAATCCAACGATTGGGAACTATTTTAGTTTTAAGCTTTCTAAGAATTTAGATCTCATTAGAACGATCATCATCATTATTCTAAAAGCATTGCTTAAAACTATGGGTTTATCACATATTATAAAACAGCATCATGTCGATAATTAAAAGCCTTTAATAAATTAATACTTTTTATTAATAAATGAATAAGATTGTTACAAAGTATATGCTTTATCATCAAACATGATTGGCTTGTGTGCATACTACTTTCAATCTCCCACTTGCACTAAAGCCAATCGTCATGGTATCTCATACCCTTCTTCTCTAAGTGACGATTATCCTGCTGTTGGATAAGCTTTAGTTAATAGATATGCAATATTGTTATTGAGAATCCACTATCTCTATAGTGATTTTCCATCTTTCAATGATTCTTATAATCAAATGAAAGTGCCACAATACATGTTTAGATCCAAGATGAGACTTATGAACTATTCTTAGTTTTGTAATGAACTTATCATCCAAACAATCAACTTGCAGCTTCATTTACAGCTATATATTTTGTCTTTATCACTAAACCAGCAATTATTTGCTGTTTGGAATCTTTCCAATTCACTGCACCACCGTTCAAGGTAACGCTTTACCTTAAAATGGATTTTCTGTCATCTTGGTCTGTCTGAAAAACTTGAGTCTGTTAAGCCCTCTAGTTTTAATTTAGACCCACCATGAATATGATTACATCCTTAGTGCCGGTTAAGTACTTTAAGATGTTTTTCACTGACTCATAGTGAACTTCTCCAGAATTTGACCGATCAACATCAGGTCTCGTACATTTCATTGCATACATGATAGTTACTCATGCGATCTCTCTTTTACGAGTGTATGGGGACTATTAAGAGAGATACACTCCAGGGCTCATCAACATGAGACATCCCATGGAGTTTGCCATACTAAACGACTTTAGCGTCAAATGAATATACGTTCCTTGGGTTAAGTTGAGCATCCTCTTGAATCTATCTATATAGATTTGTATCCCCAATTAAGATACTCTTCCCAAATCGTTCATGGAGTAATGTTTAGACAACTTTATCTTTACTGATTGTAGCATTAGTATGTCATTCTTTATCCATAGTATATCAACATATAATATTAGGAATGTCACAGCGCTCCCACTGACCCTTTTGTACACACTAGATTTATTCTTATTTTTGATAAAATCAAACCTATTTGATTGTCTCATCAAAACGAATGTTCCATATTTGAGAAGCTTGCTTCAATTCATTTCTCTGAGTGTCTACAACTTTTACCTTATCGTATGTAACTAGATCATCATCTTCTATGATGTCTACCTCATCATCATCATGTATGATGAATCCATACCTCCTAGGTATCTTTGGTGCTATTCCAGATTTACGATTCGGTTGTGGTACAACAGGTCTATCTACAGGTTCTTCTTATTTGACTTATAGTATTTTGTGGTTCTTGAACTCTTCAAGATCTATTATCCTCCCACTAGCCCCTTCAATGATAAACACCTTTATCTTAGAAGGCAGAGTGTTTGGCAATAAACACCTTTTGCTAAGTAGAATTATAGAACATATACCCTAAACTTACTATAGGATGTCCCACAAATCTGTACTTGTCAAATTTTGTCCCAAACTTATCCTTTTGAAACCTTTTCACATAAGCGGGACAACCCCTTATCTTAACATACTTAAGATTAGGAATCCTCCCTGTCCATGACTTTTATGGAGTCTTGGGGCCGAATTTTGAGGTTACCTTTTTCGTAGATATGCAGCCATTTCTAGGACATGACCCCAGAGGGATACTGGAATGTCGGTAAAATCATTATGGACCGCACCATGTCCAACAAGGTACGATTTTTTCTTTCAGATACATCAATCAATTATTGCGTATCAGGAGGCGTCCATTGTGAGAAAACCATTTGAGATGATCTAGAAACTTATTGCATAAGTATTTATTCCTTGATCTAATCAAAGAATTTTAATACTTTGCCAATCTGTTTCACTTCTGAATTCTTTGAACCTTTCAAATAATTCATACTTGTATTTCATAAAATAAAAATATTCAACTCTTTGAATGATCATCTCCTTTTCTTATACTAATTTGTTCAATATGCAAAATTATTTTCACGTAAGTAAAGTACACAAAATTCATTAAGTAATATTCCAGTTCTATACAAAACAATATTATTATAAATAGAACAATAATTGTTCTTAAATATAATACCAAAGATTTTATTGTCCAATAGTAAAATAGAAATAATATTTCTAACAAGAACTGGAATACAATAATAACTTATTGACTTAATAGATTTGCCCGTAGGCATTGCTAAACTATAAGTTTCTATGGCTAATGTGGCAACCTTTCCTTCATTTCCCACACATAGGATTACTTATATTTGTTTAGCTTTCTACTTCTATTTGGTCCCTTCATAAATCTATATTTATGATAACCAAAGTCGGTATCCAATACCCAAGTAGTTCCTTGACTTAAAGAAAAATTTATTTTAAATCATGAACAAATTTAAATATAACTATTACATTTAAACTCGGGCTCCATTACAAATTGGTCTTCAAGCGCTCCTTACTCCTTGATATCCAATTCTTCAAAATTAATTCTAACTATTCCTATTACAAAACTATTTAAAATAAATAGAAACCTTGATCAACAGTCAAGGAGAAGTACATAGGAGGGAGATACAATTAACATTAAGAAAAAATTAGAGAAGACGAGGTACGCAGACTCCATTTAATAAAACACATACATTCATGCATCCAACTAAAATAAAATCCAATCACATTGGTCAATAGTCCATAATCAATCCCATTTATTATCATACACATCACCATATGCATCAATAAATAAATTCATCTCATGAATAATAAACATTCAATATATATATTGATATCATTTAATGGACAAATTTAGTTAGTATAAAATCTAATTTTGAATCAAAATAAACTCCTTTATTTTAATCCAAATTTAAATCAAAATAAAACTATTTTATTTTAATTTATCCAATTTTGAATAAAATAAACTATTTTATTTTAATCAAAATCTTTAATCAAAATAAACTCCTTTATTTTAATTAATTATAGAATCCAATTCCATGTAAAAAAAACTCATTTATTAAAGGAAACACGGATTCTCTTTCCTATTCACAAATAAACTCCTTTATTTTGAATAATATGAAATCTTATTTCATATCTAAATAAACTCCTTTATTTAAGGAAAGACTGATTTTTTTTCCTATTCACAAATAAACTCTTTTATTTTGAATAATATGAAATCTTATTTCATATATAAATAAACACTTTTATTTAAGGAAACATAGAATCTTATTTCAACTCCAATTAGTTATCATGGAATCCAATTCTAACTCTAATTAGTCAGCATGAAATCTAATTTTAAAATTAAAATAAACCTTTTATTTTAATTATAAAATAATTAAGTTTAATATATATATATATATACATATAATATAAACCAAAATTTCTTTATTATATATATAACGTAATATATAACACATCCTGTAACCTTTTCAAACTAAATCCTTTAAAAGGAATAACTAGCAACATATATTATATATATATAATAAGGAATCACGTGTAACCCATGATCGCGCAATCATGGAATGCAATTCGCGAAATAACCGAATCAGCAGCATTGATTTTAAAACCGCGGAATTGAAATCTCGCAAGTTTTTTTTAAAAATAAATTTTATACAATAAATTATGCTCAATTAAATTGTTCTAAACACATATCAATATACATATCAAATTAAAATAATTAATAATTCACATAAAGGTTTGGCTCTGATACCATTGTTAGGTTTGTAATATTCAAGAACGCAATCAAATTGCACAAAATAAGCGGAAACGTGAAAAATCAGAGTTTTAAAATTTTACAAACCATATACCCGGATCATCCTTTATGCACAATTATTAATTAAACGAAAATATATGAAGAACAAGAATCATACCCTTGAAGATTCAAGCTTCCTCATGTACAAGTTCACCTCCAATCCGTTTCGCGTTCAACTTGAATCCACCCGGTTTGGCTCCTTTCTTTGATCAACGTTAGCTACCCAAGTGTTTGGCCTCTAGAGGTGATCCACCAAGAAAGAATAAAGATTCAAGAAGATGGGTGTTTGGCTAAACCCTAGTTTTTCTATCTCTCATAGAAAAGGGGCGTACTCTCCAACTTTTTGAAATTGCGTATCTTTGATATCTGATATAAGACTCCTCTTATAAAGATATCAGCTAACCCTATTTAATAAGGTATTATTTATTTAATTAAACTCTTTTAATTAAATGGGCTCCCTAATCTTATTAGGGATAATTAATTAAACTCCTTTAACTAATTTTGTAACAACCCCAAAATAGGTCCATTCCATCCAACCCATTCTGAGTCGTCAAATTCATGGTACAGAAAACAACTACAACTTTATTACAACAATTGTCGTGCAAAATACAACAACACATATGCTGTGAGTTTGGATACAAATATATACCAAATGTGACTCATGTTCCAACCGTGAACATCACCTCACAATAACACCTTACATAAAGGTATAGTCAAAAACTGTTTTAGAAATTAGAATCTTTGGGAAGTGCTCAAGGAAACCTCGTACATGGGAGGCCACGCGTCTAGGTTATGATAGATATCATATGGCCACAGAATTATCCTTGGTTGACCCAATAGACCCCAAAGAAAAACGAGAAGATTACTATCATATTCTTCCCAATGGTGAGTCTTCTCTTGACTTATCATTATCTCCACTGTCTCTAATTGAGAATTATACTTCAAACAAACACCAAGATTATATAGGTAGTGCCCATATAGATATACTCAGCAAGTGGATGAGCACAACCCTGTCTTATGATGACACGAGGTTGTATGTCATTAGACATCTTGTATGATAGTGACAAAACACCCTTCCAACGTTGGGTTCGCCTCACCCTATTTTCTTCACCAAATATAACTACTAAATGATGACCACCGTTCTATTCCCTTGTTACCTCCGCTCGATCCAGCTACACTCTTATTACCTGAAAGGAATTGTGAAGCAAAAGGGTGAGCACAACTAGCTCAGTAAAGAATGTCATGACTAAAGATAATTCAATTATCAATAGCCTTCATCAACAATAAATCAGAGATTTAGAACATATGGTAAATGATAAAAATTTCAACCATAGTTGCAGCGGAACGAGCAATCCATTAGAAGAGTCAAATAGACTATAAAGTCTATTATCTTCTCCATGTTAAAAATCCACCAACAATGTTTTATCCCTGTAACATCAATCAACAATTCTGGTCCACAATCATATGAATAACTCATAATCATAACTGTAGTTCTAAATTCCTCTTCTCATCCAGGACGATGATAATTTTCATCACCTATCTTTACCTGAAACATCAAAGATCATGGTTACACCAAATCACATTTCATGTTCATAATCATACTAATAACTTCATCTTTGCACTACTGGCCAAAGATATTCAACAACATGTCATCTTTGCACTACGGACCAAAGATATTCATCAACAATTTATCTTTGCACTACAGGCCAAATATATTCATCAATATTTCATCTTTGCACTACAGGCCAAAGATATTAATATCTCAAAGGAATATATAATTATTTCAGAATTTATATAAACAATAATTATAACCATGTTGATCAATTCACCTTTGCACTTAAGCTAAAGATATTCACTTATAAATTCAATGGTTATGATCATACCAGTCACAATTCAACTTTGCACTACAGGCCAAAGAGAACCCTAGTCATGATCATACCAATAATCTACCCATCTTTACACTCTAGTGAAAGAGAATTTCAACATCAGGGTTATAAAAATGTTATATATGATAATAAAATCAATATAATCAATACATAGTTTTAATCTCAAGAGTAATATTCATAACTCAACTATAATTTGGTTAGAAAAAGAAACCAATTTTTATCGTGAATAGTAACTCGTGAATAGTAACTCATGAATAGTAACTCGTGAATAGTAACTCATAAATAGTAAACTCGACACAAAAAGGTAGAAATTCTACAATAAAATCCATACCAGTATTTCGGTATAATGATATTGAAAGAATAATATTTCTTAAGCTTATAAACAATTTATTTAAATTGTTTACACTTTACTAAATAATGCATTTAATCATTCTAAAATACCAAACTCATAAGATTTTATCACCAATAATCAAAACCCTCATCAAAAATCTGCATATACCTCATATAGGATTCTCTAGCCATAAAATCCTATTTTTCAATTTTCTTACTTCACATAACATATTTAATTCATTTACTCATAACTAGTCCATTTTCATGAAAAATATCAAATCAGTTCCGGAAATATTTCTTTTCTGGGATTTAGCATAATATAGTCCCATATTGAACATATATTTTTCTCAGAATTTTTAAAACTCATTTACTATTTTTCATATGGCCAAAACCACCGAATATTTAGACATTTATCAAAAATTATACTTTTTGTCCAAAATTTCTGAAATTTACAGAGTATACTTCTATCATATACATGTACTTCCAATAAAAATTTCATCAATTTTGGAGTTAACCACAAGGAATTATAAGCGGTTACTTTTAAAATAGTCTTTTCCCGTAAGATTCATAACTCTTAATCTATACATCCAAAAATCACCATTTTTGGACACAATCAATAAAACTCATCAGAATATCATTTCAAATTTTTCCATAATTTTTGAAGATCAGAAAAATTACGAAACTGAAAATCATAACAACCCTTAAAATCCATTACTATCCCTTACTATCCCTTACCTCAAAAGAGCAGTACTTCTGACTGGATATCGGATATGATGCTGAAGGAAACTTGCACTGATGAATAGCAACTCACCAAGTATCTAAAATCTCACAAAATATGCTTCATAATATAGATAGAGAAAGAGAGAAAGCTTTGTTTCTAGTGTGATTTTCAATTCTAACTTAGCCCTCTATTTATAGGAAAATTTTGGTAGGTTTGACCTGCAACCTGATGGCTTTACCTGCTACTATTCCCACCCACCACATTTGAAATATAATTCAGCACATTTCTTCACCAACCACAAGTGGGACCCACCAATTCTAGAATTTTCCACCAAAATGACTAACTCCAAAAATTCAACAATTTCTGAACCAGTCATCTCGTAAAATTCATAACAAATCATACGTTCATTTTTAACGGTTCAAAATTTGTGGACATATACTCAACTTATATATGTATAACATATTCAAAAATTACCACGATCCAACGGTCGGATTAAAAATTATAACCCCCGCAAAATATCTCAAAAATCCTGATTTTTAATACCTCCATTCCGACAAAAATACGGATAAAAATCTCAACATTAACTCCTTCATTTTTTAACCACAAAAATATATCCCTCATTTATATTCACATAAAATAAATATTTTCTTATCATATGAATCAATAATTAATTATTCACAAATAATATTACAGAATCACATTTATGACAACCAGGCCGTTCCCAGGAAAGAGGGGGCTTTCCAATAAGGATTTCTCCTTACTGGGGCGCAATTAAATGACCAAACCTCTCCTTAGACAGAACTTTCTAGACATTGTCAATAATGCTATCTAATAATATTATTTAAATAATATGAATTATTGATCTGATAATGGAAAATACTGTGCAGCAACAATTATTGAAACAACAATAATATAAAATATCAATGCAGCAATTATTGAATCAATAATAAAATATTGAACAGTAATTACTGTAACAATTATTGAGTAGTGCCTTCTTACGTAAGAATCAATAATTTCAAAAATACTATGCAATACCGTGTGCTACTGTGCAATAACGCGTATTACTGTATTTTAACCACCGGGTATTCCAACAGTGTTAACGGTAACAACTACGCCGTTATTTGTAAAAACTCAAATTTGTCGTTTTCTTCACCCGACAGTTATTCTGTTATGGGGCCCACAAATGGCTGCGCCGTTGTACGAATATTCCCCGACAGAAAGAATATTTCACGACCAAACGAATATTCCCCGACAACAATGATTATTTTATAACCACTTGCTTATTTTGAAAAAAAAAATCATATTTCACTCATAACTTTAAACTTTTATCAATTTAACCATTTACTGAATAGTAATTATAAGAAAAATTGAATACTTTTATTTCATAAAATTCGGGGTCTTACAAATTTTCCCTCCTAATTCTATTAGGAATAAATGAGAGTACTTTTATTAATTAATTCCCAAACTCCTTTAGGAATTAAATAATAATAATAGTAATAATAATAATAAGACTCCTCTTATTAATTTATATTTAATATTTCGAAAATATTAAATAATAAATATTAAGCTATTTAATTTATTCTATCACCATAGATTAAATTAAATATACTTAACTTATTATTACGATTATGCCATTTGCTTCTTAAATAATTATTCTTCTTTTTATGGTGTGACCCTTTAGGTTCTCCATATTAAACCGGTTGTGAATAAATTAATTAGAACAATTCTAATCTTATTTAAATAAATAAATTAAAATATTAATTAATTTAAATAAATAATATTTATTCTACAATAAGTACAAGCCTCCCTAGCGATTAACGACTTTCCAGATAATATAGATTTCAACATTAATCATAAAAGAACCTTTGAGTAAATAGTTACCGTATAATTCAATCCTTCCACCATACAATGTCCCAATTAAATATAAGACATGGAATTACTGTCAAGTCTTATTTTATTTAATTATATGTATTTCGACTCTTAAATGCACAACACCAAATAATGCAAATTAGAAACTCCTTTCTAATTTCATTCTGCCTTGGCCAAGGACTACTGAGTTGTCATTTATCGAATCACATAGGACATTTCTCTTTTTTTACCAGAAGTGGTAGATTCTTTATTGATCATATATTATCTCCATGTACAACTTATTATACCCAAGCATACCCTTTGATATACCCTAAGGGTCTTAAGGAATAAGTCAAAGTATAACTCATCATACATAAGATACTATGATGATCTCAAGTCCAAGGATCACTTGTACTACTATCACTACAGGAATTCCTATTGACAAGCAAGTAAAACTCCATTAGGTATTCCTTAGCGAGCCACGTTCAGTGAACTTATTCTCTAATAAGCACCTACATACTTATTTTAGTGTCTCCACACAAATGATCATGAGATCAACCATCCTCATCCAATGAGCAAGCAACGTATGTACCAATCTATCCGGATTAACTAATCCCCAATTTAGTAATCCAACGATTGGGAACTATTTCAGTTTTAAGCTTTCTAAGAATTTAGATCTCATTAGAACGATCATCATCATTATTCTAAAAGCATTGCTTAAAACTATGGGTTTATCACATATTATAAAACGGCATCATGTCGATAATTAAAAGCCTTTAATAAATTAATACTTTTTATTAATAAATATGTAAGATTGTTACAAAGTATATGCTTTATCATCAAACATGATTGGCTTGTGTGCATACTACTTTCAGGTCAATTATATTGCATGATGACCAAACCCTAACATTAATTTGTTTAATCCTATTTTTAAACTCAATTATGAGTACGAGACTGTTATATAACTGTGTTATATGATTTATGTTGTATATTATATAATGATATGATTAATTAGGTAAACCCTAATTAACATTTTGAAATATTAATTTCTAAAAACTCTAATTGTTAAATGTTAACCCTAATCGCTAGTTTGACATGGTTAACGATAATTAATGAATTCTTAAACCTAATATGTATGTTTAATTAATTAGGAAAAACCCTAATTATTGTTAGAAACCTTAATCTTGAAATTAGAAACCCTAATTTCTATATTTAGTAATCCTAATTAGTAATTTTTAAAACCTAATTACTAATTATAAACTCTAATTGCTAAATTAGCAATGTTAACTATAATTAGTAAATAATTAAACCCTAATGTTCATATATAATGTAATTAGAAAATTAAGCAAATTAGGAAACCCTAATTTTCAAAAAATTAGAAAGTTAATTTTTATTTTATTTTTTTTAAAACCCTAAATGAAAACCTAAAAATTCATTTGTGCTAAACCTTAGGGTTTTTGCTAATCGACCAAAGTGCTATTAAATTGGAAAATCAAGACCATTTTGCCCTTCTTATATTATTTATTAGGAAACTTGCAAAATTGGATAACACTTTAGTTGTTTACCAACTGTTACTAACCCCATATGATTAAATCTCCAGCATATCAGCTCTAGATTTCAGCCAAATCCATTGTATATCATCATATATATAGATTGGGAGAGAGAAAATGTCATTTGGTAACTTATTTTGTGCACAACACCCATCTAAACTCTCTCAAGCTCACACCTCCGAAATTTATTAGCATATCAGTCCTAAATCAAAGCCCCACTAACACCACTATCAAATCAGTAGCCTTGAATCAAAAAATTGATCATCGAAGGTATAAACCCTAACTTGAAATCTGATCTCAGTTGCTATGTTAGATGCTGTTGTTTTTGTGTTAAACATGTTATATGTAGTCTAGTTAAGTGATCTAAGTTGGCACATGGTAGATCCATAACACCTAAGTACTCAAAATTGAAAATTTCAAAAATCTGGAAAAGTTTGTTTTGTGTTTTGACAACCAAATGTCAGGCCTTGTAGATCTCTGTCTGTGTTTGGTTTTTGTGTTTTAAGTGTTTGATCTTGTAGTATGTCATGAGATCTGTGTTCTGGAACTCATAGAAGGACCATATCATGCATAAATTGATAGATTTTCTTGGTCAAAGGTCGTTGATCGACCATGACTTTTCAAGTTTCTGGGTAATCCAAATCTCCCATATCGTGTCTGACAAGTTTTGATGGCTCTAGATCTGACAGTGTTTTGATGTTTTATTATAGATCTTGAATCTAAGTTGTAGTATGTTATGTTAACTTTAGATTCATGCTTTTAGAACCTTTATATATCAAATATACTGGATTCAGTGACCGGTCAAAGTAGCTCAGTTGACATGGTTTGACCGGGCTATATCTGCTTGATGTGTTGTTGTTAGATGTGTTTTATGTGTTAGATCTCTTCATTTACATGCTGACTATAACCTAGAAGCATTAGATCACGAAAGAATTGCATGAACAACAAGTTATGGAAGCCCAAAGTGGACTGACCGAACTGTTCTTCATTTCTGGGTAACCCAGAAAATGAAGAACAGCTCTGACAGTAACTTTGAAGGCTTAGATCTACTCATTGTGATGTTGTTTGATCATGATTGTTGTTTGGATTGGTAGTGTTACATTTGTACTACACAATCTGACCAACAGCAAGTCCAGAAACTTCATGATCAGTGTTTATTCATTGGTCAAAGTAGCCAACTCGGACACTACACATGAGTTTCTGGGATTAGCCAAGAACATGAAGAACACCTATAGCGACGGTTCTGTCACTATTTGCAATCTTTAGCGACAGTTTCTTTATAAAATTATTATTTTTATTAAATAAATAGAAAAAAAATAGTTTTAAATTACTAAAAATACATAATAAATTAATAAAAATTATTTTAAGGTCCGAAAATTAGTTTTTAATTATTTTAAGTATATTTCATAAATATTTAATATTTTTGAAATATTAATGGTATTTAATTTTTTTAATTATAATATTAAATAAATTAGTTAAAAATAATTTTAATACTTAAAAAATTATTTAAAATTATATTATGATATAAGAAAATATTTTAATTTATTTTTAATGACTTTTAATATTTTGTGATGAAATTCATTAATAAATTAATATTAATGCTAATTAAGTTATTTAATAAATGAATTAAATAAATTAATTAAAAATAATTTTATTATATTAAAAATCATTTTAAATAATAATAAGGTATTTAAAAATATTTTAAGTTATAAAATATAACTTTCAATATTTAAAGGTAAATTTTATTAATTAATTTAATATTAATGATATTAGAATTATTTAATAATTATATTAAATAAATTAGTTTAAAAATGATTTTAATATTATAAAAATTATTTTAAATAAAAATAAAGTGTTTAACGATATTTTAAGTTATAAAATATAACTTTTAATATTTAAAGGATAATTTCATTAATAAGTTAATATTAATTTAATATTAATGATATTAAATTTATTTAATAATTATATTAAATAAATAGTTTTAAAATGGCTTTATTAATTTAAAAATTATTTAAAAAAGATATAAATGAATTAAAAATATTTTAAGTTATACTTAATAATTTTTAATATTTTGAGGAATAGTACTTTAATATTTAAATATTAATGGTAATTATTTAAAAATAATTTTAAATGTTTTAAAAATCATTTAAAGACAATATAAATGTTTTAAAAATATTTTGAGTTATTATAAATAACTTTAATATTTTGGCAATAGTTTCATTAATTGTTTAATATTAATTAAATATTAATGATAATAAAATTGTTTAATATTTAAATCATTTAATAATGATTCCGATGTTTGAAAATTCATAACAAATTATAAGTAAGTGTTTTAAAATTATTATAAGTCATTTAAAAATAATATGACTGATAATTACAGTTATTGAACTACTGGATAGAGTCTTAGACTAGATAAATACCCGATAAAACCGTCGGTACACCGACATGTTTCAGAAATTGATCTGGACTTTGATATTTTGACTGTATTAAGGTTTGTTTGTGATTCAATGACTATTGAATATGTGTGGCAATGTGATTATGTTATGTGCTGACTGCAATAAGCAGTATTATGTGTTACGATATGTTATTCTAATCGATTAAATGATCTTATTAATGATAGGTTTCGGTATAAAAAATAAAACTAAGTTGCGTATCTGTAAGCAGCAGACCAGGCAAGTATCATACCTTTGCATTTTTTTTATGCAATAGACATGAGTAAGAAAGATTCAGAATTATATTATTATTATACCAGATTATTAACCCTATTGCTATATATGTTATATCCTATCATTGATTATCAACATGGTACTATATTGTAATTTAGATATATATATATTCGGTTCGTTAATTTCTAAATATGGTTATTCAAGTGTCCCCACTTGGATACTCATTGTATTTAATCACATGTTGATATATATGATATATATATATATATATATATATATATATATATATATATATATATATATATATATATATATATATACCTATTGATTGTCAGTATGTATACAGTAAGTAAAAGTCATCTAAGCTATTTGACCAGCTAGACACATATTTAGAAATATCGTTGAATATGATAAAACCTTTTTGTATCCAATCAAATTATTTTGGTTCGAATTCCCGACTAAGTATGAACATCCTGGACATGAAAAAACTTTTATGCGCCCAAGGTGGACAGAGTGAACGATAATATCGTTATTGCATGTAATATTGATCAATACAAGGCATAACGGGCTGATCACCCTCCATGCTTGTAAGTTATGACGGTTTGCGGATGAAGTTCTGCTAAACCTATTAGAAAATTGAAAATAATGTTCATAGTATGTCACCTTAACCCTATTTATAGTCATTACGTAGTTTTAAAAATTTGATAGAGAGTTGTTATGCTATTTTTATCAGTTTAGATTACTTCACAACTATTGATATGTTGTAGAAGGGTAGTATAAAGAAAACATTTAATCCTTTCAACTAATATTTATAATTGTTATTACTTGCTGGGCACTCAAATGCTCATCCTTGCTTAATTTAAATGTTTTCAGCTAAGTGTGAACAACCTGAAGGCTCTGCTAAGAACAAGGGAAAATGAAAGGTTGCTGAATGAATGCAATGCTATCTTATGTAATAGTTTGATATTATTAAGACAATGATATATATTATCTGTCATGTTATGTAAGGAATGTATTAAATGTTACGTACTTGGGATTCAGACTCTGATAAATATGTAAATTAAGTTGGTATCTATATTATTGTTATTATTATTAGTATTATTCCGCTCATAGAAATGGTATCGTGAAACACCGAGTTCGAGTTTCAAGTACCTGAATTTGGGGGCTTTACAACCACCTATTTGTAAAGAATGAGATGGTTAATTATTATATCATAGTACGTTTTTCTTATAATAAAGGCAGGAGGGCAAATTTGTCATTTCACCTCGAGACTAAAATGGTTGAGCAAAGATTACAAAACTCAGAACAAGTATTCGAAGCCCTCACGATGACCCACGAGCAACGGACTACGAAAGGCAAGACAAGCTGTAATATCCCAAAAATTTCAAATAATGAAATGATAAGTGAGTAATAAGAATTGAGGTTTTAATTTTAATGTAAATTAATTTTTAAGAGTCGAATTGACTAAATAGTCAATTAAATAGATAAATGAGTAAATAAAAGAGGGAATTAATTTTTCTGGAAAACAGCCCATGTGGGCGGCTGATGGCTGATGATTTGAGAAAGATAGAGTGGGATGGGATGGGGGACAATTGTGGGAGACAAAGTGGGGAGCAAAGGAGAAAAGGGGGGAAGAAAAGAAGGGAGGTGTGCCATAATTTTGGCTATTTATTCTAAGCCTTATTGAAGGTGAAGGATGTGCAATTCTCACTCCCTCCACACTTCACTCCGGTAGAAAACTCAAGAGAAAGGAATAATAAGAAAGAAAGAAGAAATTAAGAATGGTCTGTTTTAATTAATACTTTGATTTTGATATATGATGATTAAGTTTTATGAAATTTATGGAAAGATGACATGTTAATAAACAAAAATCAAATAAGAGAAATCAAGAAATCAAATTAAGAGTAAAATCTGAAAATTTTAGAAAAATTAGTTTGCTACCTATTTTTGTAAAATCTATATCTTGTGATATATAAAGAATTAAAATGTGATATGTATATCTAAAAATAACTCTGTAAGTCAGCTACACACAGAATCAAGAATCACTTAAAAATTTTGAGTTGATTTTTTGAGTCAGACTAGTTCGAAGAAAAACTCTGTTGTTAGTATTTGAAAAATTAGTTTTTGTAGATCTATTGTGTGGGTTATTCTCTTAATCCAATCGTTAGATCGTTATAATTTTTGGATATGTTATACATACATAAGCTAAGAATATGCTCACTAATTTCGAACCGTTAAAGATTAACTTATGTTTTATTATGAATTTTAAGAAGTGACGGGTCTAGAATTTTTGTAGTAGAATTTTTAGTATCAAGCTCTAATATTTAACCATGTATAACTTAATGATTTTAAATCTAATTTGGGTGATTCTTGAGGCTAAATTGGAGTATTTAAAATCTAGTTTTTGTTAAAATTAATTAATTTGACAAATAAGTTTTAGTTAATGGTGATAATGCCAGAATGGTGGACTAACATTTCAAAAATAAATTGTCATATATGGGTTTTAGATTTTTTAAGTTTTGTTATTCACTTTTAAATGTTGGAATATGAATGGTGATTTAATGCGATAATTAAAGGTACCTTAAATGGATTACGAATTATTTTGAAATTATTAGTTGGATTATATTTAATTCGAGGAGAATATGTTTTGGTGGTGAATAATGTAAGACTCCGACTTTTAATAGAATTTCAATTGTTTATAATTATTATTCTAAACAATAAGATGTTAAGTTGATATAAAGATAAAGTTAATGGTGATATGTGTAAATTATAAATGTATGTCGGGGAATATACGTTGTGTCGGCGAATATTCATTTTGTCAGGAATATTATGTAAAATTACGACGGTGTCGATACAATCAATCATTGGTGGGCCCCACAACGAAATATTATCGAATGCAGAAAACGATATAAATAAACCTTTTTAATAAAAATTATCAACGGTACTATCACTTTTATCTATTTAAACACTCGGTGATAAAAGTATAGTAACACGCGGTATTCTATAGTGGCATACGACATTCCACAGTAATATACAGTATTGCACAGCACTTCATATTATTGATTCAATAATTGTTAAAGTAGCAACTGCATAATATTTCATATTATTGACTCAATAATTGTACGGCAACAACTGTAAGACCCCAACTTTTATGAATAAAGATTTAATTTTTTTTAAATATCATTTTGAGTAATAAGGTGTGGATTTGATATAATGTTATAGTTGTGGGTAATAATTATAAATTTTGCAAAGTAAGCAAGTTGTCATAAAGTATTCGTTTGGTCGGAGAATCTTCGTTTTATCAGGAAATATTCGTACGATGACACAATCATTGGTGGACCCCACAACGGAATTACTGTCGGAGTTAGAAAATGACATAAATAACTTTTCATAAAAATAACGGCAAAAGTTTTACCGTTAACTGTTGAAATACCTGGTGATAAAAGTACAGTAATATGCGTGGTTTCATAGTAGTACATGATATTGTACAATATCTTTGATTATTGATGCTTACGTGAGAAGTCACTCAATTTTACTCAATTATTGCTACAGTAATTGTTGCATAGTATCTCACATTATTGATTCAATTATTGTCACAATATTTTATATTATTAAATCAATAATTGAGACGACAAAATTATTCATATTATTATTTGTATTATTGACAGTGTCTAGAAAATTCTGTCGAGGAAAGGGGTTTGGTCACTTAATTACGCGCCAATAAGGAGAAGTCCTTATCGGAAAGCCCCCTATTTCATGGGAATGATCTGGTTGTTAATATTGTGAGTTATAATATTAATAATGAATAAATATTATTAAAAATGTGTTTAGTGAAACCAAGTGAATTGAGATAAATAGAAGGGGTTTTTATGAAGTATTTGTTGTAAAATTGGCTTATTATATGGACCCCTACTTACTCATTTTTCAAAATCGTCGATAGAAAGTTATCTCCGTTTTATTTTATTACTTATATATATATATATATATTATTGTGTGTGCGTGCTGTGTGTGGGTGGGTGTGTGTGAATATATATATATATATATATATATATATATATATATATATATATATATATATATAAAATAGAATATGTTGAGAAATTGCATATTTAAATTTAATGTTGAAAGTAAATATTCATGCTTATATGTAAAGTCCTTCTATTCATGCTTATATGTAAAGTCCTTCTAGGAATACATGTACAAGGACTTAGTGGTAGATCAAACTTGTTAGGTTGATCTGAGCTTTAATGTTTATCATTCTGTAAATGAATGTATAGAAGAAAAGATCAAAGCTGTTAGGTTGATCTATGTCTTGAAATGTAATAGATAGACATCAACAGAATCGTAGTCTGTCGAGCCAGTCAAGAGATTGCAGAAGCCAAGGTAGAATAGTAGAGCATCGAGAAATCGTAGTCTGTCTACTTTGGAGGGCCTCTCTCAGAATCGTAGAGTGGTCCAAACGCCTGCCAAGCCAACTCAGAGATCGTAGTGTGCTCTCGAAAACGTAGAGTCTGCAAAACAAGCAAGCTAAGATCGTAGTTTACTAGTACTTAAGAGAAATCATAGTGTTCTCATCTTCAAGTACCGGATCAAGCACTAATGTTGCAAGACACCACAATCATGATCGTAGTGTATCATCTGTTTGCATCAGAAGCATCGAGCCTTGTCCTTTTGTTTAAGAATAAAAGTTAATAAATGTGGAATGGATTATAGACATTGAGACTATCGGGAATCCCAATGACACAACACTCACCCTTAGTATATAACAAAGAGACGTATTGAAGAAGCTAAGAAAAATACTACATGTCAACCGAAAAACACATTTTCAGGTGTTAGATGAGATAGCAGTCTGCTGTGTTAGTGAGCCAGACGGCTAAACAGAAGATTTGTAGAAAGTCTCCATCAGTGCTCAGAAATGTTAAATACAATTAATGCTTCAACAGATGCCTTCAAACAGATACATTTCAAAGGCACCTTATATTCAAATCAGATGTAGAAGAAAAAGATAGGCAAGCATACAACAAAACGCTGAAGAACACTCAACGCTCAACTCTACAATCTAAAAAGAAAGCTTGCTCAGCTACTCAGTTCTTTCGAACACAAGCTTAACGACAACTGAGTAGCATCATTCAAGAACTCAACAATCATTAAGTGAAGTAAGAAGTTCCAAGTCAGTTGGACTTGAAGAGTTTTGAGTGAACTAAGAAGTGCCAAGTCAGTTAACCTTAAAGAGTTCTAAAGTGAACTAAGAAGTTCCAAGACTACTGGTCTTGAAGGAATCTGTGAGATTCAAAGATTGTAAAGATATCCTTAGTGAATTTCCTACTCAAGGAGTAGAAGAGTGGACTAGAAGCCTTGAGTGCTCTGAACCACTTAAAAACACCGTGTCTCTTATATTCTTGCCATTACTGCTTATCTCCTTTTAACTCGTTAACAAATCTCAAATTTCGCTGTGATTAAATCATTATCAAATCTGACAAATATTTTGTAAAAGAACTTTTAAAATATCTATTCAACCCCCCTTCTAGATAACTATTGTGCCTCTGAGAACTAATAATTGGTATCAGAGCAGGTTCTCTTAATCAGCCTACAAAGCTTGAATAAATCCAATGGCACATCTGATAAGCGAATCAAAGACTGAAGGACGCAGCAATCCACCAATGTACAACAAAGATAAATTTGCCAACTGGAAAGTTCATATGCAAGCCTACATGGATTCAATAGATGAAGATCTATTTGAAACTGTTCAGAATGGGCTCTATGTTACAACAAAGCTTGCACTAACTCCAGAAGATTCAAACATAGTTCAAGTCAAGGTTAAAACTGAGTGGACTGACAACGAAAAGAAAGCTGTCCAACTCGACAAAAAGGCCAAGAACATTCTATTCCAATCCTTAGAAGATGATCTGTTCGAAAAAGTGGTCAACATCAAAACTACCAAGAAAGTCTGGGAAGCATTGCTCATTATACATGAACGAACAAAAGAAGTCAAAGAAAACAAACAATCTCTTCTGACTCAACAATATGAAATATTTTCCTATGTTCCAGGAGAAAACGTCACTTCCACTTATGAAAGATTCAATGTTCTGCTCAACTCACTTCGAGCTTTCGAAAAGATCTATCCAAATAAAGATCTGATCATAAAGTTCATGAGAGCTTTACCTAGCAAGTGGGATGCCAAAAGCAATGCCATCAAAGAATCAAAGAATCTCCATGAAATGACTGTTCAACAATTATATGGTAACCTTCTCACCTATGAACTAGAGCTGACTTAGCGAGCAGAAACTCTATCTGAAGGAAGAAAGAAGGACAAAGGAGTTGCTCTCAAGGCAACAGATAACATCTCCAAAGCTAACACTGTAAAGGACTCTGACTCTGAGGAAGATGATGATGATGACATTGCAATGCTGGTGAGAAGACTCAAGAGGTTCATGCGTAAAGGCAGAAGCAGCAAACCTAAGAGATTCAACAACACCAATAGCTAGGAGCAGATAAATGACTTATGCTACAACTGTAAGAAGCCTGACCATTTCATTGCAAATTGTAACAAACCTCTTAGAGAAGAACTGAAGAGGAAATCAAATTCAAAGAAAGAATTCAAAGGTAACAAGAGGCTCTAGAAGAAAGACAAAGGTCTTGTGGTCGGAGGATCATGGAGTGACTCAGACAACGACTCAAATCCCGAGTCTGGAGATGATGAAGATCCTCAAGTAGTAAATCTATTTCTAATAGCCAAACATACAAAGGATAAGAAAAGCCCTGACAATCATGAAGTAAGTATAGATGAGGTATTTAACTTTAACTCTCCTGATGTAGATATTGATGATTTAAGAACTGCACTACATGGCATAACATCTGATCTACATCAATACATGAAATGGTTCAGAGTTCTGTCTAAAGATTATTGTTTTCTTCAAAAAGAGAAAGAGAAAGAGAAAGAAAAAGTTCAGGAAGAACTGGAAACAGCTCTTCTAAGTACTAACTCTCTCTCCAAATTTGAAGCTGAGAATAAACTCTTAAAACATACCAATGAACTTAATGCACAAAGAGAGTTAAATCTAACCTCTAAGATTGAGGAACTAGAAAAGACAATCTTAACATGGAACAGATGTGATGCCCCCAAATCTGGGTCCCTTCGAAGCTCGGATTTGGTCCGCCACGATACTACTATCGTCAAACTATTTATATCTTTTATTCATAACTTAATGAATATAAATTTGCTTATTACAATTTAGAATATAAATTCTTTCCCTTTTCAGGATCTGTGTAATGACCCCAAACTTTTATAAGTTTCTAATCGTGGTCATTTACTATTCCTATTTTACATCACATTCGATGTTATAAAAATATGCGAAATAATTTAAACTTTTTCAATCTCCTTTAAAAAATAAATCTTTTATTGATTTCTTAACTTGAATCAATTACAAATCCCTGAATCAAATTATTCTATGATTCACTTTATTCATTTTTCGTATAAATCTTTATATCTCGATTTGAATTTCTCTATGTATCAGATAGTACAACTTAACATGTATTACACATCATAAACTACTATCATGTACATTTCCTAGAACCTAAACATGGTTCAAAAGTATATATTTAAATAAATGAATCAATCTCCTTTGATACTATTGAACTTTATCAATCAAGTAGCACATAATCTTTACCGTGAGTCCTTAACCTGCAAAAGTGATTATTTGCAAGGGTGAGCTCGACAGCCCAGCAATTCTAACAGTTTTTATGTAGCATATAGCATATATTAGCATATTCAGTTCATGCATCCATAATCAAATAATATTTACTACACATGTTACTTCTCACCTAACAGGCATATAGATTTACTTCACAAGCATATCATCAAAGATCAACTTTCACATTTCATACATATCACATATGCATTTCATATATATACATCAACATTCTCATGGCATAATATAGCTCAACTAATAGTTATCGAATTTATATAACAAATAGGAACTGAAAGACTTGCCTGATTCGTAGTTTATCAACTACGACTTAACTGCTTAAAGCTTATCTGCACTTCGTGTATTCCTTCACAGTTATATAATCATGGATTCATATCCATTAGTCATACATTTCACACGCTCTTAATATAAGAACAAATATTTTTTCCTAACTAGGTTTGTAAAACCTACACTTCACTTTCTCATCATACTTTTAGAATAGCTCGGTATGTATATGTATACCTTAACCACTCGTACTTGACATCAACATTCATATATATATATATATATATATATATATATATATATATATATATATATATATATATCACACACTTGACTCACTACGTGCTCGACACATTTAAATTCATATAAGAAAGTTCAAACGTACACACACACGTCTAACTTATTTGTAACTTCATACAACATCACCTATATAACAAAAATCAGATTGTAAGACATCACAAATTCAAACAACGTATTATTGCTTTATATCTTGAAAACATTCCTTTGAACTTAACATTTGAAAGTCATAATTAACATTCATCTCTATCACATGGCATGCTTCTTAACACAGTACATATCATATTGGTCATATATTACGAGTTAAAGTAATCATATAAGCATGCTTTGAATTTCAGATCAAAAATAAAAACTATTCATGTCTGCAGGATGGCGCAGCTGCGCCATGTCTAGGCTTAGGGACGGCATAGCTGCGCTGTCCCCTAGTGTTGGGTAAAATCTAATTACGTACAACACGCAAGTATACATGGTCAACAAGTAATACAGTGAAAGTAGAGTATCGTTCCCACGAGGAATTGTTTAATAAAAATCACAAAGTACTAACCCGTAACCAACTCTATCTTATTTAAACGAATGAATTTCAAATTAAATAAATTAAATAATTTAATTATACTAATTCTAATTACCACTAATTAAAAATTAGATTACGGAGATTTAAGATCACAACTTCACTTATTGCTTCATTTAAGTTAACACACTTTTCATCAATTATTTTCTATCTTGAATTGTTAATTAAGAACACTAAAGCAGATAAAACCACCTCTCGATGCATAATACCCATACTCACTTAAATCCACAGATGATAGAATTAAGCAAGACACCCAAATTAACTAATCTACTATATCTCTATGTGAATTACAATTAAAAAAGATTTAAAGCACAAGTTCTCTATAAGATTACATATGGCGTAAAGGCATATATCTATCCTAAACACGAATCATGAATTCCATCTATGCAAAAATCACAAACACATGCTATTATGATCAGATCTAAATCTAAACTTCATCTCTCGAGTTTATATAGATTATCACGGTAATTGATGGCCAATCAATTAAATAATTAAATCCAAATCACAATAGACAATCCTCACAATAGAACATAATAATTGATAGTGAAGCATATTAAAATAAACTACACAATGCGATCCATTGTAATCTCAAACAAAGAATTAGTTCATGATTATTGAATTAAAACTAAAAATCCACAATTGAATACACATTAAAAGACAAAGATAGAAGAAGATGAGAAGATAGAATCTATTGTTTGTAGATTTGATGCTCTCTCCTTGCTCCTACTTTGAATCTTCAATGGACTCCAAGTTGCTTCAATCTCCAAAACTCATAAGAACTAGTGTTTTCTCCTATTCTACTCTAATCTAATCTGATGGAATCCTCTCTTTTGTCCTTTAATCTTCCCCTGATCCTTGTGAATCTCCTCCTTTTATAAGTCTCTTTATATGTCTTTAAGTCCTCTTGGAAGTTCTTGAGTCAATTGTATCGAAACAATCCTTCTCGAACTCAAATTTGGACAAAAACTGAGTTTTCTGCGCGTACCCCCACGCCGGAGGGGGGTATAAGGCTAAAAGGGCCCGCCCCGACGGGGGTCTTGTTTCTGCTCTGACGTCCTTTGGGAAAACGACCATAACGTTTGATCCAGGAAGAGTTACGAGGCCCGCCACCTATCAAATCGAAGATATCGACGAGATCTACAACTTTCATTCTTTAAGAATTGACAGATTCGGATTGGATCATGGTGGAAATCGGGCTTGAAGTAGATGCTATGTAAATTACAAACATGAGAACTCTTAGCTTTGATCTTTGTTGATAAAAAGGCCATAACTCTCGCATCCGAAATTCGATTGGGATGATTCAAGAAGTTCCGGAAAGTTAAGAAGAAGCTCTACAGTATAATCCGAGTTCCAAGCCAAGAACATGCATCCAACTTGGTGTTAAAAGTCCTTCAATCCTCCCTTCTTGCATTTGCTTGCGTATTTTAGTCCAAAAGATGTCCGAATTGCTATCCCTTACTTCTTCATGCCAATGTTATGTCATAGCCTACAAAATATCATAAAACGGATGAAAAGTAACTAAGAAACATAGGTTTAAGAAACTAATTCAAGTAATAGATACCGGATAAGTAGGTATAAAACCTACTTATCAAAAACCCCCAAACTTAAACCTTGGTTTGTCCTCAAGCAAAAACACAAAACAACAATACTATGCAATGCAACTAATCTATATGCCTACGAATCCAGCAGTAATGATAGAAACAAGTCTATTCAATCGGCCTTAGAAAGATCAAGTAAACATAATAATACATCATATCAAAACAAATCATTAACTTCCCAATCAATCATCAAATCTTAGACTGTTATCACTAATATAGTGCGTGTGTGCTCCACAACAATGTTAACTGATATAAAATCAAATTTAACACATAACAAGTCTCTTCGAAGACATCATACAGTGTAAACTCAAGAAATCCAAAAATAAGCTAGATCCAACTAAAATCAAACAGTTACTAATATCGAGTGTCAACATGGGATACTTATACTTTATTTTTCATCTACGGGGGCTTTTTGCTCTTATTTTCCGTTTTATTCATTTTTTTTCTTTTTTTTATATACACATAACTATGCAATGTCTTATTCTCTTAGGCTTTTCAATGCTACCTTGACGAGCTTTCGACCAACGACTCCCAGACCATTAAGACCTTAGGGCGCTAGGTGTAAAGACAATCCCCTCGGACTTACTTACTCAAGTAACAAAGGCCACAAAACTAGACAATCATTCCACGGTGTTTATTCATACTTTATTTTTTTTTTTATTTTTTTATAGCATATATACCCCAAATATTCCCTCAAACTTATGTTCTTGTCTAATTTTAGCCATCACTACTTATTCTTGTCATTCTTTCATTCAAACTAGCATTATCCTTTAGAATCCCATTATGTATCAATTTAAACTCAATCAATCAATAAGTTGTTTTTACTGTGCTATCCTTATTATACCAGTTTTAAACAGAAAAAGTGTAACAACCCCAAAATAGGTCCATTTCATCCGACCTATTCTGATCGCCAAATGCATGGTACAGAAAATAACTACAACTTTATTACAATAATTGTCGTGCAAAATACAACAACACATATGCTGTGAGTTTTGATACAAATATATACCAATTGTGACTCTCATCCCAACCTTAGATAGCACGTCACAATGACACCTTACATAAAGGTATAGTCAAAAATTAGTTTAGAAATTAAAATTTTTGGGAAGTGCTCAAATAAACCTTCGTACATGGGAGGCCATGCGTCTAGGTTATGATAGATATCATATGGCCACAGAATTATCCTTGGTTGACCCAATAGACCCCAAAGAAACACGAGAAGTTTACTATCATATTCTTCCCAATGGTGAGTCTTCTCTTGACATATTATTATCTCCACTGTCTCTAATTGAAAATTATACTTTAAACAAACACCAAGATTATATAGGTAGTGCTCGTATATATACTCAGCAAGTGGATGTACACAACCATGTCTTATGATGACACGAGGTTGTATGTCATTAGACATCTTGTATGATAGTGACAAAATACCCTTCCAACGTTGGGTTCGCCTCACCCTCAACAGCTATAGACCACCGTTCTATTTCCCTGTTATTCCCCACTCGACCCAGCTACACTTTTATTACCTGAAAGGAATTGTGAAGCAAAAGGGTGAGCACAACTAGCCCAGTAAAGAATATCATGACTAAAGATAAATAAATTATCAATAGCCTTCAACAGTAATAAATCAGAGATTTAGAACATATGGTAGATGATAAAAAATATCAACCATAGTTACAGCGGAACGAGCAATCCATTAGAAGAGTCAAATAGACTATAAAATCTATTATCTTCTCCATGTTAAAAATCCACCAATAATATTTTATCCCTGTAACATCAATCAACAGTTCTGGTCCACAAACATATGAATAACTCATAATCATAATTATGATTTTAAATTCCTCTTCGCACCCACGACGAAGATAATTTTCATCACATGTCTTTACCTGAAACATCAAAGATCATGGTTATACCAAATCATAGTTCCTGTTCATAATCATACTAATAACTTCATCTTTGCACTACGGCCCAAAGATATTCGTCACCAATTCATCTTTGCACTACTGGCCAAAGATATTCAACAACAGGTCATCTTTACACTACGGACCAAAGATATTCATCAACAATTCATCTTTGCACTACAGGCCAAAGATATTCCTCAACAGTTCATATTTGCACAACAAGCCAAATATATTCATCAACAGTTCATATTTGCACTACAGGCCAAATATATTAATATCTCAACGAAATATATAATCATTTATATAAACAATAATTATAACCATGTTGATCATTTCACCTTTGCACTTAAGCTGAAGATATTCAATTATAAATTCAATGGTCATGATCATACTAGTCAATAATTCAACTTTGCACTACTGGCCAAAGAGAACCCATAGTCATGATCATACCAGAAATCTACCCATCTTTATACTCAAGTCAAAGAGAATTATCATCATTAGGGTTATAAAATGTTATATATGATAATAAAAATAATATGATCAACAACTGCATTTATTTTCGAGAGCAACAATCATAAATCAACGATAATTTGGTCAGAAAAAGAAACCAATTTTTGTCGTGAATAGTACCCGTGAATAGTAACTTGTGAATAATAACTCGTGAATAGTAACTCATGAATAGTAACTCGTGAATAGTAATTTATGAATAGTAACTCAAGAATAGTACTCCGTATTCGTACATAGTACCGTATACGTAAATAATGTCATATACGTAAATAGTACCATATACATGAATAGTGCCGTATACGTGAATAATGCCGTATACGTGAATAGTAACCCCGACTCAAAAAGGTAGAAATTCCACAATAAAACCCATACCAATATTTCAGTATAATGATATTGAAAGAATAACATCATTATGAAGAATATAACATTCCTTAATATCCCTTACTATCCCTTACATCAAAAGTACAGTATTTCTGACTGGAATGCAAAGTCAAAGGAAACTTGCACTGAATAGCAACTCTCAAAGTATCTAAATACTCACAAAATATGCGTCATAATATAGAGAGAAAAAGAGAGAAAACTTATGTTTCTGGTGTGATTTTCAATTCTAACTTAGCCCTATTTATAGGAAAATGTTAGCACGCTGAAGCAGACTTAACCTGCAACCTGATGGCTTTACCTGCTACTATTCCCACCCACCACATTTGAATAAAAATCTCAGCACATTTCTTCACCAACCAAGAGTGGGGCCCGCCAATTCTATTTCTGAACCAGTCATCTCGTAAAATTCATAATAAATCATACGTTCATTTTTAACGGTTCAAAATTTGTGAATATATACTCAACTTATATATGTATAACATATCCAAAAATTACCACGATCTAACGGTCAGATTAAAAATTATAACTCACACAATAAAGCTGTAAGAACACTGATTTGATCTTTTAATACCTCCAATCCGACAAAATACTGATAAAATACCTCAACATTAATTCTTTCATTTATAACCACATAAATAAATCCATCATTTATATCCAAATCAAATAAATATTTCATTATCATATAGATCAATAATTAATTATTTACAAATAATATTACAGAATCACAATAATGACAACCAGGCAGTTCCCAGGAAAGAGGGGGCATTCCAATAAGAATTTTTTCCTTATTGGCGCGCAATTAGATGACCAAACCTCTCCTTAGACAGAACTTTCTTGACATTGCCAATAATGCTATCTAATAATATTATTCAAATAATATGAATTATTGATCTGATAATGGAGATGATGTGTAGCAATAATTATTGAAACAACAATAATATAAAATATCAACGCAGTAATTATTGAATCAATAAAATAAAATATTAAACAGTAATTACTGTGACAATTATTCAGTAGTGACTTCTTACGTAAGAATCAATAATTTAAAAAATACTGTGCAATACCGTGTGCTACTGTGCAATAACGCGTATAACTGTATTTTAACCACCGGGTATTCCAATAGTGTTAACGGCAACAACTACGCTGTTATTTGTAAAAACTCATTTTTGTCGTTATCTTCATCCGACCGTTTTTCATTATGGGGCCCACAAATAGCTGCGCCGTCGTACGAATATTCCCCGACAGAAAGAATATTCCACGACCAACGAATATTCCCAGACAACAATGATTATTTTATAACCACTTGTTTATTTTGAAAAAAAATTCATATATCACCCTTAACTTTAACATTTATCAATTTAACCATTTACTGAATAGTAATTATTGAATACTTTTATTTCATAAAATTCGGGGTCTTACAATCTCCCCTCCTTATGAAATTTCGTCCCCGAAATTTACGTACCTGGTATTTCAATGAGTTGAGAATACCTTCCTTTCATTTCAGATTCCATCTTTCCTGTCATCATAATTTCTCCATTGCTCATCTCCTGTGTTTCAAATATCATTCTAGAATACAGCTTCAAAACAAGGGTTAATTTAACAAATTAACATATCACATAATATCCCGATATTATGACTGACCAACAAATAAGCTTAGGTAGGACACACTAGCGAAGGATTTACTCATCTCTCCCCTCCTGGTTATATTTCTCGATCTCCGCCAAAGACCATATCCCTAAGCTCTGATACCAAAATGTAACAAATGTCCCATCAGTGGACAACACCTCACATTGGTACCTATCAGTTTGCCACCACAGAACGACGTTCCCTACGAAGAGTCTGGCTTCGGTGCATCCCCCATCAACAGGAAGTCACCAGCGAGAGGCTCGGGACTCTTTACTTATAGCTCTGATACCAAAATGTAACAACCCCAAAATAGGTTCATTTTACCCAACCTATTCTGAGTCGCCAAATGCATGGTACAGAAAACAACTACAACTTTATTACAATAATTGTCGTATAAAATACAACAACACATATGCTGTGAGTTTTATTACAAATATATACCAACTGTGACTCTCATCCTAACCTTGGATAGCACGTCACAATGACACCTTACATAAAGGTATAGTCAAAAATTATTTTAGAAATTAAAATTTTTGGGAAGTGCTCAAGAAAACCTTCGTACATGGGAGGCCATGCGTCTAGGTTATGATAGATATCATATGGCCATAGAATTATCCTTGGTTGACCCAATAGACCCCAAAGAAACACGAGAAATTTACTATCATATTATTCCCAATGGTGAGTCTTCTCTTGACATATCATTATCTCCACTGTCTCTAATTGAAAATTATACTTTAAACAAACACCAAGATTATATAGGTAGTGCTCGTATATATACTCAACAAGTGGATGTGCACAACTATGTCTTATGATGACACGAGGTTGTATGTCATTAGACATCTTGTATGATAGTGACAAAACACCCTTCCAACGTTGGGTTCGCCTCACCCTCAACAGCTATAGACCACCGTTCTATTTCCCTGTTATTCCCCACTCGACCCAGCTACACTTTTATTACCTGAAAGGAATTGTGAAGCAAAAGGGTGAGCACAACTAGCCCAATAAAGAATATCATGACTAAAGATAAATAAATTATCAATAACCTTCAACAGTAATAAATCAGAGATTTAGAACATATGGTAGATGATAAAAAATTTCAACCATAGTTGCAGCGGAACGAGCAATCCATTGGAAGAGTCAAATAGACCATAAAGTCTATTATCTTCTCCATGTTAAAAATCCACCAACAATATTTTATCCCTGTAACATCAATCAACAGTTCTGGTCCACAAACATATGAATAACTCATAATCATAATTGTGATTCTAAATTCCTCTTCGCACCCAAGACGAAGATAATTTTCATCACATGTCTTTAACTGAAACATCAAAGATCATGGTTATACCAAATCACAGTTCCTGTTCATAATCATACTAATAACTTTATCTTTGCACTACGGCCCAAAGATATTCGTCACCAATTCATCTTTGCACTACTGGCCAAAGATATTCAACAACAGGTCATCTTTGCACTACGGGCCAAAGATATTCATCAACAATTCATCTTTGCACTACAGGCCAAAGATATTCCTCAACAGTTCATATTTGCACAACAAGCCAAATATATTCATCAACAGTTCATATTTGCACTACAGGCCAAATATATTATTATCTCAAAGAAATATATAATCATTTATATAAACAATAATTATAACCATGTTGATCATTTCACCTTTGCACTTAAGCTGAAGATATTCAATTATAAATTCAATGGTCATGATCATAGTAGTCAATAATTCAACTTTGCACTACTGGCCAAAGAGAACCCATAGTCATGATCATACCAGAAATCTACCCATCTTTATACTCAAGTCAAAGAGAATTATCATCATTAGGGTTATAAAATGTTATATATGATAATAAAAATAATATGATCAACAATTGCATTTATTTTCGAGAGCAACAATCATAAATCAACGATAATTTGGTCAGAAAAAGAAACCAATTTTTGTCGTGAATAGTACCCGTGAATAGTAACTCGTGAATAATAACTCGTGAATAGTAACTCATGAATAGTAACTCGTGAATAGTAATTTATGAATAGTAACTCAAGAATAGTACTCCGTATTCGTACATAGTACCGTATACGTAAATAATGTCATATACGTAAATAGTACCATATACATGAATAGTGCCGTATACGTGAATAATGCCGTATACGTGAATAGTAACCCCGACTCAAAAAGGTAGAAATTCCATAATAAAACCCATACCAATATTTCAGTATAATGATATTGAAAGAATAACATCATTATGAAGAATATAACATTCCTTAATATCCCTTACTATCCCGTACCTCAAAAGTGCAGTATTTCTGACTGGAATGCAAAGTCGAAGGAAACTTGCACTGAATAGCAACTCTCAAAGTATCTAAATACTCACAAAATATGCGTCATAATATAGAGAGAAAAAGAGAGAAAGCTTATATTTCTGGTATGATTTTTAATTCTAACTTAGCCCTCTATTTATAGGAAAATGTTAGCACGCCGAAGCAGACTTAACCTGCAACCTGATGGCTTTACCTGCTACTATTCCCACCCACCACATTTGAATAAAAATCTCAGCACATTTCTTCACTAACCAAGAGTGGGGCCCACCAATTCTTGAATTTTCCACCAAAATGATAAACTCCGAAAATTCAATAATTTCTGAACTAGTCATCTCGTAAAATTCATAATAAATCATACGTTCATTTTTAACGGTTCAAAATTTGTGGACATATACTCAACTTATATATATATAACATATCCAAAAATTACCACGATCCAACGGTCAGATTAAAAATTATAACTCACACAATAAATCTGTAAGAATACTGATTTGATCTTTTAATAGCTCCAATCCGATAAAATACTGATAAAATACCTCAACATTAATTCCTTCATTTATAACCACATAAATAAATCCATCATTTACACCCAAATCAAATAAATATTTCATTATCATATAGATCAATAATTAATTATTTATAAATAATATTACAGAATCACAATAATGACAACCAGGCAGTTCCCAGGAAAGAGGGGGCTTTCCAATAAGAATTTTTTTCTTATTAGCGCGCAATTAGATGACCAAATCTCTCGTTAGACAGAATTTTCTAGACATTGCCAATAATGCTATCTTATAATATTATTCAAATAATATGAATTATTGATCTGATAATGGAGATGATGTGCAGCAACAATTATTGAAACAATAATAATATAAAATATCAACGCAGCAATTATTGAATCAATAAAATAAAATATTGAACAGTAATTACTGTGACAATTATTCAGTAGTGCCTTCTTACGTAGGAATCAATAATTTCAAAAATACTGTGCAATACCGTGTGCTACTGTGAAATAACGCGTATAACTGTATTTTAACCACCGGGTATTCCAACAGTGTTAACGGTAACAACTACGCTGTTATTTATAAAAATTCATTTTTTGTCGTTATCTTCATCCGATCGTTTTTCGTTATGGGGCCCACAAATAGCTGCGCCGTCGTACGAATATTTCCCGACAGAAAGAATATTCCACGACCAACGAATATTCCCCGACAACAATGATTATTTTATAACCACTTGTTTATTTTGAAAAAAAATTCATATATCACCCTTAACTTTAACATTTATCAATTTAACCATTTACTGAATAGTAATTATTGAATACTTTTATTTCATAAAATTCGGGGTCTTACAAAAAGACTCAATTCAGAACAAGAAATCACATCAAAACTCTAATAGTCAGTACTATACTTGTCTACCCAATTCTAATATCATCATTGGACAAAATAAACTGTAAATATCAAACAGCTGGACTCATGCAAGATGCACTAAATGCTATATAAACATAATAAACTAACTACTAATTTTTTAATTTTTTAATTTTTTTTAAGAAACTTAATGCAAAAACTAAATGTAACTATACGACCTACAATGCAAATAACTAACTATATGTAACACGACACTAAAATGCCCCCCAAACTTAAACTAGACATTGTCCTCAATGGCTGAAATAGAAAAAAATAAAACAGAGGACTTCCCTGAAAATATAGCAATCCTCCTCCTTGTCCGCTAAGTTTAGAGAATAGGTTAGGCACATGGAATAAATTGGGCACCACACTTGAATTTAACTTGAATAACCTTTTCATAATCTTTTGCCTGTCCATTGAACTTCCAATACCAACAATGAAGAGAGACAACATGGATTAGAATAGCACTTTGAATTGGTAATTGAACTTAATAAGCAAATTAATTCCTATCTACTAAATAAACTAGTAAAACATATAAATATAAAAATTCTTGGGTTGCCTCCCAGTTAGCGCTTGAATTACAGTCTTTCAGCCTGACTTTGTCTGGTAAACGCTATCCAATTCCTCTTCGATAATTGAGGAACCCTCCATCCATCGAAAATAATATAACTTTTGGTAGGTTCCTATTTGTGATAGCCACTGCATTAAAGTCACCTAGCATGCTTTGTTTATATAAGATCACATTCCAGAACGTCCAACATCTAGGTGTTTTCTCCATTGCGTCTGCAAATAGATTTTGGCATTGAAGCTTGTCAGACACAACAATCTCTTCTTCTATCTTCTCCAGCTCATCGCACCATGGCTTCGAAGTTGTACTCGCTTTTACGTCACAAGGAGTATTGCCGACGACATGACTACCTAGCGGACAAGGTTTTGCAAATCTAATTGGATCCTTGAACTTTGGTGGAGAAGGCACTTGAGGCATTAATAACATCGGCTCATCCTCGTTAGTACTCATAGTTAGTTCATCCCCACTTGTCTCCTCTTTTTCAACATCTCGTGTCTCATCTAGTTGTAAATTGATTCGGGCACTTCATCAATCTCGGAATCCTCGTCATAACACCAATTATTTTGAGGATAGTGGTTCAAGGCTTTGAGCATTTGATCCATCTGGTTTTGTAGATTTTGAATTGATATCTCTTGATTCTGAATTGACCGCTCTTGATTAATCCTCCTCTCCTCATTTTATGCTACGAACTTGGACAACAATTCCTCCAACCTTGAATTATCTGTCTCAGTCTCGGAAGCCATGTATTGAGGACCATTGGTTGAGGTAGTGACGAGTTGTTCCATCCGATTATTAAAATTTTGGGTTGACAACTCTTGGCTAATCCTCATCTCCTCTAGGTTTGCTATGCCCTTCAATATTACATCCCTCGAATTTTGCTTTTCTTCTTGTGGCAATAGAGGTGGACATGAAAATTCCGATGTGTATGTTGGATTTGGAGCGTAGTATTGGTCTTCATAAGTATAGCTCCATGACGAATCTGGGTGATACCCCCAAACTTGATGATAATTTCTATATGTAGAATTGTTGAGGTATTCACCACCGTGTTGTCCCGCCCCAAAACTAAAGGTGCATTGTTGACTCGGATGAATACTAGCACAATAATTGCAATTAACTGCTATCCTTCGATTACGTTGGGCTGCAACAACGTCCAACCTCCTCGAATACCAAGTTCCAAGCCAAGAACATGCATCCAACTTGGTTTTAAAAGTCCTTCAATCTTCCCTTCTTGCATTTGCTTGTGTATTTTGGTCCAAAAGATGTCTGAATTGCTATCCCTTGCTTCTTCATGCCAATGTTATGTCATAGCCTACAAAATAACATAAAATGTATGAAAAGTAACTAAGAAACATAGGTTTAAGCAACTAATTCAAGTAATAGATACCGGATAAGTAGGTATAAAACCTACTTATCAAATACCCCCAAACTTAAACCTTTGTTTGTCCTCAAGCAAAAACACAAAATAACAATGCTATGCAATGCGACTAATCTACATGCCTACGAATCTAGCAGTAATGACAGAAACAAGTCTATTTAACCGGCCTTAGAAAGATCAAGTAAACACAATAATACATCATATCAAAATAAATCATTAACTTCCCAATCAATCAATAAATCTTCGACTGTTATCACTAATATAGTGCGTGTGTGCTCCACAACAATGTTAACTGATATAAAATCAAATTTAACACATAACAAGTCTCTTCGAAGACATCATACAGTGTAAACTCAAGAAATCCAAAAATAAGCTAGTTCCAACTAAAATCAAATAATTACTAATATCGAGTGTCAACATGGGATACTTATGCTTTATTTTCCATCTACGGGGACTTTTTGTTCTTATTTCCCGTTTTATTCATTTTTTTCTTTTTTTTAATATACACATAGTTATGCAATGTCTTATTCTCTTAGGCTTTTCAATGCTACCTTAATGAGCTTTCGACCAACGACTCCCAGACCATTAAGACCTTATGGTGTTAGGTGTAAAGACAATCCCCTCGGAGTTACTTACTCAAGTAACAAAGGTCAGAAAACTAGAGAAGCATTCTACGGTGTTTATTCATACTTTTTTTTTCTTTTTTTATAGCTTATATAACCCGAATATTCCCCCAAACTTAGGTTCTTGTCTAATTTTAGCCATCACTACTTATTCTTGTCATTCTTTCATTCAAGCTATCATTATCCTTTAGAATCCCATTATGCATCAATTTAAACTCAATCAATCAATAAGTTATTTTTACTGTGCTATCCTTATTATACCAGTTTCAAACAGAAAAAGACTCAATTTAGAACAAGAAATCATATCAAAGCTCTAATAGTCAGTGCTATACTTGTCTACCCAATTCTAATATCATCATTGGACAAAATAAATTGTAACTATCAAACAGCTAGACTCATGCAAGATGCACTAAATGCTATATAAACATAGTAAACTAACTACTAATTTTTCAATTTTTCAATTTTTTTTTTCAAGAAACTTAATGCAAAAACTAAATGTAACTATACGAACTACAATGTAAATAACTAACTATATGCAACATGACACTAAAATGCCCCCTAAACTTAAACTAGACATTGTCCTCAATGGCTGAAATAGAAAAAAGTAAAACAGAGGACTTCCCTGAAAATATAGTAATCCTCCTCCTTGTCCGCTAAGTTTGGAGAATAGGTTAGGCACATGGAATAAATTGGACACCACACTTGAATTTAACTTGAATAACCTTTTCATAATCTTTTGCCTGTCCATTGAACTTCCAATACCTACAATGAAGAGAGACAACATGGATTAGAATAGCACTTTGGATTGGTAAGAGAACTTAATAAGCAAATTAATTCCTATCTACTAAATAAACTAGTAAAGCATATAAATATAAAAATTTCTGGGTTGCCTCCCAGTTAGCGCTTGAATTACAGTCCTTCAGCCTGACTTTGTCTGGTCAACGCTATCCAATTTGTAAGACCCCGAATTTTATGAAATAAAAGTATTCAATTTTTTCTTATAATTACTATTCAGTAAATGGTTAAATTGATAAAAGTTAAAGTTAAGGGTGATATATGAATTTTTTTTCAAAATACGCAAGTGGTTAATTATAAAATATTTATTGTTGTCGGGGAATATTCGTTTGGTCGTGGAATATTCTTTCTGTCGGGGAATATTCGTACGACAGCGCAGCCATTTGTGGGCCCCATAACAGAATAATTGTCGGATGAAGAAAACGATAAATTTGAGTTTTTACAAATAACGGCGTAGTTGTTACCGTTAACACTGTTGGAATACCCGGTGGTTAAAATACAGTAATACGCGTTATTGCACAGTAGCACACGGTATTGCACAGTATTTTTGAAATTATTGATTTTTACGTAAGAAGGCACTACTCAATAATTATTACAGTAATTACTGTTCAATATTTTATTTTATTGATTCAATAATTGCTACGTTAAAATTTTATATTATTGTTGTTCAATAATTGTCATTGCACGGTATTTCTCATTATCAGATCAATAATTCATATTATTTGAATAATATTATTAGATAACATTATTGGCAATGTCTAGAAAGTTCTGTCTAAGGAGATGTTTGGTCACCTAATTGCGCGCCAGTAAGGAAAAATTCTTATTGGAAAGCCCCCTCTTTCCTAGGAACGGCCTGGTTGTCATAAATGTGATTCTGTAATATTATTTGTGAATAATTAATTATTGATTCATATGATAAGGAAATATTTATTTTATATGGATATAAATGAGGGATATATTTTTGTGGTTAAAAATGAAAGAATTAATGTTGAGGTTTTTATCAGTATTTTTGTCGGAATGGAGGTATTAAAAATTAGGATTTTTGAGATATTTTGCGAGGGTTATAATTTTTAATCTGACCGTTGGATCGTGGTAATTTTTGGATATGTTATACATATATAAGTTGAGTATATGTCCACAAATTTTGAACCGTTAAAAATGAACGTATGATTTATTATGAATTTTACGATATGACTGGTTCAGAAATTGTTGAATTTTCGGAGTTTATCATTTTGGTGGAAAATTCTAGAATTGGTGGGCTCCATTCTTGATTGGTAAAGAAATGTGCTGAGATTTTTATTCAAATGTGGTGGGTGGGAATAGTAGCAGGTAAAGCCATCAGGTTGCAGGTTAAGTCTGCTTCGGCGTGCTAACATTTTCCTATAAATAGAGGGCTAAGTTAGAATTGAAAATCACACCAGAAACATAAGCTTTCTCTCTTTCTCTCTCTATATTATGAAGCATATTTTGTGAGTATTTAGATACTTTGAGAGTTTCTATTCAGTGCAAGTTTCTTTCTGCTTTGCATTCCAGTCAGAAATACTGCACTTTTGAGGTAAGGGATAGTAAGGGATTTTAAGGGTTGTTATGTTTTTCAGTCTCGTAAATTTTTTGACCTTCAGAAAATTCTGAAAAAATTTAAAATGATATTTTGATGAGTTTTATTAATTGTGTCCAAAAATAGTGATTTTTGGATGTATATATTATGAGTTATGAATTTTACGGGAAAAGACTATTTTAAAAGTAACCACTTATAACTCCTTGTGGTTAACTCCAAAATTGATGAAATTTTTATTGGAAGTATATCTATATAATATCAGTATACTCTGTGAATTTTGAAATTTTTGGATAAAAGTACAATTTATGATAAATGTCTAAATATTCGAAGGTTTTGGCCATATGAAAAATGGTAAATGAATTTTAAAAATTCTGATAAAAATATATGTTTAATATGGGACTATATTATGCTAAATCCCAGAAAAGAAATATTTTTGAAACTGATTTGGTATTTTTCATGAAAATTGTCTAGTTATGAGTAAAGAAATTAAATATGTTATGTGAAGTAAGAAAATTGAAAAATGTGATTTTATGGCTTGAGAATCATACATGAGTTATATGTAGATTTTTGATGAGGGTTTTGGTTATTGGTGATGAAATCTTATGAGTTTGGCATTTTAGGATGATTAAATACATTATTTAGTAAAGTGTAAACAATTAAAATAAATTATTTATAAGTTTAAGAAATGTTATTTCAATATCATCATACTGAAATATTGGTATGGATTTTATTGTGGAATTTCTACCTTTTTGAGTTGGGGTTACTATTCACGTATACGGCACTATTCATGTATATGACACTATTTACGTATATGACATTATTTACGTATACGGTACTATGTACGAATACAGAATACTATTCATGAGTTACTATTCATGAATTACTATTCACGAGTTACTATTCATGAGTTACTATTCACAAGTTACTATTCACGAGTTACTATTCACGAGTTACTATTCACAGGTACTATTCACAACAAAATTGGTTTCTTTTTCTAACCAAATTATAGTTGAGTTATGAATATTACTTTTGAGATTAAAACTATGTATTGATTATATTGATTTTATTATCATATATAACATTTTTATAACCCTGATGTTGAAATTCTCTTTCACTGGAGTGTAAAGATGGGTAGATTATTGGTATGATCATGACTAGGGTTCTCTTTGGCCTGTAGTGCAAAGTTGAATTGTGACTGGTATGATCATGACCATTGAATTTATAATTGAATATCTTAAGCTTAAGTGCAAATGTGAATTGATCAACATGGTTATAATTATTGTTTATATAAATTCTAAAATGATTATATTTCTTTGAGATATTAATATATTTGGCTTGTAGTGCAAATATGAACTGTTGTTGAATATCTTTGGCCTGTAGTGCAAAGATAAACTGGTGATGAATATCTTTGGCCCATAGTGCAAAGATGACCTGTGGTTGAATATCTTTGGCCAGTAGTGCAAAGATGAATTGTTGATAAATATCTTTGGCCCGTAGTGCAAAGATGACATGTTGTTGAATATCTTTGGCCGTAGTGCAAAGATGAAGTTATTAGTATGATTATGAACAGGAAATGTGATTTGGTGTAACCATGATTTTTGATGTTTCAGGTAAAGATAGGTGATGAAAATTATCTTCGTCTTGGATGCGAAGAGGAATTTAGAATTACGATTATGATTATGAGTTATTCATGTGATTGTGGACAAGAATTATTGATTGATGTTATAGGGATAAAACATTGTTGGTGGACTTTTAACATGGAAAAGATAATAGACTTTATAGTCTATTTGACTCTTCTAATGGATTGCTCGTTCCGCTGCAACTATGGTTGAAAAATTTTATCATCTACCATATGTTCTAAATCTCTGATTTATTATTGATGAAGACTATTTATAATTTATTTATCTTTAGTCATGATATTCTTTACTGGGCTAGTTGTGCTCACCCTTCTGTTCACAATTCCTTTCAGGTAATAAGAGTGTAGCTGGGTCAAGCGGGGGTAATAGGGGAATAGAACGGTGGTCATCACTTAGGAATTATATTTGGTGAATCATCTAGGATGAAGCGAACCCAACGTTGGAAGGGTGTTTTGCCACTATCATACAAGATGTCTAATGACATACAACCTTGTGTCATCATAAGACAGGATTGTGCTCATCCACTTGCTGAGTATATCTACGAGCACTACCTATATAATCTTGGTGTTTGTTTGAAGTATAATTCACGATTAAAGACAGTGGAGATAATGATAAGTCAAGAGAAGACTCACCATTAGGAAGAATATGATAGTAATCTTCTCGTTTTTCTTTGGGGTCTATGGGTCAACCAAGGATAATTCTGTGGCCATATGATATCTATCATAACCTAGACGCATGGCCTCCCATGTACGAAGGTTTCCTTGAGCACTTCCCAAAGATGCTAATTTCTAAAACAGTTTTTGACTATACCTTTATGTAAGGTGTCATTGTGAGGTGCTGTCCACGGTTGTGACATGAGTCACATTTGGTATATATTTGTATCCAAACTCACAACATATATGTTGTTATATTTTGCACGACAATTGTTGTAATAAAGTTGTAGTTATTTTCTGTACCATGTATTTGGCGACTCAGAATAGGTTGGATGGAATGGACTTATTTTGGGGTCGTTATACAATTCCTCTTCGATAATTGAGGAACCCTCCATCCATAAGAAATAATATAACTTTTGGCAGGTTCCTATTTGTGATAGCCATTGCATTAAATTCACATAACATGCTTTGTTTAGATAAGATCACATTCAAGGACGTCCAACATCTAGGTGTTTTCTCAATTGCGTCTGCGGATAGATTCTGGCATTGAAGCTTGTCAGACACAACAATCTCTTCTTCTATCTTCTCCAGCTCATCGCACCATGGCTTCGAAGTTGTACTCGCTTTTACGTCACAAGGAGTATTACCGACGACATGACTACCTAGCGGACAAGGTTTTGCAAATCTAATCGGATCCTTGAACTTTGGTGGAGAAGGCACTTGAGGCATTAATAACATCGACTCATCCTCGTTAGTACTCATAGTTAGTTCATCCTCACTTGTCTCCTCTTTTTCAACATCTCGTGTCTCATCCAGTTGTAGATTTGGTTTGGGCACTTCATCAATCTCGGAATCCTCATCATAACACCAATTGTTTTGAGGATAGTGGTTCAAGGCTTTGAGCATTTGATCCATCTGGTTCTGTAGATTTTAAATTGATATCTCTTGATTTTGAATTGACCGCTCTTGATTAATCCTCCTCTCCTCATTTGATGCTACGAACTTGGACAATAATTCCTCTAACCTGGAATTATCTGTCTCAGTCTCGGAAGTCATGTATTGAGGACCATTGGTTGAGGTTGTGACGAGTTGTTCTATCCGATTATTAAAATTTTGGGTTGACAGCTCTTGGCTAATCCTCATCTCCTCTAGGTTTGCTATGCCTTTCAATATTACATCCCTCGGATTTGGCTTTTCTTCTTGTGGCAATGGAGGTGGACATGAAAATTCCGATGTGTATGTTGGATTTGGAGCGTAGTATTGGTCTTCATAAGTATAGCTCTATAACGAATCTGGGTGATACCCCTAAACTTGATGATAATTAGTATATGTAGAATTGTTGAGGTATTCACCACCGTGTTGTCCCGGCCCAAAACTAACGGTGCATTGATGACTCGGATGATTACCAGTACAATAATTACAATTAACTGCTATCCTTCGATTACGTTGGGCTGCAACAACGTCCAACCTCCTCAAAAATGTCTTAAGCTGTGCTGATAATGCAGAAAATGCATTGAGATCATCCATCCCCGCTCCCCTTGGCTGAGTCATTCTCGTATACTACCATTGATAATTAAATTCCGCCGTGGTACCTGAAAGGAAAGAAAAATAGGAAGAGAATTAAATAAAAAGGAAAAAAAATGTTTAAATTAAGACTAAATTTATTGAAGCTAGTATTGGCAAAAATATATTAACTAATTCCCTGGCAACGGCGCCAAAAAGTTGTTGGGTAAAATCTAATTACGCACAACACGCAAGTATACGTGGTCAACAAGTAATACAGTGAAAGTAGAGTATCGTTCCTATGAGGAATTATTTAATAAAAATCACCAAGTACTAAACCGTAACTAACTTAATCTTATTTAAACGAATGAATTTTAAATTATATAAATTAAATTATTTAATTACACTAATTCTAATTACCATTAATTAAAAATCAGATTACGGAGATTTAAGATCACAACTTCGCTTATTGCTTCATTTAAGTTAACACGCTTCTCATCAATTATTTTCTATCCCCGATTGTTAATCAAGAACACTAAAGCAGATAAAACCACCTCTCGATGCATAATACCCATACTCACTTAAATCCACAGATGATAGAATTAAGCAAGACACCCTAATTAACTAATCCACTATATCTCTATGTAAATTACAATTAAAAAGGATTTAAAGCACAAGTTTTCTATAAGATTACATATGGCGTAAAGGCATATCTCTATCCTAAACACGAATCATGAATTCCATCTATGCAGAAACACAAACACATGCTATTATGATCAGATCTAAATCTAAACTTCATCTCTCGAGTTTAAATATATTATCACGGTAATTGATGGCCAATCAATTAAACAATTAAGTCCAAATCACAATAGACAATCCTCACAATAGGACATAATAATTGATAGTGAAGCATATTAAAATAAACTATACAATAAGATCTATTGTAATCTCAAACAAAGAATTAGTTCATGATTATTGGATTAAAACTAAGAATTCACAATTGAATACACATTAAAAGACAAAGATAGAAGAAGATGAGAAGATAGAATCTATTATTTATAGATTTGATGCTATCTCTTTGCTCCTACTTCGAATCTTCAATGGACTCCAAGTTGCTTCATTCTCCAAAACTCATAAGAACTAGTGTTTTCTCCTATTCTACTCTAATCTAATCTGATGGAATCCTCTCTTTTGTTCTCTAATCTCCCCCTAATCCTTGTGAATCTCCTCACTTTATAAGTCTCTTTATATGTCTTTAAGTCCTCTTGAAAGTTCTTGAGTCAATCGGATCGAAACAATCCTTCTCGAACTCAAATTTGGATAAAAATTGAGTTTTCTGCGTGTACCCTCACCCCAAAGGGGGGGGGGCATAAGGCTAAAAGGGCCCGCCCCGGCGGGGGTCTTGTTTCTACTCTGACGTCCTTTGGAAAAACGACCATAACCTTTGATCCGGGAAGAGTTACGAGACCTGCCACCTATCAAATCGAAGATATCGACGAGATCTACAACTTTCATTCTTTTAGAATTGACATATTCGGATTCGATCAAGGTGAAAATAGGGCTTGAAGTAGATGCTATGTAAATTGCAAACTTGAGAACTCTTAGCTTTGATCTTCGTTGATAAAAGGCTATAACTCTCGCATCCGAACTCCAATTGGGATGATTCAAGATGTTTCGGAAAGCTAAGAAGAAGCTCTACAGTATAATCTAAGTTCCAAGCCAAGAACATGTATCCAACTTGGTTTTAAAAGTCCTTCAATCTTCCCTTCTTGCATTTGCTTACGTATTTTGGTCCAAAAGATGTCTGAATTGTTATCCCTTGCTTCTTCATGCCAATGTTATGTCATAGCCTACAAAATAACATAAAATGTATGAAAAGTAAATAAGAAACATAGGTTTAAGCAACTAATTCAAGTAATAGATACTGGATAAGTAGGTATAAAACCTACTTATCACCTGGCCAGACCAAGGTTGAGCTTTTGCACTCGTAGTTTCAGTCCAAACTTTAACACACTTAGACTCTTATACTTCTCATACATACTAGAGGTCTTTACATACTTGTATGACCACTTCAAGATCAACTTTATATGTTAAAGACTTTAGTTTAGGATTTTCACGAAATCAAAGTTAAATAGGGTCATGAAATCACTAGGTGTACTAATTAGCCTTATGTTCACATAAAGAGATCACATAATTTGTACTACATATGATCATACATATTCCTATCTTTTACTCATAGCTAGCATCGTTTAACACTTTAAAACATGCTTTAACCTCATGGTTTGTTTACTTCCATTATGTTTAACATATAAGACTCATGTTTAGAGATATAATGAAATATAACATGACATCTCAAGCCTTTAGAATCTAAATACTCATATGTAATGCAACTTAAGTTCAAAAACATGCTCGAGGTTGCCTTTGAAATCATTTTATCATAAATGATGCAATATAGCACATATAAATCAACTTTAAAACTCTTATCATAAGTAACTAAGTCATGTTAACTCCTTTTCAAGTTCAGAAACTATATCTTGTAGCATTCATGTCTATTAGCTTATTATACTTGAAAATTTCTCTAACACAAGACTTAACAAGTTTGGTCATGGACAAGGACACCACAAACATTATATCATGCTTATTTACATCTGAAATCAATCATGTATATCAACCACTAAGTTCAGAACTTGTAAAACATAAGTTTCCACAAGATTTATTTTCAAAACTTAAAGTCTTTATTAAAGATCCTTTATTAAATCATGTTGGACGCTTCATAATTCACAAAGAAGTTTTGTATCTCATGCTATACTCCCTTTTAGGTATATATTTAAGTCACAACGGCATTTTCACATCACACAATATAACAGAAATCAGTAACTGATTCTGGGGTACGGCACAGCTGCGCTGCACCCTAGTATAACCAGGGCGCAGCTGCGCCATGTCGAGTTCAAAAGCGGTAAGCGTAAGACCCCAACTTATTAATGAATAAAATCAAAGTTCCTCTATTTTTGTTTTGTGAATAATAAGGTGTTAATTTGATATAATATTTTGGTTATGGGTGAAATGTGCAAATTTTTCAAAATAAGCAAGTGGTTATAAAATATTCATTGTTGTCGGGGAATATTCGTTTGATCGTGGAATATTCTTGCTGTCGAGGAATATTCGTATGACGGCGCAGCCATTTGTGGGCCCCATAACAAAAAACGGTTGGATGAAGAAAACGACAAAATTAAGTTTTTATAAATAACGGCGTAGTGTTACCGTTAACACTGTTGGAATACCCGGTGTTTAAAATATAGTAATACGCGTGGTTGGATAGTAATACACGGTTTTGCATAGTATTGATGAATTATTGATCCTTACGTAAGAAGGCACTACTCAATAATTGTTACAATAATTACTGTTCAATATTTTATTTTATTGATTCAATAATTACTGCGTTGATATTTTTGTTTCAATAATTGTCACTGCATAGTATCTCCATTATCAAATCAATAATTCATATTATTTGAATAATATTATTAGATAGCATTATTGACAATGTCTAAGAAAGTTCTGTCTAAGGAGAGGTTTGGTCACCTAATTGCGCGCCAGTAAGGAGAAATCCTTATTGGAAAGCCCCCTCTTTCCCGGGAACGACCTGGTTGTCATAATTGTGATTCTCTAATATTATTTGTGATTAATTAATTATTGATTCATATGATAAGGAAATATTTATTTCATGTAGAAATAAATGTTGGATATTGTAATGACCCCAAAATAGGTCCATTCCATCCAACCCATTCCGAGTCGCCAAATACATGGTACAGAAAATAACTATTACTTTATTACAACAATTGTCGTATAAAATACAACAACACATATGCTGTGAGTTTGGATACAAATATATACCAAATGTGACACATGTCCCAACCGTGGACAGCACCTCACAATGACACCTTACATAAAGGTATAGTCAAAAACTGTTTTAAAAATTAGAATCTTTAGAAAATGCTCAAGGAAACCTTTGTACATGGGAGGCCATGCTTCTAGGTTATGATAGATATCATATGGCCACAGAATTATCCTTGGTTGACCCAATAAACCCCAAAGAAAAACGAGAAGATTACTATCATATTCTTCCCAATGGGGAGTCTTCTCTTGACATATCATTATCTCCACTGTCTCTAATTGAGAATTATACTTCAAACAAACACCAAGATTATACAGGTAGTTCTCGTAAATATACTCAGCAAGTGGATGAGCACAATCCTATCTTATGATGACACGAGGTTGTATGTTATTAGATATCTTGTATGATAGTGGCAAAACACTCTTCCAACGTTGGGTTCGCTTCACCCTAGATGATTCACCAAATATAACTACTAAATGATGACCACCGTTCTATTTCCCTGTTACCCCTGCTCGACCCAGCTACACTCTTATTACCTGAAAGGAATTGTGAAACAGAAGGGTGACCACAACTAGCCCAGTAAAGAATATCATGACTAAAGATAATTAAATTATCAACAGCCTTCATCAATAATAAATCAGAGATTTAGAACATATGGTAGATGATAAAAATTTCAACCATAGTTGCAGCGGAACGAGCAATTCATTAGAAGAGTCAAATAGACCATAAAGTCTATTATCTTCTCCATGTTAAAAATCCACCAACAATGTTTTATCCCTGTAACATCAATCAACAGTTCCTTTCCACAATTATATGAATAACTTATAATCATAATTGTAATTCTAAATTCCTCTTCGCATCTAGGACGAAGATAATTTTTATCACATGTCTTTACCTGAAACATCAAAGATCATGGTTATACCAAATCACAGTTCTTGTTTATAATCATACTAACAATTTTATTTTTGCACTACGACCAAAGATATTCATTATCATTTCATCTTTGTACTACAGGCCAAAGATATTCAACAACAAGTCATCTTTGCACTACATGCCAAAGATATTCTTCAACAATTCATCTTTGCACTACAGGCCAAAGATATTCCTCAACAGTTCATATTTGCACTACATGCCAAATATATTCATCAACAGTTCATATTTGCATTACAGGCCAAATATATTAATATCTCAAAGAAATATATAATCATTTCAGAATTTATATAAACAATAATTATAACCATGTTGATCATTTCACCTTTGCACTTAAGGTAAAGATATTCAATTATAAATTTAATGGTTATGATCATACCAGTCACAATTCAACTTTTCCACTACTGGCCAAAGAGAACCCTAGTCATGATCATACCAATAATCTACCCATCTTTACTCTCCAGTGAAAGAGAATTTCAACATCAAGGTTACAAAAATATTATATATGATAATAAAATCAATATAATCAATACATAGTTTTAATCTCAAGAGTAATATTCATAACTCAACTATAATTTGGTTAGAAAAAGAAACTAATTTTGTCGTGAATAGTACCTGTGAATAGTAACTCGTGAATAGTAACTCATGAATAGTAACTCGTGAATAGTAATTCATGAATAGTAACTAATGAATAGTACTCCGTATTCGTACATAGTATCGTATACGTAAATAATGTCATATACGTAAATAGTGCCATATACATGAATAGTGCCGTATACGTGAATAGTGCCATATACGTGAATAGTAACCCCGACTCAAAAAGGTAAATATTCCATAATAAGATCCATACCAATATGTCAGTATAATGATATTGAAAGAATAACATCATTATAAAGAATATAACATCCCTTAATATCCCTTACTATCCCTTACCTTAAAAGTGCAGTATTTCTGACTGGAATGCAAAGCCGAAGGAAACTTGCACTGAATAGCAACTCTCAAAGTACCTAAATACTCACAAAATATGATATAGAGAGAGAAAGAGAGAAAGCTTATGTTTCTGGTGTGATTTTCAATTCTAACTTAGCCCTCTATTTATAGGAAAATGTTAGCACGCCGAAGCAGACTTAACCTGTAACCTGATGGCTTTACTTGCTACTATTCTCACCCACCACATTTGAATAAAAATCTCAGCACATTTCTTCACCAACCAAGAGTGGGGCCCACCAATTCTAGAATTTTTTACCAAAATGATTAACTCCGAAAATTCAACAATTTCTGAACCAGTCATCTCGTAAAATTCATAATAAATCATGCGTTCATTTTTAACGGTTCAAAATTTGTGGACATATACTCAACTTATATATGTACAACATATCCAAATATTACCACGATCCAACGGTCGGATTAAAAATTTAACCATCGTAAAATATCTCAAAAACCCTAATTTGATTTTCAATACCTTCGTTCTGACAAAAATACAGATAAAATACCTCAACATTAACTCCTTCTTTTTTAACCACAAAAATATATCCCTCATTTATATCCACATAAAATAAATATTTCCTTATCATATGAATCAATAATTAATTATTCACAAATAATATTACAGAATCATATTTATGACAACCAGGCCGTTCCCAGGAAAGAGTGGGCTTTCCAATAAGGTTTTCTCCTTATTGGCTCACAATTAGATGACCAAACCTCTCCTTAGACAGAACTTTCTAGACATTGCCAATAATGCTATCTAATAATATTATTCAAATAATATGAATTATTGATCTGATAATGGAGATGATGTGCAGCAACAATTATTGAAACAACAATAATATAAAATATCAACGCAGCAATTATTGAATCAATAAAATAAAATATTGAACAGTAATTACTGTGACAATTATTCAGTAGTGCCTTCTTACGTAAGAATCAATAATTTTAAAAATACTGTGCAATACCGTGTGCTACTGTGCAATAATGCGTATTACTGTATTTTAACCACCGGGTATTCCAACAGTGTTAACGGTAACAACTACGCCGTTATTTGTAAAAATTCAAATTTGTCATTTTCTTCATCCGACAGTTATTCTGTTATGGGGCCCATAAATGGCTGCGCCGTCGTACGAATATTCCCCGACAACAATGATTATTTTATAACTACTTGTTTATTTTAAAAAAATTTCATATACCACCCTTAACTTTAACTTTAATCAATTTAACCATTTACTGAATAGTAACTATAAGAAAAATTGAATACTTTTATTTCATAAAATTCGGGGTCTTACAGATATATTTATTGTGGTTAAAAATGAATGAGTTAATGTTGAGGTATTTTATCAGTATTTTTGTCAGAATGGAGGTATAAAAAATCAAACCAGTGTTTCTGAGATATATTATAATTTTTAATCCGACCATTGGATCGTTGGGATTTTTAGATATGTTATACATATATAAGTTGAGTATATGTCCACAAATTTTGAACCGTTAAAAATGAATATATGATTTGTTATGAATTTTAAGAGATGACTGGTTCAGAAATTGTTGAAGTTTCAGAATTTATCATTTCGGTAAAAAATTCTAGAATTGGTGGGCCCCACTTTTGATTGGTGAGAACTGTGCTGGAATTTTTATTCAAATGTGGTGGGTGGGAATAGTAGCAGGTAAAACCATCAGGTTACAGGTCAAGTCTGCTTCGGCGGCTAACATTTTCCTATAAATAGAGGGCTAAGTTAGAATTAAAAATCGCACCAGAATTCATAAGTTTTCTCTCTTTCTCTCTCTATATTATCGAGCATATTTTGTGAGTATTTAGATACTTTGTGAGTTGCTATTCAGCAGTGTAAGTTTTCTTCAGCCTTATACCTGATATTTCAGCCGGAAGTACGGTTCTTTTGAGGTAAGCGATATTATTTTCTTTTTAAATGATATTATTTTCTTCAATATCATTATGCTGAAATATTAAGAACTTTTTATCAAATTTGAAACTTTTTGTGTCGGGATTACTATTCACGTATACGACACTATTCACGAATACTGCACTATTCGCCGAAAAATGAAAAATTTTCTTTTTATCCAAGATGGCTATTATAGTTACTATCTTTGATTGTATCCATGTTTTGATCTTTATTTTTAAATTCTACTTCACAATTGGTTATTATGGAGTATTATTGCACTTGGAAAAACTATAATACGAATCCCTAATATTTGTCCTTCTGTCTCATTGGATTCATTTTCTTTAAGATATTTTTTCATCATCCTCAGTCCTAAATGATGATATTACTGAATATCTTTGGCCTGTAGTACAAAGATGAATGATTAACTGATGAATATCTTTGGCCCGTAGTACAAAAATGAACAGGTGTTGAGATGAACATGAACGATTGGTGATACAAATGAATATCTTTGGCCTGTAGTGCAAAGATGAATATTTGATTAAAGATGGTTATTGATTGTTGTTACAGGGATAAAATATTGATGATGGGCTTTTAAATCTTAGAAGATAGTAGAACTCATTCTCTACTTGACTCTTCTAATGAATTGCTGTTTTCGCTGCAGTTGTTGATCTAAAACTTGTTGTCTATTATATTCTATCAGATTTTCCCTGTTGACGACTAATGATAATTTGTTGTATATTATCTTAGTCATAATATTCTTTACTGGGCTAGTTGAGCTCACCCTTTTCCTTTTTGTTCCATTTTTCTTCTCAAGAGGTGAGAACATAGCAGGAACTAGCCGGGGTATGGAGTGATGGTTCATGATAGCTGTTTTAGTAGTCCTCACTATTTTGTAAAATAGTGTATCAATAATTTTAATGAGGACTCCCTTTGAGTTTGAATACTGTCTACTAGACAATATTTGTATTTAAACTCACAGTGTTGTGTTGTCGTATTTTGCACGACAATTGTATTAATAAAGTTATATTTATTTCTGTACCATGTATTTGTCGACTCAGAATGGGTGTTGTATACCTATTTTGGGGGTATCACAGTTGGTATCAGAGCTTAGGGATATGGTCTTTGGCGGAGATCGGGGAATAGAACTAGGAGGGGAGAGACGAGTAAATCCTTCACTAGTGTGTCCTACCTAAGCTTATTTGTTGGTTGGTCATAATATAGGGATATTATGTGATATGTTAATTTTTTAATTAACCCTTGTTTTATGGCAGTATTTAAGAATGGCTGCTGAGAACGTTAACAATGGAGTGTATGAGACCGTGGAAACACCTTTAGTCACCAATCAGGAGAATGTGCAACAAGGTGACAATGTTCCTCTTGTAAACAACACCACTGATCAGATGATGAACGATGAAATATTTAGAAGCTTTTTGCAGTTTATGCAAAATCAGACGAGGGAGACTCGTGTGCTGAATACGGGTGGAAATGATAGCAACACGCAGCTTGTCACAGCCAAGCAGTTCAAAGAGTTGGGACCACCAGAATTTCAGGGAAAGCCGGATCCGATCAAGGCAGAAACGTGGGTCAAGCAAATTACCAAGATATTCGATGTCTTGGGATGCACAGAGGAACATAAGTTTCCATTCACCACCTTTATGTTTTGCGGTGAGGCAGACTACTGGTGGGAGTCTGTGAAGCGTACCCAGCCTGACGCACTCAACATGTCCTGGGAAACGTTTCAAAAATTATTTAATGACAAGTACTTTCTTGAAAGTATTCGTCATATGAAGGCGGTAGAGTTTATTAGACTGGAACAAAACAACATGATAGTGTCCCAGTACGAGATAAAATTCACAGAGTTATCCAGGTTTGCACCTCATTTGGTAGAGAATGAGGAGCGAATGACAAGGATGTTTCTGAGAGGTTTAAAACCCGAGATTCGGCAATATCTTATCTCTCATAAAATTTTTTTATATTCAGATGTTGTAAACATGGCTCAATTATTAGAGCGAGATAATGAGTATGTTCAACCAAGGGAATACAACTAGGGTAATACTGGTGGCAGCGGTCATCGGAGCAATGAAAACCAACAGGGAGAAAAATATTCGGATAAAAGCGGTAACCACTTTGGTGGAAATCGTGGCCGTGATAATAGAAGGAGCGAGTCGGGAGGATATTTCAAGAAGAGAAGATACAACAATTATAATGTGAAGATGTCAGCACAAACATCAACTGTTTCTAGGGGAGGAGAATGAGCACCGGTCTTTTGTTACAAATGCGGGAAAGAGGGACACATCAGCCCAAACTTCCCATAACAATCCAAGGTGTGTTATAACTGTGAAAAGGAAGGTCATATAGATAGAGATTGTCTAGTTGCGAAACCAAGTCCAATGGGAATGATGACTCCAAAGGCTGTACCAGACAAGTTAAAGTCGGTGGTTCCTGGAAGGGCGTTTGTCGTGACTGGCCAAAACGCGAGAAACCCGAATGAGGTGATCACGGGTAAGCTAATCTTGAATTCTTGCGAAGTTTATACTTTACTAGATACCGGTTCTACCCATTCTTTTATCTCTCCTGCTTGTGCTCAACGTTTAAACTTGACTCTGGAAAAATTGGACTTTGACTTATCTGTGGAGACTCCGTTAGGAGAAACTTTCATTACATCTACAATTTATAAATCTTGCTTAATCCAAGTTGGCACCATCACATTACCTGTTGATCTTATTTCTTTAAAGATACTTGCTTTTGATGTGATTTTAGGGATTAATTGGTTGAGCACTCATCATGCCAAAATTGATTGTTTTCGTAAGGTTGTTAGTTTTCATATTCCTAACCAACCTGTTATGCAAATTCAAGCAACTAAACCACTAAAATCAATCACTGTTATATCCAGCCATAAAACTATTCGTTTATTGAAAAACAGATATCAAGCTTTCTTAGGCCATGTTATGGACTTGAACAAAAACACGTCAGATTTGAATAATATTTCTATTGTTAGTGAATTCTCTGACGCATTTCCTGAAGAACTTCCCGGTATACCCCCGGAATATGAAGTTAAATTCTTTATTGACCTTGAACCTGGTACAAAGCCCATTTCTAAAAATCCATATCGAATGGCTCCTATTGAACTTCAGGAGTTAAAGGTCCAACTACAGGAGTTGTTAGACATTGGTTTCATTCGTCCTAATACATCTCCTTGTGGTACTCCTATTTTATTCGTAAAGAAGAAAGACGGGAGTATGCGACTTTGTATTAACTACCGAGAATTGAACCATGTCATCCACTACCTCGTATTGATGACCTATTCGACCAGTTGCAAAGAGCACAATTCTTTTCAAAGATCGATCTTCATTCTGGATATCATCAGTTGAAGATTAAAACTGAAGATATTCCAAAGACTGCCTTCAGAACTCGGTACGGACATTATGAATTCTTAGTCATATCTTTTGGATTGACTAATGCTCCTACTACTTTCATGGATATGATGAACAGAGTATTCAAGGAATATTTAGATTAGTTCGTTGTTATCTTTATTGATGACATCCTCATCTATTCCAAAAGCCGTGAAGATCATGAGCGCCATTTAAAGCTGGTATTGCAAAGGCTTCGTGAAAACAAGCTATATGCCAAACTGAAGAAATGCGAGTTCTGACTTGAGGAAGTAGCATTCCTTGGGCACGTGGTGTCAAAACATGGAGTATCTATCGACCCGACGAAGATTGAAGCCATACAAAGTTGGGAGCAACCGAAGTCGGTGACCGAAGTACGTAGCTTTCTGGGCCTTGCTGGTTATTATCGGAGATTTATTGAAGGATTTTCTCGAATTGCTACTCCGTTAACTCATCTGACTCGAAAAGATACAAAATTCGTATGGAACGAAGAATGCGAAAAGAGTTTCCAAGAGCTCAAGAGGAGACTCAGTTCAACACCTATTCTGACAATACCATCTGGTTTGGATGGATTTGTTATCTACAGCGATGCTTCAGGCAAAGGGTTAGGATGTGTTCTCATGCAACATGGAAAGGTCATAGCCTATGCCTCGCGACAACTCAAAGAATATGAGAGAAATTATCCTACTCATGATCTAGAGTTGGCAGCAGTCGTTTTCGCATTGAAGATTTAGAGACACTACCTGTATGGGGAGAAAGTGGAGATCTATACAGATCATAAGAGCCTTAAATATTTCTTCACCCAAAAGGAACTCAACATACGGCAACGACGTTGGCTCAAGCTGTTGAAAGATTACGATCATACCATCCAATACCATCCTGGAAAAGCAAACGTGGTAGCTGACGCATTGAGTAGAAGATCATATGCGGGTACGAGTGCAATGTTGTTAACACAAAGGCCCATTTTGTATGACTTGCAAAGGATGGAGATAGAGTTAAAGGCTCTAAGTATCGACGTGATGATATCAAATATACGAGTAAAACCGACTTTAATCGATAAAGTTAAAGCTGCTCAAGCTACGGACCTGGAACTGATGCGTATGAAGAAGAAAGTGCAAGAAGGCGTTATTCCAGAAGCAGGAATCGATGAAGAAGGAATACTTTGAGTCCACTCCAGACTTTGTGTTCTTAACGATTCTGACTTGAAGTATAGAATCATGATGGAGGCACATAACACACTATTTGTAATCCATCTTGAGAGTACCAAAATGTATCATGATCTTCGACATACATTTTGGTGGAACAATATGAAGACAGAGATCACGGAGTTTATCTCGAGGAGTTTAACTTGTCAATGAGTAAAGGCGGAACATCAAGTGCCAAAGGGTCCATTACAACCACTTGAGATTCCGAAATGAAAGTGGGAATACATTACCATGGATTTCGTTACAGGTCTTCCCAAAGTTTCTTAAGGCATAGATGCGATTTGGGTTATTATGGATAGATTAACCAAGTCTGCTCATTTCTTGCCTATACGGGAGACTTATTCCCTTAAACGTCTTGCTCGTATGTACGTGAATGAGATTGTGAGATTGTATGGTATGCCAGTATCAATAGTTTCGGATTGTGACCCAAGATTCACTTCACAATTTTGGGTTAGCTTACAGAAAGCTATGGGCACGGATTTATGATTCAGTTCAGCATACCATCCTCAAACGGACGGGCAATCAGAGAGGAATATTCAAACTCTTGAAGATCTATTAAAACTCTGTGTCCTAGATTTCAAAGGGAGTTGGGATAAGTACCTACCATTGGTGGAATTCTCCTACAACAATAGTTATCAGGCAAGTATAGGTGTGGCTCCATTCGAGGCATTGTATGGAAGAAAATGTCATTCTCCAGTATGTTGGGATGAGGTGGGTGAAGCAACGTTGTTGGGTCCAGAATTGGTACGCATAACTACAGAAAAGTTCTAAACGATTCGACAACGTATACAAACGGCACAGAATCGACAAAAGAGTTATGCAGATCTTCATCAAAAGGACGTGAAATTTAATATTGGGGATCATGTATTATTACGTATTGCACCATGGAAGGGAGTTACAAGATTTGGGAAGAGAGGAAAGCTCAATTCACGATTTGTTGGTCCATTTGAGATTCTTGACCGAATAGGAAATGTGGCCTATAGACTTGCATTACCTCCAAGCATGTCTCGTGTTCATAATGTTTTTCATATATCTGTGCTTCGTAAATATGTGAAAGACCCGAACCACATTATTGAGTTAGAATCGGACGAGATAGCCGAAAATTTAACATACGAGGAGGTACCTGTTAAGATATTGGATAGGAAAGAGCATGTCCTACGCACGAAGGTTATACCACAAGTTAAGATTTTGTGGAGAAACCATGCTATTGAAGAAATGACCTGGGAGTTAGAATCATAAATAAAAGCGAGGTATCCTCACCTTTTCGAAATACCAGGTACGTACGTCAATTTTGAGGACGAAATTTCATAAGGAGGGGAGGTTGTAAGACCCCAACTTATTAATGAATAAAATCAAAGTTTCTCTATTTTTTTGGTGAATAATAATGTGTTAATTTGATATAAGATTTTGGTTATGAGTGAAATGTGCAAAATTTTCAAAATAAGCAAGTGGTTATAAAATATTCATTGTTATCGGGGAATATTCGTTTGGTCGTGGAATATTCTTGCTGTCGGGAAATATTCGTACGACGGCGCAGCCATTTGTGGGCCCCATAACGGAAAACGGTCGGATGACGAAAATGACAAAATTGAGTTTTTATAAATAACGGCGTAGTTGTTACCGTTAACACTGTTGGAATACCTGGTGGTTAAAATACAGTAATACGTGTGGTTGCATAGTAGCACACGGTTTTGCATAGTATTGATGAATTATTGATCCTTATGTAAGAAGGCACTACTCAATAATTGTTACAGTAATTACCGTTCAATATTTTATTTTATTGATTCAATAATTACTGCATTGATATGTTTGTTTCAATAATTGTCACTGCACAGTATCTCCATTATCAGATCAATAATTTATATTATTTGAATAGTATTATTAGATAGTATTATTGACAATGTCTAGGGAAGTTCTGTCTAAGGAGAGGTTTGGTCACCTAATTGCGCGCCAGTAAGGAAAAATCCTTATTGGAAAGCCCCCTCTTTCCTGGGAATGACCTGGTTGTCATAATTGTGATTCTCTAATATTATTTATGAATAATTAATTATTGATTCATATGATAAGGAAATATTTATTTTATGTGGATATAAATGTTGGATATATTTATTGTGGTTAAAAATGAATGAGTTATTGTTGAGGTGTTTTATCAGTATTTTTGTCAGAATGGAGGTATTGAAAATCAAACCAGTGTTTTTGAGATATATTACGTGAGTTATAATTTTTAATCCGACCGTTGGATCGTTGTGATTTTTGGATATGTTATACATATATAAGTTGAGTATATGTCCACAAATTTTGAACCGTTAAAAATGAGCGTATGATTTGCTATGAATTTTAAGAGATGACTGATTTAGAAATTGTTGAAGTTTCAGAATTTATCATTTTAGTGAAAATTCTAGAATTGGTGGGCCCCACTTTTGGTTGGTGAGAATTGTGCTCGAATTTTTATTCAAATGTGGTGGGTGGAAATAGTAGCAGGTAAAGCCATCAGGTCGCAGGTCAAGTCTGCTTCGGCGTGGTAACATTTTCCTATAAATAGAGGGCTAAGTTAGAATTGAAAATCACACCAGAATTCATAAGTTTTCTCTCTTTCTCTCTCTATATTATCGAGTGTATTTTGTGAGTATTTAGATACTTTGTGAGTTGCTATTCAACAGTGCAAGTTTTCTTCAGCCTTATACCTGATATTTCAGTCGGAAGTACGGTTCTTTTGAGGTAAGGGATATTATTTTCTTCTTAAATGATATTATTTTCTTCAATATCATTATGCTGAAATATTATAAACTTTTTATCAAATGTAGAACTTTTTGTGTCGGGGTTACTATTCACGTATACGATACTATTCACGTATACGACACTATTCACGAATATGACACTATTCACCGAAAAATAAAATTTTTCTTTTTTATCCAAGATGACTATTATGGTTACTATCTTTGATTGTATCTATGTTTTGATCTTTATTTTTGAATTCTACTTCATAATTGGTTATTATGGAGTATTATTGCACTTGGATAAACTATAATACGAATCTCTAATATTTGTCCTTCTGTCTTATTGGATTCGTTTTCTTTAAGATATTTTTTCATCATCCTCAGTCCTAAATGATGATATTACCGAATATCTTTGGCCTGTAGTACAAAGATGAATGATTAACTGATGAATATCTTTGGCTCGTAGTGCAAAGATGAACAGGTGTTGAGATGAACATGACCGACTGGTGATACAAATGAATATCTTTGGCCTGTAGTGTAAAGATGAATATTTGATTAAAGATGGCTATTGATTGTTGTTACAAGAATAAAATATTGATGATGGACTTTTAAATCTTAGAAGATAGTAGAACTCATTCTCTACTTGACTCTTCTAATGAATTGCTGTTTCCGCTGCAGTTGTTGATCTAAAACTTGTTGTCTATTATATTCTATCAGATTTTCCCTGTTGACGACTAATGATAATTTGTTGTATATTATCTTAGTCATAATATTCTTTACTGGGCTAGTTGAGCTCACCCTTTTCCTTTTTGTTCCATTTTTCTTCTCAAGAGGTGCGAACATAGCAGGAACTAGCCGGGGTATGGAGTGATGGTTCATGATAGCTGTTTTAGTAGTCCTCACTATTTTGTAAAATAGTGTATCAATAATTTTAATGAGGACTCCCTTTGAGTTTGAATACTGTCTACTAGACAATATTTGTATTTAAACTCATAGTGTTGTGTTGTCGTATTTTGCACGACAATTGTATTAATAAAGTTGTATTTATTTCTGTACCATGTATTTGGCGACTCAGAATGGGTGTTGTATACCTATTTTGGGGGCGTCACAGTAAGTACACTCTGTTTTGTAGAGTAACTACTAACTCGATTTCCAACGATTCAAATATGTTCCAAACCATTATTAAAGAGTTCATACATGTTAGTAAACTTCCTAAACACATTATAACATGTTAATTCATATCAATTGACATATGAATTCAAGAAATTTTAAGAATTAAACAAGACCCAATTCAAGAACACAAATAGAGTTTATACCTCCTTAAGCTTGAATTGGATTCCTCACACACTGAGTATGCTTCTACAATTGCTCAGCAACTTAGAACTCTCAAACTTGGAATTATTAGACAATTTCAAGCAACACCAAACTAAAAATTTGGTCTGCTATTTATAGAAAATTGATGGACTGGATTTAGGGTTTACATGGAAGTTGGAATCCATGGTGCATTGGAAAGGAACAATGGTTAACCAAGAGTTGGCCAACCACCCATTGTCTAGCCATCATCACTACACATTCTAGCTTTTCAGTTTCACGCAATGGAGAAGTAGTATACTGTTCATGTAGTTTTTATGCCACTCAATTTGGGACAAGTGAAAAATCTCAGCAACTTGTTATTCTAAGGCTTGGTTTGGTTCTTTAAATTCCCAAAATGTAATCTTAATGTTCAATTGTTACCCTATTAGGAAATTATGGATTAATTTTATACTCACATCATATAATGCATGTACATTAGTCCACATAATTTAATCTTTAAAACATGTGTGGACTTAATTCCATTGATCACTAATAATTTAATAGCTCCTTTTTACTATTAATCACCCATTGGTATAGAAATAAATATTTTAATAATACATCTTTATTTACTCCTATACTTTAGAGTACACATTTAATTTTCTCATCACATAGGATGAGATAACAAAACTTATTTAAATCAACCTTATGATTTAATTACTTTTACCATATGATTTTTGTATATCATTGGTACCAATTAAATGTCACACTTCATGTATTCTTAAGCCATAGATATTATATATTACTACTTCCCACATTTCCCATATTACACATAGTAATACTATGTGACGCCCCCAAAATTAGGTATACATCACCCATCTTGAGTCGCCAGATACATGGTACAGAATTCAAATACAACTTAATAATACAACTGTCGTGTACAATACGACAAAACATAAACTGTGAGTTTGAATACAAATATTGTATACTAGAGAGTATACATACTCAAAAGGAGCCCTCATTATAATTATTATCACACTATTACATAGAATAGTGAGGACTACTAATGCTATCATCTGGTCCATCACTCCGTTTTCCGACTCGTCCCAACTATATTCTCATTTCCTAAAGAGAACGGTGAAAGAAATGGTGAGCTCAACTAGCCCAGTAAGAAATATTATGACTAAGATAATGCAGAATAAATTATCATTAGTGTTCAATAATGTGAAACTGATAAAATACAATAGACATCAAGTTTAACTGCAGCGGAACCAGTAATCCATTAAAAGAGTCAAGTAGAGAATAAAATCTACTATCTTTTATGATTTAAAAGGTTTTTCATGACTTTTATTGCTGGGACTCAGTTTAATAAATAATCCACATAATCGAATCACCCCTGCACTACGGCCAAAGATATTCTTTAGTATCACGACCACGAATTATCCATGCACTACGGCTAAAGATAATCATGTTTTCATCAACGGTCCTGATCATGCCATAAAATAATTCATCTTTGCACTACGGCCAAAGAGAATCCATAGCCATAATCATACCAAAAACTGTCCATCAATGCACTACGGGCCAATGAGGACTTTTTCCACATCATTTGTAATATTACGGTCATGATTACACTGAATAATCCCTGGTCATAATCATACCAAGTCCATCTATGCACTACAAGCCATAGATGACTTTCAACAAAATATAAACATGAAGATGATGACAATGATATAAGAATTCAATAAAACAAGTTCAAGAATTAATTTATCTAGGAACTGATAACGTCCAAATTGTCAACATGATACTGCTTTGTAGAGTAAAATTCAAGAATGCTCAGAAGAATATTTCCATGAAAAGATACTGGATGAAGCGCAAATATCAAAGATATTCCACTCATTTCATGGAGTATAGAAGTCAAAGTTTTAACCAACTGAGTATAATAAAGAATGGAATAACAAAAAAAATCACCATGCATGCGATAGACCGCACAGACAGGTTATTCCAACAGAAAAATAAATAGTGGAATCAGGTCATGCGTAAATGCACCGACAGGATATTCTGACAGAATAATAAATAATGGAACCAGGTCCGGCGTAAACGCACAGACAGAATATTCCGACAGAATAATAAATAATGGAACCAGGTCCGGCGTAAAGCACAGACAGGATGTTCCAACAGAATAATAAAAATATAATAACAGAAGAATTTCACCAAGTATAGGGTAGTCCGCGTATACTGGTTATTCCAGCAGAATAATAAAGAATGGAATAACAGAAGTTCTCTTCATGAATATAAAAGAAAATAATACTCCTTACGAGTACAACAAATAATATCCCTTACCGTAAAAGAAACTTGATATCGGAGTAGTGAAGTAGCAGAATACTTTTCTTCTTTCTCTCTATAGTTTCTCTCTAGAGTTTCAGTGAATTCGTAAGAAAATAATGAAGGAATGAGCTTCTATTTATAGAAAAATGGACTACATAGTAATTAACTCATGAACGGTCTAGATTGATTTACTTTAATCTGACGGTCCATATTTAAAGCAAAATCTTTTAAATAAAATATAATATATTCTATTTATAATCTAATAAAATGAATAACTTTATAAAAGATTTTACTATGCAAACACTATACAGGCACTATGCAAATGCTATGCATAATAAAATATAATATATTCTAATTATTGTCTAATAAAATAGATAACTTTATAAAAGTATTCTGTTTTATATAAAAAGATTTTACTATTAGCCTAATAAAACGAATAACTTTATAAAAGTATTTTGTTTTATATAAAAAGCTTTTCTGTTTTATTACATTAATAATACCAATAAAACAAAACTTAGTGACTTATCACGTAAGCCTTAATAATTAATACCGTATGCTACTATGCAATCACACGTATTACTGTACTTTTACTACCGAGTAGTTCAACAGTATTAAAGGTAAAACTTCCGCCGTTATTTTTATAAAATATTTTTGTCGTTTTCTCAATCCGACAATAATTCAGTTGTGGGGTCCACCAATAATTGTGCCATCGTATGAATATTCCCCGACCAATCTAATAAAATACAACAACTTGCATACTTTGCAAAATTTATAAATATTACCCACAACTATAACATTATATCAAATCCACACCATAATATTCAAAAAAATATTTCGAGAAATTTAAATCTTTATTCATAAAATCTGGGGTCTCACATACTATTTAATGATAATGTCTACATTAATATTTTAATTGGGCTAAATATCATTCAGTTGAGTACTTCCAATGTGACGCCCCCAAAAAAAGGTATACATCACCCATCTTGGGTCGCCAGATACATGGTACAGAATTCAAATACAACTTACTAATACAACTGTCGTGCACAATACGACAAAATATAAACTGTGAGTTTGAATACAAATATTATCTTCGAGAGAGTATTCATACTCAAAAGGAGTCCTCATTACAATTATTAACACACTATTACATAGAATAGTGAGGACTACTAACTAATACTATCATCTGGTCCATCACTCCGTTTCTCGACTCGTCCCAGCTATATTCTCATGTCCTGAAGAGAACAGTGAAAGAAAGGGTGAGCTCAACTAGCCCAGTAAGAAATATTATGACTAAGATAATGCAGAATAAATTATCATTAGCCTTCAACAGTGTTAAACTGATAAAATATAACGAACATAAAGTTTAACTACAGCGGAACAAGCAATCCATTAAAAGAGTCAAGTAGAAAATAAAATCTACTACCTTCTATGATTTAAAAGGTTTTTAATGACTTTTATCGCTGAGACACAGCTAAAAAAATAATCCACATCATCGAATCACCCCTGCACTACGGCCAAGGATATTCTTTAGTATCATGACCACGAATTATCCATGCACTACTGGCCAAAGATAATCGTGTTTTCATCAACGGTCCTGATCATGCCATAAAATAATTCATCTTTGCACTACGGCCAAAGAGAATCCATAGCCATAATCATACCAAAAATTTTCCATCAATGCACTACGGGCCAATGAAACTTTTTCCACATTATTTGTAACATTACGGTCATGATTACACCGAATAATCCCTAGTCATAATCATACTAAGTCCATCTATGCACTACAGGCCACAGATGACTTTCAACATAATATAAACATGAGGATGATGATAATGATATAAGAATTCAATAAAACAAGTTCAAGAATTAATTTGTCTAGGAACCAATAACGTTCAAATTGTCAACATGATACTTTTGTGTAGAGTAAAATTCAAGAATGCTCAGAAGAATATTTTCATGAAAAGATACTGGATGAAGCGCAAACATCACGGATATTTTACTAATTTCATGGAGTAGAGAAGTCAAAACTTTAACCAACTGAGTATAATAAAGAATAGAATAACAAAAGAAATCACCATGCACGCGGTACTTCGCATAGACAGGTTATTCCAACAGAATAATAATAACGGAACCAGGTCAGGTGAAATTCACACCGACAGGATGTTCCAACAGAATAATAAAGACGAAACCAGGTCCGGCGTAAAACGCACAAACAAGATATTCCAATAGAATAATAAAGACGGAACCAGGTCTGGTGTAAAACACACAGACAGGATATTCCAACAGAATAATAAAGACGGAACCAGGTCCGGTGTAAAACACACAGACAGGATGTTACAATAGAATAATAATAAAGACGGAACCCAGTCCGGTGTAAAACACACAGACAGGATGTTCCAACAGAATAATAGAAGAATGTCACCAAGTATAGGGTAGACCGCGTATACAGGTTATTCCAACAGAATAATAAATAATGGAATAACAGAAGTTCTCTTCATGAATACAAAAGAAATAATACCCCTTACAGGTACAACAAATAATATCCCTTACCTTTGAAAGAAGAGTATTCCGACTGGTAGGGTGAGAATATACTCGAAGAAACTTGTACTACGCTCAAAGCTTTCTTAAACTCTAAAGAAATACGCTCAAGATTATAGAAGAAGAACTCTCTCTATAGTTTCTCTTTCTAGAGTTTCAGTAAATTCGTAAGAAAATAATGAAGGAATGAGCTTCTATTTATAGAAAAATGGAATGCATAGTAACTAATCCATGAACGGTCCAGATTGATTACTTTAATCTGACGGTCCATATTTAAAGAAAAATCTTTTAAATAAAATATAATATATTCTATTTATAGAATAACTTTAATAAAGTAGTCTGTTTTATATAAAAAGATGTTTCTGTTTTATTACGTTAATAATACGAATAAAACAAAACTTCATTATCGCTAATTAATTCATATTATTAACTGACAATAATTGAATCAAATTGAGTGACTTCTCACATAAGCATTAATAATCAATACCATGTGCTACTATGCAACCACACGTATTACTGTACTTTTACTACCGAGTTGTTCAACAGTATCACCGGTAAAACTTCCGCCGTTATTTTTAATAAAATATTTTTGTCGTTTTCTCAATCCGACAATAATTCCGTTGTGAGGTCCACCAATAATTGTGCCGTCGTACGAATATTTTCCGACAAAAATAATATTCCCCGACCAATCGAATATAATACAACAACTTGCATACTTTGCAAAATTTATAAATATAACCCACAACTATAACATTATCTCAAATTCACACTATAATATTTTAAAAAAATATTTCGAAAATAATTAAATCTTTATTCATAAAATCTGGGGTTTCACAATCTCCCCTCCTTATGAAATTTCGCCCTCGAAATTTTCGTACGTACCTGGTATGCCAAACAGATGAGGACACTTCGTCAGATTCTAACTCTTGAGGTATAATCTTTGAGTGTTGAATACATTCCAGGATTTTAATAGGTATCTCCTTAAACGTTAAATCATCCGCTATCTCGTCCGGTTCTAAATTAATAATGTGGTTCGGGTCGTCCACATATTTACGTAACATCTATATGTTAAAAACGTTATGAACACGCAACATACTTGGCGGTAAAACGAGTCTATAAGCCACCATTCCTACTCAATCGAGGATTTCAAATGGGCCAATTAAATCGAGGGTTGAGATTTCCTCTTTTCAGCAACTCTTGCTTTTAAAATAACGCCCTCTTGAACCTTCTTCTTAGTATTCATCAGCTCCGGGTCCGTAGCTTGCACAACTTTAACTTTATCGATTAAAGTCGATTCTAATCGTATATTCGTTATCTTCATGTGGGTCCCTAGAGTCTTTAACTCTATTTTCATCATTTGTAAGTTATACGAAATGTGTCTTTGTGTTAACAACATCGCACTCATAAACGCATACGATCTTCTACTCAACACGTCAGCTACCACGTTCGCTCTTTCACGATGATATTGAATGGTACGATCGTAATCTTCAACAGCTCGAGCCAACGTCCTTGGCACATGATACGTTCATTTTAGTTGAAGAAATATTTGAGGGTTTAAGAAATGGGTTTTGTACTGTGGTCAATACAAAATTCGATTTCACGCGCTAGGGTAGGCTAAGAAGTCTTCAAGAATACGTAAGAAAATTTATTAACAATAGAAATATCATTCAAAACTGTGACCCTCATCCAAGACTTGGATAACACGTCACATTGATACCTATCAACTTGCCATCATCATTTACAACGTCTCCTACGGAAAGTCTGGCATCGGTGCATTCCACACCAGGAAGTCAACAACGAAAGGAACGGGGATTTTTACTTATGGTTTGATATGACAATGATTGACTTTAATGATTTGGTTACTTGAATTCGCATAATAGGTTGGTTAGGAATATGAAAGCTAACAACCTTTCGAAAAGCATGATGAGCAGTTAACCAATCGTTTCCAAAAATCACATCAATGCAAGTATTTTCAAAGAGATAAGACCAACAGGTAACGTGAAAGTGTTGATTTGAACAAGATTTATAAATAGTGGAGGTAACGAAGGTTTCTCCCAACGGAATTTCAACAGATAAATCAAAGTCTAACTTCTCCGGAGTTAAGTTCAAACATTGAACACAACTAGGTGAAATAAAAGAGTGAGTAGAACCGGTATCTAACACGGTATAGACTTCAAAAGAGTTTATGACTAACATACCCGTGATAATTTTATTCAGGTTCCTCGTCACAAAAAAAAATGCTCTCTCTTAAACTACCGGCTTTGGCTTGTCTGGGACATCCTTTGGTATCACTATCTCAGCTGGACTTGACTTCACCATACGACAAAATTGAGCTAGGTGACCTTCTCTTCCGTAATTAAAACAAGCTTTGGATTGCTGCGTACAGTTTGGACGGATGTGTCCCTCCTGTCCGCATTTGAAACATACGACCGGTGGTCGTTCTTCTTCCTTTGAAACGGGTGCTAGTACCGACGTCTTCACGTCATTGTTGAACCTTCTCTTCTTGAAGTGTCCATTCTTATTATTTTGGCCATGATTACCACCGAAGTGGTTACCATTTTTGGCATGTTGATTCCCTCCATGCTTATTGTCACCGCTTTGATAACTGTTATCACCAGTATTATCATTTTGTCGATTGCTCTCTTTTGATTGCTTTGACTCGTTATCGCGCTCCACTAACTGAGCCCTATTTACAACATCTGAATATAAACACAGTTTATGAGAGATAAGATATTGACGTATCTTAGGCTTCAAACCTCTTAAAAACATCCGCGTCATTCTTTCTTCATTATCAACCAAGTGGGACGCAAATCGAGATAACTCGGCAAACTTGGCTTCGTAATGCAACACGGTCATGTTGTTTTGCTCCAACTTGATAAATTCCACCTCCTTCATGTGATGAATGCTTTCAGAAAAGTACTTGTCGTTGAACAGCTCCTGGAATTTCTCCCAAGACATCTTGAGTGCGTTAGGCTGGGTACGTTTTATAGATTTTCACCAGTGATCTGCCTCTTCACGCAACATAAAGGTGGCAAAGGGAACCTTTTACTCCTTGGAGCATCCCAAGATATCAAATATCTTGGTGATCTGCTTTAACCACGTCTCCGCCTTAAGTGGTTCTGGCTTTCCCAAAAACTTCGGTGGTCCCAGCTCCTTGAATTGCTTAGCGGTGACCAACCATGGGTTGCCATTGTTTCCTCTTGCATTATGAACAGGAGCCGCCTTCGCCTGATGTTGCATGAATTCTAAAAAGCTCTTAAACGTACCGTCGTTCGTCAATTGATCAGTGTTGTTGTTTATAGGAGGATTATCGCCATCCTGTTGCACATTGTCCTGATTATTGATCTGTGGAGACTGAACGGTCTCCTGTGCTCCATTGCTTATCTCAACATTTTCAGATGTCATTTTCAAATACTGTTACAAAATAAGGGTTAATTAACATATCACATATTATCTCTATACTCTGACCGACCAATTAAATAACAAGTACTCTTAGGTAGGTCATACAAGCGAAGGAATTTCTCGTCTCTCCCCTCCTAGTTCTATTCTCACATCCTAGCCAGGGATCATATCCCTAAGCTTTGATACCAACTGTGACGCCCCCAAAAAAAAGTATACATCACCCATCTTGGGTCGCCAGATACATGGTACAGAATTTAAATACAACTTACTAATACAACTGTCGTGCACAATACGACAAAATATAAACTGTGAGTTTGAATACAAATGTTATCTTCGAGAGAGTATCCATACTCAAAAGGAGTCTTCATTACAATTATTATCACACTATTACATAGAATAGTGAGGACTACTAATACTATCATCTGGTCCATCACTCCGTTTCCCGACTCGTCCCAGCTATATTTGTAAGACCCCAACTTTTATAAATAAAGATGAATTTTCTATAAATATCATTTTTGAATATTATGGAGTTAATTTGATATAATATTATAGTTGTGGGTAATATTTATAAATTTTGTAAAGTACGCAAGTTGTTATATAATATTCGATTGGTCGGGGAATATTCGTTTTAACAGGGAATATTCGTACAACGGCATAATCATTGGTGGACCCCACAACGGAATTATTCTCGGATTGAGAAAACGACAAAAATATTTTATTAAAAATAATGGCGGAAGTTTTACCATTGATACTATTGAACTACTCGGTAGTAAAAGTACAGTAATACGTGTGGTTGCATAGTAGCACACGGTATTGATTATTAATGCTTATGTGAGAAGTCACTCAGTTTGATTCAATTATTGTCAGTTAATAATATGAATTATTTAGCGATGATGACGTTTTGTTTTATTCGTATTATTAACGTAATAAAACAGAAATATTTTTTTATATAAAACAAAATACTTAATTAAAGTTATTCTATAAATAGAATATATTATATTTTATTTAAAAGATTTTTCTTTAAATATGGACCATCAGATTAAAGTAATCAATCTGGACCGTTCATGGATTAGTTACTATGCATTCTATTTTTCTATAAATAGCAGCTCATTCCTTCATTATTTCTTACGAATTCACTGAACTCTAGAGAGAGAAACTATAGAGAGAAACTATAGAGAGAGAGAAGAAGAGTATTCTGCTACTTAACTACTTCCTTATTTCAGCTCTTCTTTAAAACGGTAAGGGGTGTTATTCTTTCTTATTCATGAAGAGAACTGTTGTTATTCCATTTCTTATTATTCTGTTGGAATAACATGTATACGCGGTCTACCCTATACCTGGTGACATTCTTCTATTATTCTGTTGGAACATCCTGTCTGTGTGTTTTACACCGGACCTGGTTCCGTTTTTATTATTATTCTGTTAGAACATCCTGTCTGTGTGTTTTACACCGGACCTGGTTCTATTTTTATTATTATTCTGTTGGAACATCCTGTCTGTGTGTTTTATACCGGACTTAGTTCCGTCTTGTTATTATTCTGTCGGAATATCCTGTCTGTGCGTTTACGCCGGACCTGGTTCTATTATTTATTATTCTGTTGGAATAACCTGTCTGTGCGGTCTATCGCATGCCGGGTGATTTCTTTTGTTATTCCATTCTTTATTATACTCAGTTGGTTAAGTTTTGACTTCTATACTCCATGAAATTAGTGGAATATCCTTGATAATTGCAGTTCATCCAGTATCTTTTCATGAAAATATTCTGCTAAGTATTCTTGAATTTTACTCCACAAAGCAGTATCATGTTGACGTGGATTATTTTATTAAGCTGAGTCCCAGCGATCACAGTGTTGAAAAACCTTTTAAATCATAGAAGATAGTAGATTTTATTTTCTACTTGACTCTTTTAATGGATTGCTTGTTCCGCTGCAGTTAAACTTGATGTTCATTATATTTTATCAGTTTAACACTGTTGAAGGCTAATGATAATTTATTCTGCATTATCTTAGTCATAATATTTCTTAGTTCACCCTTTCTTTCACTGTTCTCTTCAGAAAATGAGAACGTAGCTGGGGCAAGTCGGGGAACGGAGTGATGGTCCGAATGATAGTATTAGTTAGTAGTCCTCACTATTCTATGTAATAGTGTGTTAATAAATGTAATGAGGACTCCTTTTGAGTATGAATACTCTCTAGAAGATAATATTTGTATTCAAACTCACAATTTATATTTTGTCGTATTGTACACGACAGTTGTATTAATAAGTTGTATTTGTATTCTATACTATGTATCCCAAGATGGGTGATGTATACCTAATTTTGGGGGCGTCACAGTTGGTATCAGAGCTTAGGGATATGATCCTTGGCTAAGATGTGAGAATAGAACTAGGAGGGGAGAGAAGGGGAATTCCTTCGCTAGTATGACCTACCTAAGTTTATTTGCATGGTATTTAATTGGTCGGTCATAATATAAGGATAATATATGACATATCAATTAACTTTTATTTTGTGGCAGTATCTGAAAATGGCATCTGAGAATGTTGAGAATAGTAATGGAGCACAGGCGACTGTTGATTCACCACATATCAATAATCAGGATAATGTGCATCAGGAAGGTGATAATCCTCATGCAAACAACAACACTGACCAGATGATGAATGATGGAATGTTCAGAAACTTTATGCAGTTCATGCAACAACAGGCGAGAGCGGATCCTGTCCAAAATATAAGTAGAAACACTGAAAACTCTCAGACGGTCACCGCTAAACAGTTCAAGGAGCTGGGACCACTAGAGTTTAAGGGAGAGCCAAAACCACTTATAGCGGAAATATGGATAAAGCAGATTACCAAGATATTTGATGTCTTGGGATGCTCCGAGGAGCAAAAGGTTCCCTTTGCCGCCTTTATGTTGCGAGGAGAGGCAGATTACTGGTGGGAATCGATTAAGCGTACTCAACCTGCCGCACTGAAGATGTCTTGGGAGAAGTTCCAAGAGCTGTTCAATGACAAATACTTTCCCGAAAGTGTTCGTTGCATGAAGGAGGTGGAGTTCATCAAATTGGAGCAGAATAATATGACCGTGTCGCAGTATGAGGCTAAATTTGCTGAGTTGTCCCGGTTTGCGTCCCACTTGGTGGATAATGAAGAGCGAATGACGCGAATATTTTTGTGAGGTTTGAAACCTGAGATACGTCAACATCTTATTTCTCATAAACTGTGTTTGTATTCAGATGTTGTGAATATGGCTCAGTTAGTGGAGCACGATAACGAGTCAACACAACCAAAAGAGAGCGATCGGCAAAATGATAATACCAGTGAGAGCAGTCATCGAAGCGGTGACAACAAGCGTGGAGGGAATCAACAAGCCAGAAATGGTAACCACTTCGGTGGTAATCAGGGCCAAAACAATAAGAATGGTCATTTCAAGAAGAGGAGATTCAACAATGATGGAAAGACGTCAGCACCAGCACCCGTTGTTAAGGAAGGAGAACGACCACCTATCATATGTTTCAAATGCGGAGGGGAGGGGCACATCAGTCCAAACTGCGCGATGCCGTCTAAAGCATGTTATAATTGTGGAAGAGAAGGTCATTTAGCTCGATTTTGTCGTTTACCAAAAAGAAGTTCAGCCAAGATGGAGACACCAAAGGCCGTCCCAGAAAAGTCAAAACCGGTAGTGCAAGGGAGAGCGTTTGTTGTGACCTCCCAGAAAGAAAGGAACCCGAATGAGGTCATCACGGGTAAGCTTATCATAAACTCTAACGAAGTCTATACTTTATTTGATACCGGTTCTACCCATTCTTTTATTTCTCTTACTTGCGCTCATCGATTAAATTTGACTCCGGAGAAATTAGACTTTGATTTATCTGTTGAAACTCCATTGGGAGAAACCTTCATTAGATCCACGGTTTATAAGTCTTGTTTGGTTCAAGTTGGTACCTACACATTACTTGTCGATCTGATTTCATTAAAAATACTTGCATTTGACGTGATTCTAGGGATTGATTGGTTAACTACTCATCATGCAAAAATTGATTGTTTTCGTAAGGTTGTTAGCTTTCATATTTCTAATCGACCTATTATGCGAATTCAAGCAACCAAACCATTAAAATCAATCGCTGTCATCTCAAGCCATAAAGCTATTCGTTTATTAAAAAACGGATGTCAAGCTTTCTTAGCTCATGTCACGGATCTAAACAAAAATACGTCAGTTTTGAATGATATTTCTATTGTTAATAAATTCCCTGACGTATTCCCTGAAGAACTTCCTGGCCTACCCCCAGAGCGTGAAATTAAATTTTGTATCGACCTTGAACCCGGTATAAAACCCATTTCTAAAGCCCCATATCGAATGGCTCCTATTGAACTTCAGGAGTTAAAGATCCAACTGCAGGAATTGTTAGACATTGGCTTTATTCGTCCTAGTACTTCTCCTTGGGGTGCTCCTGTGCTATTCGTGAAGAAGAAAGATGGAAGTATGCGACTTTGTATTGATTATCGGGAGTTGAATCATGTCACCATCAAAAACAGGTACCCATTGCCACGTATTGATGATCTGTTTGACCAGTTGCAAGGAGCACAATTCTTTTCAAAGATCGATCTTCGTTCTGGATATCATCAGCTGAAGGTTAGAACTGAGGATATTCCAAAGACGGCTTTCAGAACTCGGTACGGACATTATGAATTCATAGTCATTTCCTTTGGATTGACTAATGCTCCTTACTGCCTTCATGGATATGATGAACCGGGTATTCAAGGAATATTTGGATCACTTTGTAGTCGTCTTTATTGATGACATCCTTATTTATTCCAAAAGCCGTGAAAATCATAAGCAACACTTGAGGCTGGTACTCCAAAAGCTTCGTGAATACAAGCTTTATGCCAAGTTGAAGAAATACGAGTTCTGGCTGGAGGAGGTAGCATTCCTTGGGCACGTAGTATCAAGTCGTGGAATATCGATTGACCCGACAAAGATTGAAGCTATTCAAAGTTGGGAGCAACCTAAATCAGTGACCGAAGTACGTAGCTTTCTTGGTTTGGCTGGTTATTATCGGAGATTCGTGGAAGGATTTTCTCGAATCGCTACTCCATTAACTCAGCTGACTCGGAAAGATACAAAGTTCGGTTGGAGCGAAGAATGTGAGAAGAGTTTTCAAGAACTCAAGAGGAGACTCATTTCAGCACCTGTTCTAACAATACCATCTGGCTCGGAGGGATTTGTCATCTACAGTGATGCTTCGAGCAAAGGGTTGGGATGCGTTCTCATACAACATGGAAAAGTCATAGCCTATGCATCAAGACAACTCAAGAAATATGAGAGGAATTATCCTACTCATGATCTAGAGTTGGCAGCTGTTGTCTTTGCACTTAAAATTTGGAGGCATTACTTGTATGGGGAGAAGGTGGAGATCTTTACGGATCATAAAAGCCTCAAATATTTCTTCACTCAAAAGGAACTCAACATGCGACAACGACGTTGGCTTGAACTGTTAAAAGATTATGATCATACCATTCAATACCATCCTGGAAAAGCGAACGTGGTAGCTGACGCATTGAGTAGAAGATCATATGCAAGTACGAGTGCGATATTGTCAACACAAAGGCCCATTTTGTGTGACTTGCAAAGGATGGAGATAGAGTTAAAGACTCCAGGGACCCATGTGATGATGACGAATATACGAGTAGAACCAACTTTAATCGATAAAGTTAAAGCTGCTCAAGCTACAGACCTGGAGCTGATGCGTATGAGGAAGAAAGTGCAAGAAGGTGCTATGCCAGAAGCAAGAATCGATGAAGAAGGAATACTTCGAGTCAACTCCAGACTTTGTGTTCCTAACAACCCTGATTTAAAGTATGAAATCATGATGGAGGCGCACAACACACCGTTTGCAATCCATCCTGGAAGTACCAAAATGTATCATGATCTTCGTCATACATTTTAGTGGAGCAATATGAAGATAGAGATAGCGCTGTTTATCTCAAGGTGTCTAACTTGTCAACGAGTCAAAGCGGAGCATCAAGTACCAAAAGGTCCATTGCAACCACTTGAAATTCTAAAATGGAAGTGGGAGCACATTACCATGGATTTCGTTACCGGTCTTCCTAGGGTTTCTCAAGGTATTGATGCGATTTGGGTCATTGTTGATAGATTGACCAAGTCTGCTCACTTTTTACCGATACGAGAAACTTATACACTTGAACGTCTTGCTCGTATGTACATAAACGAGATTGTAAGACTGCATGGTATGCCAGTATCCATAGTTTCTGATCGAGACCCAAGATTCACTTCACGATTTTGGGTTAGTTTACAAAAAGCTATGGGCACAGATTTACGATTTAGTTTGGCATATCATCCTCAGACGGACGGACAATCAGAGAGGACTATTCAAACTCTAGAAGATTTATTAAGACTCTGTGTCCTTGACTTCAAGGGAAGTTGGGACAAGTTCTTACCATTGGTGGAGTTTTTCTACAACAACAGTTATCAAGCAAGTATTGGCATGGCTCCATTCGAAGCATTGTATGGAAGAAAATGTCGTTCTCCAGTATGCTGGGATGAGGTGGGTGAAGCAACGTTGTTGGGACCGGAGTTGGTACGTATGACTACATAAAAGATTCAAACGATCCGATAACGTATAAAAACCTCACAAGACTGACAAAAGAGTTATGCTGATCTTCATCGAAAGGACGTGGAATTTGATGTAGGAGATCATGTGTTCTTACGTGTTGCCCCATGGAAAGGAGTTACGAGATTTGAAAAGAGAGGAAAGCTCAATTCTCGATTCATCGGTCCATTTTTAATCCTCGATCGAGTAGGAACTGTGGCTTATAGACTCGCTTTACCGCCAAGTATGTCTCGTGTTCATAACATTTTTCACATATCCATGTTACGCAAATATGTGGAAGACCCGAACCACATTATTGAGTTAGAACCGGACGAAATAGCGGAGGATTTGACGTATGAAGAAGTTTTCTGTTCAAATCTTGGATAAGAAGGAACATATTCTACGCTCTAAGGTTATACCTCAAGTCAAAGTTTTGTGGAGAAACCACGATGTTGAGGAAATGACTTGGGAGTTAGAATCTGAAATGAAATCAAGGTATCCTTACCTCTTCGACATACCAGGTACGTACCCTAATTTCGAGGGCTTAATTTCATAAGAAGGGGAGGTTGTAAGACCCCAACTTTTATAAATAAAGATGAATTTTCTATAAATATCATTTTTGAATATTATGGAGTTAATTTGATATAATGTTATAGTTGTGGGTAATATTTATAAATTTTGCAAAGTACGCAAGTTGTTATATAATATTCGATTGGTCGGGGAATATTCGTTTTAACAGGGAATATTCGTACAACGGCACAATCATTGGTGGACCCCACAACGAAATTATTGTCGAATTGAGAAAACGACAAAAATATTTTATTAAAAATAACGGCGGAAGTTTTACCATTGATACTGTTGAACTACTCGGTAGTAAAAGTACAGTAATACGTGTGGTTGCATAGTAGCACATGGTATTGATTATTAATGCTTATGTGAGAAGTCACTCAGTTTGATTCAATTATTGTCAGTTAATAATATGAATTATTTAGCGATGATGACGTTTTGTTTTATTCGTATTATTAACGTAATAAAACAGAAACATCTTTTTATATAAAACAAAATACTTTATTAAAGTTATTCTATAAATAGAATATATTATATTTTATTTAAAAGATTTTTCTTTAAATATGGACCGTCAGATTAAAGTAATCAATCTGGACCGTTCATGGATTAGTTACTATGCATTCTATTTTTCTATAAATAACAACTCATTCCTTCATTATTTCTTACGAATTCACTGAACTCTAGAGAAAGAAACTATAGAGAGAAACTATAGAGAGAGAGAAGAAGAGTATTCTGCTACTTAACTACTTCCTTATTTCAGCTCTTCTTTAAAATGGTAAGGGGTGTTATTCTTTCTTATTCATGAAGAGAACTGTTGTTATTCCATTTCTTATTATTCTGTTGGAATAACCTGTATACGCGGTCTACCCTATACTAGGTGACATTCTTCTATTATTCTGTTGGAACATCCTGTCTGTGTGTTTTACACCGGACCTAGTTCCGTTTTTATTATTATTCTGTTGGAACATCCTGTGTGACGCCCCCAAAATAGGTATACAACACCCATTCTGAGTCGCCAAAATACATGGTACAGAAACAACTACATCTTTATTATTACAACACAAGAACTGTGAGTTTAAATACAAATATTGTCATTTAGACAATATCCACACTCAAATAAGTCCTCATTACAATTATTGATACATTATTTCACAAAAATGGTGAGGACTACTAAAGTAACTTCTAGAACCATCATTCCATACCCCGACTAGTACTCGCTACATTCTCGCCTCCTGAGAAAAATAGAACAAAAAGGAAAAGGGTACATTATGACTAAGATAATACAGAACAAATTATCGTTAGTCTTCAACAGGGAAAAATCTAATAGAATACAATAAACAACAAGTTTTAAATCAATAACTGCAGCGGAAACAGCAAACCATTAGAAGAGTCAAGTAGAGAATGAGTTCTACTATCTTCTAAGATTTAAAAGTCCATCATCAATATTTTATCCCTGTAACAACAATAAATAACCATCTTTAATCAAATATTCATCTTTGCACTACATGCCAAAGATATTCATTTGTATCACCAGTCGGTCATGCTCATCTCAACACCTGTTCATCTTTGCACTACGGGCCAAAGATATTCATCAGTTAATCATTCACCTTTTCACTACGGGCCAAAGATATTCAGTAATATCATCATTTAGGACTGAGGATGATGAAAAATATCTTAAGAAAACGAATCCAGTGAAACAAAATAACAAATATTAAGGATTCGTATTTCAATTTATCCATGTCCAAAAAAATACCTTATAATTATTCATAGTGAAGTAGAATTCAAGAATGATCAAAACATGGATACAATCAAAGCTAGTACCCAGAATAGATATTTTGGACAAAAAGAAAAAAATTTTATTTTTCGGTGAATAGTAACTCGTGAATAGTAACTCGTGAATAGTAACTCATGAATAGTAACCCCGACGTGAAAAGTTCCAAATTTGATAAAAATTTCCAACCAATATTTCGGCATAATGATATTGAAGAAATAATATCATTTTTGAATAAAATAACATCCCTTACCTCGTAAAGACAGTACTTCTGGTCGGAATACCGGTATAAGGCTGAAAGACGCTTGCTCTGATGAATAGAAACTCTCAAAGTATCTAAATAATCACAAAATACACTCAATAATCTAGAGAGAGAAAGAGTGAAAACTTGTTTCTGGTGTGATTTTCAATTCTAACTTAGCCCTCTATTTATAGGAAAATATTAGCACGCCGAAGCAGACTTAACCTGCAACCTGATGGCTTTACCTGCTACTATTCCCACCCACCACATTTGAAATATAATTCAGCACATTTCTTCACCAACCACAAGTGGGACCCACCAATTCTAGAATTTTCCACCAAAATGACTAACTCCAAAAATTCAACAATTTCTGAACCAGTCATTTCGTAAAATTCATAACAAATCATTCGTTCATTTTTAACGGTTCAAAATTTGTGGACATATACTCAACTTATATATGTATAACATATTCAAAAATTACCACGATCCAACGGTCGGATTAAAAATTATAACCCCCGCAAAATATCTCAAAAACCCTGATTTTTAATACCTCCATTCCGACAAAAATACTGATAAAAATCTCAACATTAACTCCTTCATTTTTTAACCACAAAAATATATCCCTCATTTATATCCACAAAAATAAATATTTCCTTATCATATGAATCAATAATTAATTATTCACAAATAATATTACAGAATCACATTTATGACAACCAGGCCGTTCCTAGGAAAGAGGGGGCTTTCCAATAAGGATTTCTCCTTACTGGCGCGCAATTAGATGACCAAACCTCTCCTTAGACAGAACTTTCTAGACATTGCCAATAATGTTATCTAATAATATTATTCAAATAATATGAATTATTGATCTGATAATGGGAAATACTGTGTAGTGACAATTATTGAAACAACAGTAATATAAAATATCAACGCAGCAATTATTGAATCAATAAAATAAAATACTGAACAGTAATTACTGTAACAACGCGTATTACTGTGTTTTAACCACCGGGTATTCCAACAGTATTAACGGTAACAACTATGCCGTTATTAATAAAAACATATACTTGTCGTTTTCTTCATCCAATCGCTTTCCGTTATGGGGCCCACAAAAGACTGCGCCGTCGTACGAATATTCTCCGACAGGAAGAATATTCCACGACCAAACGAATATTCCCCGACAACAATGAATATTTTATAACCACCTGCTTATTTGAAATATTTGCGCATTTTACCCATAACTAACCTCATTAATCAATTTAACACTTACTATTTCAAAATAATAAATAGAGGAAATTTAAATTTCATTTATTAATAATTTGGGGTCTTACAACCTCCCCTCCTTATGAAATTTCGTCCTCGAAATTGACGTACGTACCTGGTGTTTCGAAAAGATGAGGATACCTCGCTTTCATTTCTGTTTCCAACTCCCAGGTCATTTCCTCAATAGCATGGTTTCTCCACAAAACTTTAACTTGTGGTATGACCTTCGTGCGTAGGACATGCTCCTTTCTATCCAAGATCTTGACAGGTACCTCTTCGTACGTTAAGTCTTCAGCTATCTCGTCCGGTTCTAACTCAATAACGTGGTCTGGGTCTTTCACATATTTACGTAACACAGATATATAAAAAACATTATGAACACGAGACATACTTGGAGGTAACGCGAGTCTATAGGCCACATTTCCTACTCGGTCAAGAATCTGAAATGGACCAATAAATCGTGGATTGAGCTTTCCTCTCTTCCCAAATCTTGTAACTCCTTTCCATGGAGCCACACGCAACAATACATGATCCCCAATGTCAAATTCCACGTCCTTTCGATGAAGATCCGCATAACTCTTTTGTCGATCCTGTGCCGTTTGTATACGTTGTCGAATCGTTTGGATCTTCTCTGTAGTCATGCGTACCAACTCTGGTCCCAACAATGTTGCTTCACCCACCTCGTCCCAGCATACTGGAGAGCGACACTTTCGTCCATATAATGCTTCAAATGGGGCCACACCTATACTTGCCTGATAACTGTTATTGTAAGAGAATTCCACCAATGGTAGGTACTTATCCCAACTCCCTTTGAAATCTAGGACACAAAGTCTTAATAGATCTTCAAGAGTTTGAATAGTCCTCTCTGATTGTCCGTCCATTTGAGGATTGTATGCCGAACTAAATCGTAAATCTGTGCCCATAGCTTTTTGCAAGCTAACCCAAAATCTTGAAGTGAATCTTAGGTCACGATCCGAAACTATGGATACTGGCATCCCATGCAGTCTCACAATCTCATCTACGTATATACGAGCAAGACGTTCAAGGGAATAAGTCTCCCGTATCGACAAGAAATGAGCAGACTTGGTTAATCTATCAACAATAACCCAAATAGCATTTATGCCTTGAGAAACCGTGGGAAGACCCGTAACGAAATCCATGGTAATGTGTTCCCACTTCCATTTCGGAATCTCAAGTGGTTGCAATGGACCCTTTGGTACTTGATGTTCCGCCTTTACACGTTGACAAGTTAAACACCTCGAGATAAACTTTGCAATCTCTCTCTTCATATTATTCCACCAAAATGTATGTCGAAGATCACGATACATTTTGGTACTTCCAGGATGGATTGCAAATGGTGTATTGTGTGCTTCCATCATGATTTTGTACTTCAAATCAGAATTGTTAGGAACACAAAGTCTGGAGTGGACTCGAAGTATTCCTTCTTCATCGATTCTTGCTTCTGGAATAGAACCTTCTTGCACTTTCTTCTTCATACGCATCAGCTCTATGTCCGTAGCTTGAGCAGCTTTAACTTTATCGATTAAAGTCGGTTCTACTCGTATATTTGATATCATCATGTGGGTACTTGGAGCCTTCATCTCTATCTCCATCCTTTGCAAGTCATACAAAATGGGCCTTTGTGTTAACAACATTGCACTCGTACCCGCATATGATCTTCTACTCAATGCGTCAGCTACTACGTTTGCTTTTTCAGGATGATATTGGATGGTATGATCGTAATCTTTCAACAGCTCGAGCCAACGTCGCTGCCGCATGTTGAGTTCCTTTTGGGTGAAGAAATATTTGAGGCTTTTATGATCTGTATAGATCTCCACTTTCTCCCCATACAGGTAGTGTCTCCAGATCTTCAACGCGAAAACTACTGCTGCCAACTCCAAATCATGAGTAGGATAATTCCTCTCATATTCTTTGAGTTGTCGCGAGGCATAGGCTATGACTTTCCCATGTTGCATGAGAACACATCCTAACCCTTTGCCTGAAGTATCACTGTAGATAACAAATCCATCCGAACCAGATGGTATTGTCAGAACAGGTGCCGAAATGAGTCTCCTCTTAAGCTCTTGAAAACTCTTCTCGCATTCCTCGCTCCATACGAATTTGATATCTTTCCGAGTCAGCTGAGTTAACGGGGTAGCGATTCGAGAAAACCCTTCCATGAATCTTTGATAATAACCAGCTAAGACCAGAAAGCTACGTACTTCGGTCACCGTCTTTGGTTGCTCCCAACTTTGTATTGCTTCAATCTTCGTCGGGTCAACAGATACTCCATGTTTTGACACCATGTGCCCTAGGAAAGCTACTTCCTCAAGCCAGAACTCGCATTTCTTCAACTTAGCATATAACTTATTTTCACGCAGCCTTTGGAGTACCAGCTTCAAATGATGCTCATGATCTTCACGGCTTTTGGAATATATGAGGATGTCATCAATAAAGACAACAACGAACTGATCCAAATAATCTTTGAATACTCGGTTCATCATATCCATGAAAGTCGCAGGAGCATTAGTCAATCCAAAAGACATGACTAGGAACTCATAATGCCCGTACCGAGTTCTGAAGGCAGTCTTTGGAATATTCTCAGTTTTAACCTTCAGCTGATGATATCCAGAACGAAGATCGATCTTTGAAAAGAATTGTGCTCCTTGTAACTGGTCAAACAGGTCATCAATACGAGGTAGCGGATACCTATTCTTAATAGTGACATGGTTTAATTCCCGGTAATCAATTCAAAGTCGTATACTCCCGTCTTTCTTCTTTACAAATAAAACAGGAGCACCCCAAGGAGATGTACTAGGACGAATGAAACCGATGTCCAACAACTCTTGTAGTTAGACCTTTAACTCCTGAAGTTCAATAGGAGCCATTCGATATGGGGTTTTAGAAATGGGCTTTGTACCAGGTTCAAGATCAATAAAGAATTCAATTTCTCGTTCCGGGGGTAGACCGGGAAGTTCTTCAGGAAATACGTCAGGAAAGTCAATAACAACAGGAATATTATTCAAATTTGACGTGTCTTTATTCAAATCCATAACATGGGCTAAGAAAGCTTGACATCCATTTTTTAATAAACGAATGACTTTATGGCTTGATATAACAGTGATTGATTTTAATGGCTTAGTTGTTTGAATTCGTACAACAAGTTGGTTAGGAATATGAAAACTAACAACCTTACGAAAACAATCAATTTTGGCATGATGAGTAGTTAGCCAATCAATCCCTAAAATCACATCAAAAGCAAGTATCTTTAAAGAGATAAGGTCAACAGGTAAGGTGATGGTGCCAACTTGGATCACACAAGATTTATAAACAGTGGATGTGATGAAAGTTTCTCCTAACGGAGTCTCTACAGATAAATCAAAGTCTAACTTCTCCGGAGTCAAGTTTAAACGTTGAGCACAAGCAGGAGAGATAAAAGAATGGGTAGAACCGGTATCTAATAAGGTATATACTTCGCATGAATTTATGATTAGCTTACCCGTGATCACCTCGTTTGGGTTCCTCGCATGTTGACCAGTCACGACAAACGCTCTTCCAGGAACCGTTGACTTTATCTTTTCTGGGATAGCTTTTTGAGTCACCATCCCCGCTGGACTTGGTTTTGCTACAGTGCAATCTCGAGCGATATGTCCTTCCTTTCCACAATTATAACATACCTTAAACTGTTGTGGGCAGTTTGGGCTGATATGTCCTTCTTTTCCGCACTTATAGCATATAACCGGTGGTCGTTCTCCTCCCTTGGAACCAGTTGCTGTTGGTGCTAACGTCTTCGTATTGTCATTGTTGAATCTCCTCTTTTTAAAATCTCCTCCCGACTCGCTTCTTCTATTTTCATAGCCACGATTACCACCAGAGTGGTTGCCGTTCTTGTCTGTATTTTTCTTTCTCCGCTGGTTATCATTGTTCTGATGACTGCTGTCACCGATATGATCCTGGTTGTGATCCCTCAGTTGACCGTACTCGTTATCTCGCTCTAATAATTGAGCCCTGTTGACAACATCTGAATAGAGAGAAAATTTATGAGAAATGAGATATTGACGTATGCCGGGTTTCAAACCTCTTAGAAACATCCTCGTCATACGTTCCTCATTCTCCACCAAATGAGGTGCAAACCTGGACAACTCTGCAAACTTTGCCTCGTACTGAGATACCGTCATATTATTCTGCTCTAGTCTAATAAACTCTACCTCCTTCATATGACGAATACTTTCAGGAAAGTACTTGTCATTGAACAATTTTTGAAATGTCTCCCAAGACATGCTGAGTGCGGTTAGAGGGGTACGCTTCACAGACTCCCACCAGTAATCTGCCTCGCCACGGACCATAAAGGTGGCGAATGGAACCTTCTGTTCCTCCGTGCATCCCAAGACATCGAATATCTTGGTAATTTGCTTGACCCACGTTTCCGCCATGATCGGATCCGGCTTTTCCTTAAATTCTGGTGGTCCCAATTCTTTGAACTGTTTGGCTGTGACAAACCGTGAATTGCTATCATTTCCTCCTGTATTTTGAACACGAGTCTCCCTTGTCCGGTTTTGCATGAATTGCAAAAAACTTCTAAACATTTCATCATTCATCATCTGCTCATTGGTGTTGTTCACAGGAGGAACATTGCCAGCCTGTTGCACGTTCTCCTCGTTGGTAAGCACCGGTGTCTCCACGGTCTCATTTACTCCACTGTTAACATTCTCAGTCGACATTCTCAAATACTGCCATAAAACAAGGGTTAATTAAATAAATTAACAAATCACATAATACCCCTATATTATGACTGACCAATAAATAAGCTTAGGTAGGACACACTAGCGAAGGATTCGTCTCTCCCCTCCTAGTTCTATTCCCCGATCTCCGCCAGAGATCATATCCCTAAGCTCTGATACCAACTGTGACTCTCATGGTGCTTCAACCACAGCACCTCACAATGGTACCTATCAGTTTGTCACCGCAGAACGGCGTCCCCTACGGAGAGTCTGGCTTCGGTGCATCCCCCATCAACAGGAAGTCACCAGCGAGAGGCTCGGGGCTCTTTACTTATGGCTCTGATACCAACTGTGACGCCCCCAAAATAGGTATACAACACCCATTCTGAGTCGCCAAAATACATGGTACAGAAACAACTACATCTTTATTATTACAACACAAGAACTGTGAGTTTAAATACAAATATTGTCATTTAGACAATATCCACACTCAAATAAGTCCTCATTACAATTATTGATACATTATTTCACAAAAATGGTGAGGACTACTAAAGTAACTTCTAGAACCATAATTCCATACCCCGACTAGTACTCGCTACATTCTCGCCTCCTGAGAAAAATGGAACAAAAAGGAAAAGGGTGAGCTCAACTAGCCCAGTAAAGAACATTATGACTAAGATAATACAGAACAAATTATCGTTAGTCTTCAACAGGGAAAAATCTAATAGAATACAATAGACAACAAGTTTTAAATCAATAACTGCAGCGGAAACAGCAAACCATTAGAAGAGTCAAGTAGAGAATGAGTTCTACTATCTTCTAAGATTTAAAAGTCCATCATCAATATTTTATCTCTGTAACAACAATCAATAACCATCTTTAATCAAATATTCATCTTTGCACTACAGGCCAAAGATATTCATTTGTATCACCAGTCGGTCATGCTCATCTCAACACCTGTTCATCTTTGCACTACGGGCCAAAGATATTCATCAGTTAATCATTCATCTTTGCACTACGGGCCAAAGATATTCAGTAATATCATCATTTAGGACTGAGGATGATGAAAAATATCTTAAGAAAACGAATCCAGTGAAACAAAATAACAAATATTAAGGATTCGTATTTCAATTTATCCATGTCCAAAAAAATACCTTATAATTATTCATAGTGAAGTAGAATTCAAGAATGATCAAAACATGGATACAATCAAAGCTAGTACCCAGAATAGATATTTTGGACGAAAAGAAGAAAATTTTATTTTTCGGTGAATAGTAACTCGTGAATAGTAACTCGTGAATAGTAACTCATGAATAGTAACCCCGACGTGAAAAGTTCCAAATTTGATAAAAATTTCCAACCAATATTTCGGCATAATGATATTGAAGAAATAATATCATTTTTGAATAAAATAACATCCCTTACCTCGTAAAGACAGTACTTCTGGTCGGAATACCGGTATAAGGCTGAAAGACGCTTGCTCTGATGAATAGAAACTCTCAAAGTATCTAAATAATCACAAAATACACTCAATAATCTAGAGAGAGAAAGAGAGAAAACTTGTTTCTGGTGTGATTTTCAATTCTAACTTAGCCCTCTATTTATAGGAAAATATTAGCACGCCGAAGCAGACTTAACCTGCAACCTGATGGCTTTACCTGCTACTATTCCCACCCACCACATTTGAATAAAAATCTCAGCACATTTCTTCACCAACCAAGAGTGGGGCCCACCAATTCTAGAATTTTCTACCAAAATGATTAACTCCGAAAATTCAACAATTTCTGAACCAGTCATCTCGTAAAATTCATAATAAATCATACGTTCATTTTTAACGGTTCAAAATTTGTGGACATATACTCAACTTATATATGTATAACATATCCAAAAATTACCACGATCCAACGGTCGGATTAAAAATTATAACCCCCGCAAAATATCTCGAAAACCCTGATTTTTAATACCTCCATTCTGACAAAAATACTGATAAAAACCTCAACATTAACTCCTTCATTTTTAACCACAAAAATATATCCCTCATTTATATCTACAAAAATAAATATTTCCTTATCATATGAATCAATAATTAATTATTCACAAATAATATTACAGAATCACATTGCCAATAATGTTATCTAATAATATTATTCAAATAATATGAATTATTGATCTGATAATGGGAAATACTGTGTAGTGACAATTATTGAAACAACAGTAATATAAAATATCAACGCAGCAATTATTGAATCAATAAAATAAAATACTGAACAGTAATTACTGTAACCATTATTGAGTAGTGCCTTCTTACGTAAGAATCAATAATTGGTGCAATACAGTGTGCTACTGTGTAACAACGCGTATTACTGTGTTTTAACCACCGGGTATTCCAACAGTATTAACGGTAACAACTACGCCGTTATTAATAAAAACATATACTTGTCGTTTTCTTCATCCAATCGCTTTCCGTTATGGGGCCCACAAAAGACTGCGCCGTCGTACGAATATTCCCCGACAGGAAGAATATTTCACGACCAAACGAATATTCCCCGACAACAATGAATATTTTATAACCACCTGCTTATTTGAAATATTTGCGCATTTTACCCATAACTAACCTCATTAATCAATTTAACACTTACTATTTCAAAATAATAAATAGAGAAAATTTAAATTTCATTTATTAATAATTTGGGGTCTTACATCTTGTCTGTGTGTTTTATACCGGACCTGGTTCCGTTTTTATTATTATTCTGTTGGAACATCCTGTCTGTGTGTTTTATACCGGACCTGGTTCCGTCTTGTTATTATTCTGTCGGAATATCCTGTCTGTGCGTTTACGCCGGACTTGGTTCCATTATTTATTATTCTGTTGGAATAACCTGTCTGTGCGGTCTATCGCATGCCGGGTGATTTCTTTTGTTATTCCATTCTTTATTATACTCAGTTGATTAAGTTTTGACTTCTATACTCCATGAAATTAGTAGAATATCCTTGATAATTGCGGTTCATCCAGTATCTTTTCATGAAAATATTCTGCTAAGTATTCTTGAATTTTACTCCACAAAGCAGTATCATGTTGACAATTTGGACGTTGTTAATTCTTGGATAAATTAATTCTTGAACTTGTTTTATTGAATTCTTATATCATTGTCATCATCCTCATGTTTATAAAATATTGAAAGTCATCTGTGGCCTGTAGTGCATAGATGGACTTGGTATGATTATGACCAGGGATTATTCGGTATAATCATGACCGTAATATTACAAATGATGTGGTAAAAGTCCTCATTGGCCCGTAGTGCATTGATGGACAGTTGTTGGCATGATCATGACTATTAATGAATACACGAATATCCTTGGCCGTAGTGCAGGGGTTGTCCGATGATGTGGATTATTTTATTAAGCTGAGTCCCAATGATCACAGTGTTGAAAAACCTTTTAAATCATAGAAGATAGTAGATTTTATTTTCTACTTGACTCTTTTAATGGATTGCCTGTTCCGCTGCAGTTAAACTTGATGTTCGTTATATTTTATCAGTTTAACACTGTTGAAGGCTAATGATAATTTATTCTGCATTATCTTAGTCATAATATTTCTTACTAGGCTAGTTGAGCTCACCCTTTCTTTCACTGTTCTCTTCAGAAAATGAGAACGTAGCTGGGGCAAGTCGGGGAACGGAGTGATGGTTCGAATGATAGTATTAGTTAGTAGTCCTCACTATTCTATGTAATAGTGTGTTAATAAATGTAATGAGGACTCCTTTTGAGTATGAATGCTCTCTAGAAGATAATATTTGTATTCAAACTCACAGTTTATGTTTTGTCGTATTGTGCACAACAGTTGTATTAGTAAGTTGTATTTGTATTCTATACTATGTATCTGACGACCCAAGATGGGTGATGTATACCTAATTTTGGGGGCGTCACAATATTCTCATGTCCTGAAGAGAACAGTGAAAGAAAGGGTGAGCTCAACTAGCCTAGTAAGAAATATTATGACTAAGATAATGCAGAATAAATTATCATTAGCCTTCAACAGTGTTAAACTGATAAAATATAACGAACATCAAGTTTAACTGCAGCGGAACAAGCAATCCATTAAAAGAGTCAAGTAGAAAATAAAATCTACTATCTTCTATGATTTAAAAGGTTTTTCATGACATTTATCGCTGAGACATAGCTAAAAAAATAATACACATCATCGAATCACCCCTGCACTACGGCCAAGGATATTCTTTAGTATCACGACCATGAATTATCCATGCACTACAGGCCAAAGATAATCGTGTTTTCATCAACGGTCCTGATCATGCCATAAAATAATTCATCTTTGCACTATGGCCAAAGAGAATCCATAGCCATAATCATACCAAAAATTTTCCATCAATGCACTACGGGCCAATGAGAACTTTTTCCACATTATTTGTAATATTACGGTCATGATTACACCGAATAATCCCTAGTCATAATCATACCAAGCCCATCTATGCACTACAGGCCATAGATGACTTTCAACATAATATAAACATGAGGATGATGACAATGATATAAGAATTCAATAAAACAAGTTCAAGAATTAATTTGTCCAGGAACCAATAACGTTCAAATTGTCAACATGATACTTTTGTGTAGAGTAAAATTCAAGAATGTTCAGAAGAATATTTTCATGAAAAGATACTGGATGAAGCGCAAATATCACGGATATTCTACTAATTTCATGGAGTATAGAAGTTAAAACTTTAACCAACTGAGTATAATAAAGAATAGAATAACAAAAGAAATCACCATGCACGCGATACTTCGCATAGACAGGTTATTCCAACAGAATAATAATAACGGAACCAGGTCAGGTGAAATTCACACTGACAGGATGTTCCAACAGAATAATAAAGACGAAACCAGGTCCGACGTAAAACGAACAGACAGGATATTCCAACAGAATAATAAAGACGGAACCAGGTCCGGTGTAAAATACACAGACAGGATATTCTAACAGAATAATAAAGAGGGAACTAGGTCCGGTGTAAAACACACAGACAGGATGTTCCAATAGAATAATAATAAAGACGGAACCCAGTCTGGTGTAAAACACACAGACAGGATGTTCCAACAGAATAATAGAAGAATGTCACCAAGTATAGGGTAGACCGCGTATACAGGTTATTCCAACAGAATAATAAACAATGGAATAACAGAAGTTCTCTTCATGAATACAAAAGAAATAATACCCCTTACAGGTACAACAAATAATATCCCTTACCTTTGAAAGAAGAGTATTCCGACTGGTAGGGCGAGAATATACTCGAAGAAACTTCTACTACGCTCAAAGCTTTCTTAAACTCTAAAGAAATACGCTCAAGATTATAGAAGAAGAACTCTCTCTATAGTTTCTCTCTCTAGAGTTTCAGTAAATTCGTAAGAAAATAATGAAGGAATGAGCTTTTATTTATAGGAAAATGGAATGCATAGTAACTAATCCATGAACGGTCCAAATTGATTACTTTAATCTGACGGTCCATATTTAAAGAAAAATCTTTTAAATAAAATATAATATATTCTATTTATAGAATAACTTTAATAAAGTATTCTGTTTTATATATAAAGATGTTTCTGTTTTATTACGTTAATAATACGAATAAAACAAAACTTCATTATCGCTAAATAATTCATATTATTAACTGACAATAATTGAATCAAACTGAGTGACTTCTCACATAAGCATTAATAATCAATACCATGTGCTACTATGCAACCACGCGTATTACTGTACTTTTACTACCGAGTAGTTCATTAGTATCAACGGTAAAACTTCCGCCGTATTTTTAATAAAATATTTTTGTCGTTTTCTCAATCCGACAATAATTCCGTTGTGGGGTCCACCAATAATTGTGCCGTCGTATGAATATTCCCCGACAAAAATAATATTCCCCGACCAATCGAATATAATACAACAACTTGCATACTTTACAAAATTTATAAATACAACCCACAACTTTAATATTATCTCAAATTCACACTATAATATTTTTAAAAAATATTTTGAAAATAATTAAATCTTTATTCATAAAATCTGGGGTTTCACATCCAACCCATTATCACATTTTAATATCACAATGATTAATTAATATTAATCATTTATTTTCTTATAATAATTAGTATGTAATACGGCAATTAATATAATATTCTATAATATCTCAAAATTAACCATATTTATTCCTAGTTAATTAATTAACTCATATTCAAATCCGTTCATGGACAACTTAATCATCATTTAAGATTTTTATTATCCTTATGAGTCCTTAATACCCATTTCTTAGATTTTAAATTCCAAAAACTGATCCTATAGACCGGCACAGCTGCGCCATACCAAATTCAGAGGCAGACAAGTTCTGCATCAGCAGAAATGAAACCTACGCTTCTAAATACTTTACACATCCTCAAGTGTTAACTCGTCCAGCATCAATCCTCTCTTTGGTTTCACATCATCGATTACTATTTTTCTTAACAATTTAAGGATCACACTTCGAGTTTTAAAACTCTATTTTCCTTATTAGTTTAACCAACTATACATCTCCTTTACGGTTTCTTCCCACCAATAACACAACACTCAAATATAACACATACATATATTCCTTTAATCTTCTCTTCTCGCCGTGTATCAAATTACTTAATAATTCTCTAACCAATTTAAAGGTATATAAATTTCCTTCTCCCGTCAATAATGTCCACGCATACAAGTCTAAACCTAGCACATCGAGTCTTTAATAGTATTCAATATAGTGCACTGAGTGGTTTTCCACAAACAACTAACAAAATAGTTTTCGTCTCGTCTACACTGTTTTCACAGTGAGTTAGATCAGTTACTAATTCGTATATACCTCTACTCTCTAAAAGAATTGTTTGGCCCAGCTCCTATACAATCCACCATTAAAGAGTACAGTTGCACTACCTTAGACTTGATACTTACTCGTACAAATACTCAAGAAATTGGTGATTATCAAAGATATTTAATGTCACCAACTACTATTATAAAATAATTTCACATAAATTATTTAACATCGCTAGATAAATTTTATCCATCTTCTTATTAATTCATCTCTATAATTCATAATAATAATAAATATATAATAATGATATATATATATATATATATATATATATATATATATATATATATATATATATATATATATATATATATATATTAAACACAACATCACTTATTACATAGCTCATATTTCCTTATGTAACACAATACCACATACTTCGCAACACATTTATATTCTTGTTCGAACCCATCTCATGCTTTAAGAATTTTATTCACTAAATTCTTATTTTAATATTTTCTAAAAATTCGGGTTCTTACAATAGATCCTCTTCTTCCATGGACTCTCTGATCTCCAGTTAGAGAAGTTGTGACGCCCCTAAATCCGGGTATCTTTCAACCCGACATATGGTGCTACACGGTGCTACAGTTCACACATACATTCAATTGAAATGCCTCAAAAGAATGAATATGTCTTATATATATTCCAAAATAATATTACCATTCCTAGGTTCTTTATAACCATTAAATGTGTTCTTGTCATAATATAAAATAATAACAACATTTATCCTATACTATTACAAAGGCAACCTATTGGTTTGCCTTGGCCTTTCCTTTATCTTTAACGAAACCTTCAGTCCGTTCGGTCTTAGCTGCATTCATATGGTTCAAGCAAGAGTGAGCATAACAAGCTCAGCAAGTATGACAATTTTATTTAAACAACAGGCTTGAATCATATAAATCTTATATCTTCAATAACTGAAACAATAGTTATGAAGTACTATTGATAATTCAAAATAGCACTTCTCTTTTCTTTAAAACGTTTCATAATGAACATCATTCAGTAAAACATCAATTTCGGTTCAAGACCTTGAGCATTTCATTCTTTCTTTAAAAAGGACAACCTGACACCAAGTCCGTAAGTTCGATATATCTTACGAGCACATCTAGGTGATCAGCCTATAGTACTCTATGTTGTACAACACTACTTTCTTTAAATGTATGTACGTTTAAGGTTTGGCAACCTCACGTGCCTGTCATTTGACGACAAAACATTTGTTTGGCAAAACTTAACAATATTGACAATGGTTCGATATATTATAAGAAATCCATAAAACATCTTAAGTCTAGCCGAAGGAATTGGCTTCAACTTCATCATACATCAATTCATGCGTAAGGTAAATGAATTATAAAGCTTGTCCAGAATGAACATAGACAAGGGTTAGAACATTTACCTTTAGCGTCTTCTACCGTTAATATAAATTCCCTTTGTGTCTTTAAGGACTCTATAATACATGATCACATAACATATCACATTAGGTCGTATATAATCTAGTAAGGTGTAACGCCCCGAAATCCGGTCCATCTTCACACCCGAATTCCGCGCGTCACTAGTACTTCATTCATCCAACATACATCATTATATACTGAAATATAATAACATACACTCTCAAATTCCAGGTTCTGGATACTTATAACCTTTTTCATTATAAATAATAATAAATACATTATTCATTTCATCGTATAAGAGTGACTTTTATCTGCCACCAAGGATACATAATAGTTTATTAAACTAGTTTATCATTCAGTTTCATCTTTCTACATTACAAGTCTTCACTTGATCTTCTCGCTCGTTCACATTCTGAATGAAACTTCATCTGGATACCGTCAGCTTGATCTTTACGGAATCCTTAAGTTCTTCTAACACCGTTCACTGAAAATGTTTATCATTTAAAGCAAGTGTGAGCATTCAATTGCCCAGCAAGTCATAACAGTTGAACGAACAACTTCAGAATTCAAACATTTCTTTAAAACTTCTATAACCGAACAAAGGTTATGAAGCATCTTGAATAATAGGAATACTCTTGATTCCTATCATCTTAAAACATCAGCCACTTTTATTTTGAAATACTTTCATTCCTCTACCTTTTTCATACACATCCTGTCTGGCTAGAATCATTAGTACAGACTTAACAATAACGGTTCATGTATAAACAGAGCATACTTATATTGAACAGTCAATTATAGAACAGTTCATATCATAGAAACACCGAAGTGTTCAAATTATGGCACAAGGCCTCATACATACTACCACCTTGTACATACATTGCACATATACACATAGACAAGACTTCTCAAGTTCAACATCTGAGAAGTTTAAGAAACTAGGATTCATATAATATGAATGAAGTTAGGAAACTTGCCTAACACCCATCTACAACTTATGCTGAACTGCTTATTCCAATTCCTATATAACACATAAAGAGAAAATATAGACACCAATTAGTCATATATAGAACTTACGCATTGGTTTACTTAACTTTACTTCTTAAGGTTCGCGTTCTTGAAATTTAAGCTTTATGCGACTAACTTCCTTTACCAGTTTATGGCTTCATAACATACGGAGATGTCTTACTCAGGACGTTCATCATCTTGGATGATTTATATTCTTACCTGACTCACATTCGGCTTTCATTATCTGAACCCTATGTTCATTACTCGTTCTTAGTGTCGAAGCCATACCGATCGTTGTATGCTAAGACCGATCATTCATCGCAACAACGTTGCGTTCACAGCGTATAAACGCTTTACACTTATATCTCACATCCATGACATAACATCGAAATGTTATTCATTACCCTCGTCGCTCAACGTCTAAGGAATCACAACCATCGCAATCCCTCATGTTCGTTCATCGCGACTACGGTCCCCGTACATCGGTTACGTAACTCGCATTTATATCCTTCGTCTTTTAATTATGTTTAATCTTTCCGTTCAATATTTAATACAGGTTTAATTCACTTGATTAAGTGTTACATTATTTGAATGTTATGTTCTTTATCTTCCCTTACGTTCCCCCAAGAGTTGAGCAATTAAAAGCTCTTCTCTAGCTTTTCCGTCACACTGGCGCTACAGCGCCACCCTCTCCTTTAACTCTCGTGTCGCGGCGCGAGTTAGCAGTACCTGGCTCTCCGGTCTGGCGCTACAGTGCCACATTATAAGGCATGGTTGGCGCCGCGGAGCCAAGCCCTAATTCTTGAAATTTTTTCTAAGTCTTTAATTGTTCAGAGACGCTTACTTCTCGATCTCATAACTTATTCGTTATAACTCGGAACGAGGTCGTTCCAAAGCCATTCTCTTCCTTATCTTACGTACTTCAATCCCCTCAGACAAAACTTCATTCTGAATCCATTAACATGCCATTCAATTAGCTTGATCTTCACCCTTCATTCATTTTTACGGTTTTAGTGTTCTTCGCTCGTTCGTGGGTAATTCGATCAACCGAACTCGGAACTCGTTCGATCTAGGGTCTACGACTCACGTTTTCTATGTTCTCTTACTTCCTTATGAAACCCTATACGTTCGGGTTCATTTACTAACTTTCTAATTCTCGTTCGTCTTTTACGAAAATTTCGCCATAACTTCGTTATAGCTACGTTTTAATCCGTTCTTCATGAACGTTTCTACCGTTCCTAACCAAACAATAAGCATCTAACTTATACACGATGGTTTTAAACTTGTCCATCAACAACAATTATCCTATGATGGTTTTAAATTTGTCCATCAACAACGTTCTTCGTGTTATTCGCGTGTTCTTCGTGTTCTTCGTTCGTTCTTCATTTTAATCGATATTTTGGATTACGATTTCACTTTTTATTAGAATTTGATGTTATAAAATACCATTCCTTACTTATTTCACCTACTTATTTATATAATCCACTCAGATCGTTCTAATTCATTACGAATCTTATACCTCTTTAAGAAATTTATTTACTAATCTTCTAATTCTTATTTCCTCATTTTTTTATGATTTCAACCATATGAAATCATCTCTAAATTTATCTACTTCTTATCTTCATTAAGTTATATTTTTGAACATAAAAACTTAAAAAAAATTTAAAAGGGACTAGGTTTCGGATTACCGTTCTTCTTTAACCTTCTCCCATTGGACAAAATTTGTACACGGGCTAGCCTTTTGTAAGACCCCAATATATTAATGAATAAAATCAAATTTTCTCTAATTATTATTGTGAATAATAAGGTGTCAATTTGATATAATATTTTAGTTATGGGTGAAATGTGCAAATTTTACAAAATAAACAAGTGGTTATAAAATATTCATTGTTGTCAGGGAATATTCGTTTGGTCGCGGAATATTCTTTCTGTCGGGGAATATTCGTACGACAGCGCAACCATATGTGGGCCCTATAACAGAATAACTGTCGGATGAAGAAAATAACAAAATTAATTTTTTATAAATAACGGCGTAGTTGTTACCGTTAACACTGTTAGAATACCCGGTGGTTAAAATACAGTAATACGTGTGGTTGCACAGTAGCACACGGTTTTGCATAATATTTTTGAATTATTGATCCTTACGTAAGAAGGAACTACTGAATAATTGTTATAGTAGTTACTGTTCAATATTTTATTTTATTGATTCAATAATTGCTGCGTTGATATTTTATATTATTGTTGTTTCAATAATTGTTACTGCACATTATATTTTCTATTATCAGATCAATAATTCATATAATTTGAATAATATTATTAGATAGCATTATTGACAATGTCTAGAAAGTTCTGTCTAAGGAGAGGTTTGGTCATCTAATTGCGCGCCAATAAGGAGAAATCCTTATCGGAAAGCCCCCTCTTTCCTAGGAACGGCCTAGTTATCATAATTGTGATTCTGTAATATTATTTGTGAATAATTAATTACTAATTTATATGATAAGGAAATATTTATTTGATGTGGATATAAATGATGGATTTATTATTGTGGTTATTATTGAAGGAATTAATGTTGAGGTATTTTATCAGTATTTCTGTCGGAATGGAGGTATTAAAAATCAAATCAGTATTTTTCAGATATATTGCGTGAGTTATAATTTTTTAATCCGACCGTTAGATCGTTGTGATTTTTGGATATGTTATACATATATAAGTTGAGTACATGTCAACAAATTTTGAACCGTTAAAAATGAACGTATGATTTGTTATGAATTTTAAGAGGTGACTGATTTGGAAATTAGGTTTATAAATAATTTTGGTAGAAAATTCTAGAATTGAGTGGGCCCCACTTGTGGTTGGTAAAGAAATATGCTGAATTTTATTTTAAATGTGGTGGGTGGCAATAGTAGCAGGTAAAGCCATCAGGTTGCAGGTCAAGTCTGCTTTAGTGTGCTAACATTTTCCTATAAATAGAGGGCTAAGTTAAAATTAAAAATCACACCACAATTCATAAGTTTTCTCTCTTTCTCTCTCAATATTCTCGAGCATATTTTGTGAGTATTTTGATACTTTGAGAGTTGCTATTCAGTGCAAGTTTCTGTCAGCATTATATCCGAAATTCAGTCAGAAGTACGGTTATTCTGAGGTAAGGGATGTTATTTTCTTCGTAAATGATATTATTTCTTTTAATATCATGCCGAAATATTGGTTTGAACTTTTTATCAAATTTGGAACTTTTTGTGTCGGGATTACTATTCACGTATACGACACTATTTACGTTTACGACATTATTCACGAATACGACACTATTCAATAAAAAATAAAATTTTCTTCTTTTTATCCAAGACGGCTATTATGGTTACTATCTTTGAATGTATCCATGTTTGATCATTATTTTTGAATTCTGCTTCGAAATTGGTTATTTCAGAGTATTATTGAACTTGGATAAACTGTAATACAAATCCCTAATATTTGTTCTTTTATCTCACTGGATTCGTTTTCTTTATGATATTTTTCATCATCCTCAGTCCTAAATGTTGATATTACTGAATATATTTGGCCTGTAGTGCAAAGATGAATGATTACCTGATGAATATGTTTGGCCCGTAGTGCAAAGATGAACAGGTGTTGAGATGAACATGACCAACTGAGTATTATTCTTGAATTTTACTCCACAAAGTAGTATCATGTTGACAATTTGGACGTTATTAATTTCTGGATAAATTAAATTATAAATCTTTAAAATTTATCCTTGAACTTGTTTAATTGAATTATTATATCATTGTCATCATCCTCATGTTAATATTCTGTTGAAAGTCATCTGTGGCCTATATTGCATAGATGGACTTGGTATGATTATGACCAGGGATTATTCGGTATAATCATGACCGTAATGTTACAAATAATGTGGTAAAAGTCCTCATTGGCCCGTAGTGCATTGATGGAGAATTTTTGGTATGATTATGGCCATGGATTCTCTTCGGCCAAGGGTGCAAAGATGAATTGTTTTATGGCATGATCATGACCGTTGATGAAAACACGATTATCTTTGGCCCGTAGCGCAGGGATGATTCGATGATGTGGATTATTTATTAAGCTGAATCTCAGCAATAAAATTGATGATAAATCTTTTAAATCATAGAAGATAGTAGGTTTTATGCTCTACTTGACTCTTCTAATGGATTATTTTTTTTCGATGCAGTTATTGATCTAGAACTTGTTGTCTATTATATTTTATCAGATTTTTTCCTGTTGAAGACTAATGATAATTTGTTGTACATTATCTTAGTCATAATATTTCTTACTGGGCTAGTTGAGCTCACCCTTTCTTTCACTGTTCTCTTCAGGAAATGAGAATATAGCTAGGACTAGTCGGGGAATGGATTGACGGTCCAGATGGTTGCATTAGTAGTCCTCACTATTCTGTGAAATAGTGTGATAATTGTAATGAGGACTCCTTTTGAGTTTGTATACTCTCTAGTAGATAATATTTGTATTCAAACTTACAGTATATGTGTTGTCGTATTCTGCACGACAATTGTATTACTGAAGTTGTATTTGTTTCTGTACCATGTATTTGGCGACTTCGAATGGGTGATGTATATCTATTTTGGGGGCGTCACAGTTGGTATCAAAGCTTAGGGATATGATCCCTGGCTAGGATGTGAGACAAGAACTAGGAGGGGAGAGACGGGAAATTCCTTCGCTAGCATGACCTGACTAAGTTTATTTGGTATTTGTTTGATCGGTCAGAATATAGGGATAATATGTTGCATGTCAATTAACCCTTATTTTGTGATAGCATTTAAAAATGACATCCGAGAATGTTGAGAATAGCAATGGAGCACAGGAGACCGTTGAGTCACCACAGATCAATACTTAGGATAATGTGCATCAGGAAGGCAACAATCCTCAGATGAACAACGATATCGACCAAATGACGAACGACGGTACGTTTAGGAGCTTTTTAGAATTCATGCAACACCAAACGAGAGAGACTCCTGTTCATAATGCAGGTTGAAACACTGGCAACCCACGGTTGGTCACCGCTAAGCAGTTCAAGGAGTTAGGACCACCAGAGTTTTTAGAAAAGCCTGAACCACTTAAGACAGAGACATGGATAAAGCAGATCACCAAGATATTTGATGTTTTGGAATGCTTAGAGGAGCAAAAGGTTCCATTTGCCACCTTTATGTTGCGTGAAGAAGTAGATCATTGGTGGGAATCTATAAAACGTACCCAGCCTGACGCACTCAAGATGTATTGGGAGAAGTTCTAAGAATTGTTCAACGACAAGTACTTTCCTGAAAGTATTCGTCACATGAAGGAAATGGAATTCATCAAGCTGGAGCAAAATAATATGACCGTGTCGCAGTACGAAGCTAAGTTTGCCGAGTTGTCCAGGTTTGCGTCCCACTTAGTTGATAACGAGGAGAGAATGACGAGGATGTTTCTAAGAAGTTTGAAACCCGAGATACGTCAATAACTAATTTCTCACAAACTGTGTTTGTATTCAGATGTTGTAAATAGGGCTTAGTTATTGGAGCGCGATAACGAGTCAACCCAACTAAGAGAAAGCAGTCGGCAAAATGATAATACCAATGGTAGCAGTCAGCGAAGCGGTGACAACAATCGTGGAGGAAATTATCATGCCAAGAATGGTAACCACTTCGGTGGTAATCATGGCCAAGATAATAGAAGTGGAAATTTTAAGAAGAGGAGGTTCAATAATGATGGAAAGACTGCAACACCAGCACCCGTTTCAAAAGAAGAAGAACGACCACCGGTCGTATGTTTCAAATGCGGACAAGAGGGACACATCCGTCCAAACTGTACGCAGCAACCCAAAGTGTGTTTCAATTGCGGAAGAGAAGGGCACCTAGCTCGATTTTGTCCTATAGTGAAGTCAAGTCCAGCGGGGATAGTGATGCCAAAGGATGTTCCAGACAAGTCAAAGTCGGTAGTTTAAGTAAGAGCGTTTGTCGAGGAACCCGAACGAAGTTATCTCGGGTAAGTTAATCATAAACTCTTGTGAAGTTTATACCTTATTCAATACCGGTTCTACATATTCTTTTATTTCTCCTACTTGCGCTCAACGTTTAAATTTGACCCCAGTATAAAATCCATTTCTAAAACCCTTAAAATATTTCTTCACCTAAAATGAACGTATTATGTGTTGAAGACGTTGGCTCGAGCTGTTGAAGATTACGATTATACCATTTAATACCATCGTGGGAAAAGCGAACGTGGTAGCTGACGCGTTGAGCAGAAGATCTTATGCATTTACAAGTGCGAATATACAAACCTACGTGAAGATAGCAAATATTCGATTAGAACCGACTTTAAATCGATAAAGTTAAAGCCGCTCAAGCTACAGACTCAGAGCTGATGAATGTAAAGAAGAAGGTTCAGGAGGGCATTATTCTAGGAGCAAGAGTCGATGAAGAGAGGAAATCTCAATTGTGACACCCCCAAATTCGGGTTACCTGACCCCCGAGTTTGGTGTTCACGATCCATAATATAATACCAATTAACTACCCATTCATATATAAATAGGATTACATAAGTCATTAACATATATTGTTAATACATAAGTCCCATGTCCACTAACCTTAACATTACAGAAATACCCCTTTAGATATATACTGTTCATTATAACTACTCCAGCATCATGCCATTGCCTTTGTTCTTCTTTGACCCGTTGGCCTCTTCGTTCTTAGCTGAAATATTTTATTTATAGCAAGGGTGAGCAACAAGTTTGCCCCGCAAGTTAAGACATACAATAAAGGTATATGAATCAACAAGAACATACTATCTATTTTGATAGAATGAAACTAAAGTTCGGGAAACTTTGAAATAGCTGAACAAATCGTTAATCAATAACAATTCTTCTTGTATTCTAGGCAACACAATAATTTGATAATGAAAGAGTATAACGCTTTCAAAGTTTCTACGATATTCTATTGAATACTCAAGAATCAATTCTACGCAATAATAAAGCGGAATAATTTCCAGATTTATGCTGAGTGATCCCACAAGATCTTAGAACTTATTTTCTCGGGTATCTATCAAAGATTTACTTTGATACATACGCAGGCGTATCAGATAACCATAAAGATTAAATCATACCCCTCTGCAAGTACTTAGAGCCGGCCAACTCCTTATATCCTATATTATGAAGAATACTTAACAGCGCGCAATGGTCGAATATACGACCCAAAATATTCCCTTTATATAAAAGGTTGTTCTTCTCAGTCTCAGAATCAAGATTTTTGATTTAACAACGAAATACTGTGATTTCAAATTCTATCTACTTATTGATCTAGCCAAAACAATTGGCATCGATCTATCAATAACAATTGATTTCTATTCTCGTATTTATCAAGTTCTAACAAATGTTCGTCTAGCCAGAATAATTAGCTAAGACATTTCTCAATATAATTTGACAATAAACAGAAATTATCTGTACTGTCAATATTAGTTTCTGTAGATATAAATATCCAACAACAGTAATTCTACGAATATATATTTTCCGAATTCGTAATTCAATTTAAATTTTAATCATGCACTAACTGCGAATAATCAACAATAAATTCCCTGGACATGATATAATTATCAATAATTAACCATTAAAATAATTGAATGAATATAACTCAAGGTTGAGTTAGGAAACTTGCCTTTCGCGTTGATTACAGCTACACAATATAATTAACTGCGTTCGTAAGACCTATAATCAATAATATCGGTCTCACAATTAGCACAATTATTTATAACACGTAACACTGTATTCTACAGTCAAACTTCTCCTAGGCACATTACCACATAGCCACATTAGTGTTTATAACCAATATAAACACTTATCCAGTCTAACTATTTCGGTCTGGTTGGATTTCGATCCATTCTCGGTGTTCTGGTCACCCTATCCGACAATTAACACATTGATTGTCAATTAAACTTGGTCTCTAAGCTTCAATATTATTTTAGATAAGTCAAATATCGTTTATAATATTTTTCGGAAGCTTTTAGTAATTTATAAACAATTATTATAATTTATAATAATTTTTCAAACACTTAAATCATTTTTAAATGATTTAATTATCAAATAATCTTATCATTATTAATATTTAATAATATCAAAATATTAATAACATACTTGTCAAAATATTAAAGTTATTATGAATAACTTAAAATATTTTTAAATCATCAATATTTTACTTAAATGATTTTTAAAGTAATTAAAATCATTTTTAAATCATCACCATTAATATTTAAATGTTAATGAAATTATTATCCAAATATTAAAAGTCATTAATTATAACTTAAAATATTTTTAAAACATTTTTCTCATTTTTAAATCAATAAAATCGTTTTTAATTCATTTATTTAATATTATAATTAAATAAATCTAATATCATTTATTAATGAGAATTCTCTAAAAATATTGGAAATTATATTTTATAATTTAAAATATTTTCTAACACTTTATTCTTATTTAAAATGATTTTTAAATCATTAAAATCATTTTTATCTTATTTATTTAATTTAATAATTAAATAAATCTAATATCATTAATATTAATTTATTAATAAAAATTCTCTAAAAATATTAAAAGTCACATTTTATAACTCAAAATATTTTTAAATACTTTATTCTTATTTAAAATGATTTTTCATAATATTAAATCATTTTTTTCTAATTTATTTAATACACTAATTAAATAAATTAAATACTTTTAATATTTAAATAATTATAAATATTAAATAAAAATATTTCAATTGGTCAAAAATTATTTTTCATAATTTAAAATAATTTTTAAAACCATTTTTGGTAATTTTTCGAATTTATTTCTATTTTTTAATCATTTTCCAGAAATTCAGAAAATTAAAATAATTAAAACCGTCGCTAATAGCCTTTAGCGACAAAAAGTGTCGCTGTTGGTGTTCTTGAGCTCAAGAACAATGACAACCCAGCTTTCAAGTGTTTATGTTTGACCAACTGTTAATCTTAATCCAAACATGATTTAAGCTAACTTAGACACGGATCGTATAGTGGAAATGTAAGTCTACAATATCCAACTAACATCTTGATCATAACACAAACCAACAAGTAGATCTGTGCATTCAAAATCATTGTCAGATGGTTTCTGGGTTTTCCCAGAAACCCAGACTGTGACGCCCCCAAAACAGGTTCAATCCATCCAACCCATTCTGAGTCGCCAAATACATGGTACAGATAACAACTACAACTTTATTACAACAATTATCGTGCAAAATACAACAACACATATGCTGTGAGTTTGGATACAAATATATACCAACTGTGACTCATGTCCCAACCTTGGATAGCACTTCACAATGACACCTTACATAAAGGTATAGTCAAAAACTGTTTTAGAAACTAGAATCTTTGGGAAGTGCTCAAGGAAACCTTTGTACATGGGAGGCCATGCTTCTGGGTTGTGATAGATATCATATGGCCACAGAATTATCCTTGGTTGACACAATATACCCCAAAGAAAAACGAGAAGATTACTATCATATTCTTCCCAATGGTGAGTCTTCTCTTGACTTATCATTATCTCCACTGTCTCTAATTGAGAATTATACTTCAAACAAACACCAAGATTATATAGGTAGTGCTCGTAAATATACTCAGCAAGTGGATGAGCACAACCCTGTCTTATGATGACACGAGGTTGTATGTCATTAGACATCTGGTATAATAGTGGCAAAACACCCTTCCAACGTTGGGTTCGCTTCGCCCTAGATGATTCACCAAATATAACTACTAAATGAACTTTTCTATACTGCTTCGGGAGAACCTCCACAGCTAGAGACCACCGTTCTATTTTCCTGTTAACCTCGCTCGACCCAGCTACACTCTTATTACCTGAAAGGAATTGTGAAGCAAAAGGGTGAGCACAACTAGCTCAGTAAAGAATATCATGACTAAAGATAATTAAATTATCAATAGCCTTCAACAGAATTAAATCAGAGATTTAGAACATATGATAGATGATAAAAATTTCAACCATAGTTGCAGCGGAACAAGCAATCCATTAGAAGAGTCAAATAGACTATAAAGTCTATTATCTTCTCTATGTTAAAAGTCCACCAACAATGTTTTATCCCTGTAACATCAATCAACAATTCCTGTCCACAGTCACATGTATAACTCATAATCATAATTGTAGTTCTAAATTCCTCTTCTCATCCAGAACAAAGATAATTTTCATCACTTGTCTTTACCTGAAACATTAAAGATCATAGTTATACCAAATCACAGTTTCTGTTCATAATCATACTAATAAATTCATCTTTGCACTGCGGGCTAAAGATATTCATCAACAGATCATCTTTGCACTACATGCCAAAGATATTCATCAATAATTCTTCTTTGTACTACGGGCCAAAGATATTCATATCTCAAAGAAATATATAATCATTTCAGAATTTATATAAACAAAAATTATAACCATGTTGATCAATTCACCTTTGCACTTAGCTAAAGATATTCAATTATAAATTCAATGGTCATGATCATACCAGTCACAATTCAACTTTTCACTACTGGACAAAGAGAACCCTAGTCATGATCATACCAATAATCTACCCATCTTTACACTCCAGTGAAAGAGAATTTCAATATCAGGGTTATAAAAATGTTATATATGATAAAAAAATAATATGATCAACATATAGTTTTAATCTCAAGAGTAATATTCATAAATCAACTATAATTTGGTTAGAAAAAGAAACCAATTTTGTCATGAATAGTAACTCGTGAATAGTAACTCATGAATAGTAACTCATGAATAGTAACTCGTGAATAGTAACTCATGAATAGTAACTCATGAATAGTAACCCCGACATGAAAAGTTCCAAATTTGATAAAAAGTTCAGATCAATACTTCGGCATAATGATATTGAAGAAAATAATATCATTTAAGAAGAAATAACATCCCTTACTATCCCTTACTATCCCTTACCTCAAAAGAGCAGTACTCCTGACTGGAATAACGCTGAACGAACTTGCACCGTATAGCAACACTCAAGATATCAAAATACTCACAAGAATACACTCGATAATATAGAGAGAGAAATAGAGAGAAAACTTCAGTTTCTGGTGTGATTTTCAATTCTAACCTAAGCACCCTATTTATAGGAAAATGCTTAGAACACCAAAGCAGAAAATTGAATATAATATTAATATAATTATACAAATTTTCCTTAGCCCACCTTTGGTCAAAAACACCAGCCACACATGTTAATGATGTCCAACAAAATACAAAAAACGTTTTTCTTTAAACTAATAAATAAAACTTCCAAAAATCAATTATTTCGGAACTTCAGAACTTCAATAATTCATAATAAATAGCCCTTTTATCAGAAAATTCGAATCTCGCGCGTTTTTATAGGAAATTCAATTCTCTACAACTTTGCAGAAGAAAGTTTTTCCAAATTCCAAACAAAAATTGACCGAAATCTACAAACGGGCGATTTTACAGTCAATAATAAATTTTTGGTCAAGAATTGTGTCCACCAACACACAAAACATGTGTTAATCATTTAATACCACAAAAATACTCTTTCTCCTCATATACTCATATATCCCACATTTATTGTAAAAATATCACCATTAATATATTATTAAAATAATATATTTAAATGAATTATTTTATCAGAAAAAGATAAAATATTAATTTTCAACAATTGTCACATTAAAAATTTTCTCCATCTATATCCACATAAAATCAATATTTTCCTCATCATATAAATCAATAATTAATTATACACAAATAATATTACAGAACCACAGTACTGGCAACCAGGCTGTTCCCAGAAAAGAGGGGGCTTTCCAATAAGGATCTCTTCCTTACTGGCGCGCAATTAGATGACCAAACCTCTCCTTAGACAGAACTTTCTAGACATTACCAATAATGTTATCTAATAATATTATTCAGATAATATGAATTATTGCTCCGATAATAGAAAATACTATGTAGTGACAATTATTAAAACAACAGTAATATAAAATATCAACGCAGCAATTATTGAATCAATAAAATAAAATACTGAACAGTAATTACTGTAAAAATTATTGAGTAATGCCTTCTTACGTAAAAATTAATAATTAGTGCAATACCGTGAGCTACTGTGCAACACCGCGTATTACTGTGTTTTAACCACCGGGTATTCCAACAGTGTTAACGGTAATAACTACGCCGTTATTTATAAACAACTTACTCTTGTCATTTTCTTCATCCAATCGCTTTCCATTATGGGGCCCACAAAAGACTGCGCCGTCGTACGAATATTCTCCGACAGTAAGAATATTCCACGACCAAGCGAATATTCTCCGACAACAATGAATATTTTATAACCACTTGTGTAATTCGAAAAAAATTTATATATCACCCTTAACTTTAACATTTATCAATTTAACCATTTACTAAATAATAATTATAAGAAAAATTGAATACTTTTATTTCATAAAATTCGGGGTCTTACACAGACAGTGCGAGTAGGTACTTTCATGCTCAATTTATTCTATGTTCCAGTTATAAAATGGCTCGATTTTTGGTCCAAACATGTAGTACTCATGACCAGGAACAATAACATAACCTTATATCAGTCCAAATCTAACACATTAATCAAATGAAGCTCGGTCAAACATGGTCAGAAATCATGTTCTTCCCATTTCTGGAAATTCCAGAAACGCTAAGTCATGGTCGTCTGGCCTAGTTTGACCAACTACCCTGTTCAATATGTTGATGTTTTAACAGACCTAAAGACTTAGATATATAGTCCATTATACAGGCTACAACATGGTTACAAAAAAAACATAAAACAATCATCAAATATGTCAGATCGAGACCTTACAAAAATTGTCAGACGCTAAAATCCAACTTTCTGGGTTACCCAGAATATACCCGGTCATGCCCTGTCAACGGGTTTTGACCGATTATATCTTCGAATCCAGACCTCTTATGACTCTGATAGCTTTTGCAGCTTAAAGACAACATGTCAGGCTACATATAAAAGCTTTAAAACAACTCATAACATGAACACATGAAGATCTAAGCCAACTGACATTTGCTTGTCAGACAACTTTAGAGCTCAAGAACAGATTTTGTAAAACTCATTTTTAAGCCATTTGATGCTATGGATCCATCATAGATCAACATATAACAACTAAAAACATATTATAACATAAGATTAAACACTAAAACACAAAAATTTTCTAAGCAGCAAAGATCAAAATTTAAAATTTGATTTATACCTTCTAGCTTTCAATTCTTGATCTAAGCTCTCCAATATGATATTGGATGATCTAAGGACTGAATTTGGGACTGATGTGCTAGCCAATTTCGGAGGTTGAGAGAGAAGTGAGAGTTGGTGAGAGCTAATGAGCAAAATGGCAATTTTTGTGACTTTTCTCTCTCTTGAATCCTATATATATTGCTTATATGTTGCTAGATCTGATGTTACTGGCACAAATGTGTGGTTTTGATGAGATTTTCATGTCCCAAAGTCAAGCAATTAGGTCACCAACTAAAGGTATTACCAAATTTACAAGTTAGCTCATTTTAAATGTAAAAAGGGTATTTTAGTCATTTATAAAATAATTTAATGGCATTCTTGTCCAATACACAAACCCTTAGGGTTTAGGGTTTGGATTAGGGTTTGGAACCCTTGAGGGTTTAGGGTTTAAACCCTTTAGGTTAGCAATTTAATTTCCAAAATTTTTGAATTTCGGTTTTCAAAATAGAAAATTAATAATTCCAAATTACAATTAGGATTCAATAAATATATTAATATTTCCTAATCATAAAATTCAATCTTGCTAATTAGGATTAATATTCCTAATTAAAATTACTTAATTTAGCAATTAGGGTCAAAATGATCATTAGGGTTTATAACCCACGAATTAGGGTTTTAATTAGAAAAATAATTTTTCTAAATTATAATTAGGGTTTGTAAAATAGAAATTAAGATAACTAAAATATAATTAGGGTTTTTTAATCATATTTAAGTTTAATACACACATTAGGCTTGCCAATTAGAATTAGGGTTTCCTAATTTAAGGTTTAGGATTCCCGAATATGAAATTAGGGTTTCCCGACGTACAATTAGGATTTCCAACGGTATGTTAGGGTTTCTAATCCTGAGATTAGGGTTTCTAATCTCTTATTAGGTTTTATTAATTTCAAACCTTATCTGATCAAAAATTCTATACAGTACAAACACGTACTCATCAATATAATTATTTTAATTATATTTTCTATCGAATCCCTTTCCAGAAATTAGGGTTAGGGTTTCTAAAGCTGTTAAGCACAACTCTACTCTAATTTTATTAGTCAATACCCAAATTGACTTTCTCGAGACTCGTACCACAGATACTTATCACAAAATTGATAATTAATATTGATATTAATAAAAAAAAAATTATTCGCAAATTTTTGATTATTCGAAATCTCGGGTTATCACATTCACCCCTCCTTAAAAGGATTCTGTCCTCGGAATCACCGCCTTCTTATTCTCTATAATCTTTTAAAGTTGTATCATCAATTCATTTTTATCAACACAATATTCATTTACGTCTCAAATTCTAACCTGTGACTTGAATCTATAATAGGAAACAGTTTACAGTAATATCTGACTTATAGTTCTCGCGTAATTTAAATTTCTAAAGCAAAATTGTTACCTGCTACCACCTCCTGGGCAGCCACCGTATCCTGCGCCGTCATGTTGAATGTACGGGCCGTTGGTCTTCCTGGCTGTGCAGGTCCTCGAGTTGCCAAGGTTCCGCCACCGGGTCCCTTGTTGACACTTTCCTTTTCTGCATTCTTCTTCGGACAGTTTCGAACGATATGATCAGTCGATCCGCATCCAAAGCAACCTTGAATTTTCTTTGGACTGGGGCAATTGGGTGACATATGCCCCTCTTGTCCGCAATTATAGCAAACTCCTTTCTTCTTCAGGTAAACTCCAGCATGGTTCTTCCCACAATTCGCACATGGTTCCCTTCCTTTCCTATTATCTTCTGTATTGCCTCCTGATTGGTTACTCTCATTCCATTTCCTTTTATTAGGGTTACTTCCACCACTGCTTCCTCCGTCATTTGTCTTCTTTTTCTTCTCCTGATGGAATCGAGATGCAACTTCGCTCCCTCCTTCAGCAATCAACGCTTTCTCCATCAATGCTGCGAACGTGTTGATCTGCAATACCGCTACCTTGTTGAATATTCCCAGCTTCAACCCATTCTCAAATCTTCGCGCCTTTCTTGCTTCTGTGTCCACCTGATGAGGTGCAAATCTTGCTAATTCGTTGAATTTAGCAGCGTATTCAGATACCGACATGTTCTCCTGCTTATGTTCTAAGAATTTAACTTCCATCCTGGATTGCATACTTGGCGAGAAGTAGTTCTCGAAGAACAACTCCTTGAATCTTATCCATAACACTACCTCTGTACCAGCTCTTGCTTGGTTCGTCTCCCACCAGTAGTTAGCTTCTCCCTTCATTAAGTAAGTTACAAAAGCTGTCTTTTGCTCTTCTGCCACACGTGCAATGACGAATGCTTTCTCCATCTCCTTCACCCAAGTTTGGACTTCAATAGGATCTGTGGTCCCTTTGAACTCAGGCAGTCCTACCGCTTTAAAATCCTTGAAATTAGCCAATCTATCAGCTGGCTGATTCCTCACTCTTTCTCTTCCTGCGGGAGCTCTATTCTCCATAGCTTGGGCTATCATATCCGCAAAGTTTTGCATTGGGTCAGCTTGACCTCCTTCGTTATTCACTGACTGTTCTTCTCATTGGTTTCGATTCTGTCGTCTAGGCGGTATGATCTGATTTAAATAAAAATCTTATATTAATTCTCTTTCTTTACACAAATTCTTAACACAATAAGAATTCAACACATAATTCTCATATAATTGCATATTTATTCAAATAGCACATAGTACTTACCACATATTACTATCCCTTTTTAAATCATATCAGGATTAATAACACAACTTTACACAAAAAGTTGCTATTCTCCATTCTCACACAGTTATTACCAGTTCGTCAAACTTACCACACTTATGAGTTCAGGAACTTGCCACAATTATATGAGTGTATGAACTTATCCTAGTCAGACCTTTGGCATCCATTCGCTGAGGGGTTCAAAACATTTCATATAATTATGAGTCATTAACTTACCATAAGTATGAGTTTTAAGAACAAACAAATTAATCTTAATCTTATATTCATATAGAAAATAAGGATTTCATTCATACAAACATATATATATTTACATATGCTTAAACATCGTTCTCGATATTACAACACTTAATATCATAAACTTCTACCCAAAAGATACTATTACATATATCTAAGTTGTCTACCGACCACTCCCTTCACCAGTCTCCTTCTTGATGGGACACTTGCTGAATCCGTGACCCGTCTGCCCACATGAGAAATACTTCCTCAAATTCGGCTTAGGACAATGCAAAGAAATATGTCCTTCCTACTTGCAGTTAAAACAGACATTCTTCCACATCATGCATTCTCCCGCGTGAGTCTTCCCACACTTACTACATGCTTGCTTCTTCTTCGGGCTTGATTTTTTAGATTTAGGGCTGTCTTTTTCCCTCTTTCTCTTCTTCTTATTGTCCTTCTTGCTGGTTCCTTCAGATGATCCACCACCTTCAGCCTTCATTCTGTCCACCTGCGCCTTGAGCTCGTTCCTTTCTTCAGTCATTTCACGTAATGCTCGCTCCGTCTTCCACAATTCCTCCAAGAAAAACACTTTTCTCTGGAGTTCTTGAACCTCTGCAGATTCGTGATCTTGTTCTCCAACTTTGGTCTTATTCTTTAACTCCACCTTAGCTGGCTCAGACTCTGCCTCCTCATCTCCACTCAGATACATCTCGGGATAATCATCATGATCGCTCCCCAGATTGACCATTGGTTCATCTTCTCTCAACTTCTTCACTGATTCACTTTACGCTGGCACCTCGGCTTCTGGCACCGGTGCAACAGCCACTAGCATCTCTGCACTCTTTTCACCTTCTCCAGACATCTTACAATCAATATAATAACTTGATTAGTACTTCACTAATACAACTCCTCACACTATGTGTCCACTTATCTCACTATTGATACACTTCGACAATCCCTCACTTAGAACTCTACATGAGTTTTCTCTATCTCGCGTATGATTATAATCCTAGGGTTTTCCCCCACCCCACTTAAAGTTTATAACCTACAGCTCTTCTACTAGCTGGTGACACCTTGGTCACTACAGCTCTGATACCAACCTGTGACACTCCCAAATCCGGGTTACCTGACCCCCGAGTTTGGTGTTCACGATCCATAATATAATACCAATTAACTACCCATTCATATATAAATAGGATTACATAAGTCATTAACATATATTGTTAATACATAAGTCCCAGGTCCACTAACCTTAACATTACAGAAATACCCCTTTAGATATACAAAAAGTGTTTACAATACAACAATATAATAATACTGTTCATTATAACTACTCCAACATCTTGCCTTTGCCTTTGTTCTTCTTTGACCCGCTGGCCTCTTCGTTCTTAGCTGAAATGTTTTATTTATAGCAAGGGTGAGCAACAAGTTTGCCCCGCAAGTTAAGACATACAGTAAAGGTATATGAATCAACAAGAACAGACTATCTATTTTGATAGAATGAAACTAAAGTTCGGGGAACTTTGAAATAGCTGAACAAATCGTTAATCAATAACAATTCTTCCTGTATTCTAGGCAACACAATAATTTGATAATGAAAGAGTACAACGCTTTCAAAGTTTCTATGATATTCTATTGAATACTCAAGAATCAATTCTACGCAATAACAAAGTGGAATAATTTTCAGATTTATGCTGAGTGATCCCACCAGATCTTAGAACTTATTTTCTCGGGTATCTATCAAATATTTACTTTGATACATACGCAGGCATATCAGATAACCATAAAGATTAAATCATACCCCTCTGCAAGTACTTAGAGCCGGCCAACTCCTTGTACCCTATATTATGCAGAATACTTAACAGCGCACAATGGTCGAATATACGACCCAAAATATTCCCTTTATATAAAAGGTTGTTCTTCTCAGTCTCAGAATCAAGATTTTTGATTTAACAACGAAATACTGTGATTTCAAATTCTATCTACTTATTGATCTAGCCAAAACAATTGGCATCGATCTATCAATAACAATTGATTTCTATTCTCGTATTTATCAAGTTCTAACAAATGTTCGTCTAGCCAGAATAATTAGCTAAGACATTTCTCAATATAATTTGACAATAAACAGGAATTATCTGTACTGTCAATATTAGTTTTTGTAGATATAAATATCCAACAACAGTAATTCTACGAATATATATTTTCCGAATCCGTAATTCAATTTAAATTTTAATCATGCACTAACTGCGAATAATCAACAATAAATTCCCTGGACATGGTATAATTATCAATAATTAACCATTAAAATAATTGAATGAATATAACTCAAGGATGAGTTAGGAAACTTGCCTTTCGCATTGATTACATCTACACAATATAATTAACTGCGTTCGTAAGACCTATAATCAATAATATCGGTCTCACAATTAGCACAATCATTTATAACACGTAACACTGTATTCTACAGTCAAACTTCTCCTAGGCACATTACCACATAGCCACATTAGTGTTTATAACCAATATAAACACTTATCCAGTCTAACTATTTCGGTCTGGTTGGATTTCGATCCATTCTCGGTGTTCTGGTCACCCTATCCGACAATTAACACATTGATTGTCAATTAAACTTGGTCTCTAAGCTTCAATATTATTTTAGATAAGTCAAATATCGTTTATAATATTTTTCGGAAGCTTTTAGTAATTTATAAACAATTATTATAATTTATAATAATTTTTCAAACACTTAAATCATTTTTAAATGATTTAATTATCAAATAATCTTATCATTATTAATATTTAATAATATCAAAATATTAATAACATACTTGTCAAAATATTAAAGTTATTATGAATAACTTAAAATATTTTTAAATCATCAATATTTTACTTAAATGATTTTTAAAGTAATTAAAATCATTTTTAAATCATCACCATTAATATTTAAATATTAATGAAATTATTATCCAAATATTAAAAGTCATTAATTATAACTTAAAATATTTTTAAAATATTTTTCTCATTTTTAAATCAATAAAATCGTTTTTAATTCATTTATTTAATATTATAATTAAATAAATCTAATATCATTTATTAATGAGAATTCTCCAAAAATATTAGAAATTATATTTTAGAATTTAAAATATTTTCTAACACTTTATTCTTATTTAAAATGATTTTTAAATCATTAAAATCATTTTTATCTTATTTATTTAATTTAATAATTAAATAAATCTAATATTATTAATATTAATTTATTAATGAAAATTCTCTAAAAATATTAAAAGTCACATTTTATAACTCAAAATATTTTTAAATACTTTATTCTTATTTAAAATGATTTTTCATAATATTAAATCATTTTTCTCTAATTTATTTAATACACTAATTAAATAAATTAAATACTTTTAATATTTAAATAATTATAAATATTAAAGAAAAATATTCCAATTGGTCAAAAATTATTTTTCATAATTTAAAATAATTTTTAAAACCATTTTTGGTAATTTTTCGAATTTATTTCTATTTTTTAATCATTTTCCAGAAATTCAGAAAATTAAAATAATTAAAACCGTCGCTAATAGCCTTTAGCGACAAAAAGTGTCGCTGTTGGTGTTCTTGAACTCAAGAACAATGACAACCCAACTTTCAAGTGTCTCTGTTTGACCAACTGTTAATCTTAATCCAAACATGATTTAAGCTAACTTAGACACGGATCGTATAGTGGAAATGTAAGTCTACAATATCCAACTAACATCTTGATCATAACACAAACCAACAAGTAGATCTGTGCATTCAAAATCATTGTCAGATGGTTTCTGGGTTTTCCTAGAAACCCAGACAGTGCGAGTAGGTACTTTCATGCTCAATTTATTCTATGTTCCAGTTATAAAATGGCTCGATTTTTGGTCCAAACATGTAGTACTCATGACCAGGAACAATAACATAACCTTATATCAGTCCAAATCTAACACATTAATCAAATGAAGCTCGGTCAAACATGGTCAGAAATCATGTTCTTCCCATTTCTGGAAATTCCAGAAACGCTAAGTCATGGTCGTCTGGCCTAGTTTGACCAACTACCCTGTTCAATATGTTGATGTTTTAACAGACCTAAAGACTTAGATATATAGTCCATTATACAGGCTACAACATGGTTACAAAAAAAACATAAAACAATCATCAAATATGTCAGATCCAGACCTTACAAAAATTGTCAGACGCTAAAATCCAACTTTCTGGGTTACCTAGAATATACTCGGTCATGCCCGGTCAACGGGTTTTGACCGATTATATCTTCGAATCCAGACCTCTTATGACTCTGATAGCTTTTGCAGCTTAAAGACAACATGTCAGGCTACATATAAAAGCTTTAAAACAACTCATAACATGAACACATGAAGATCTAAGCCAACTGACATTTGCTTGTCAGACAACTTTAGAGCTCAAGAACAGATTTTGTAAAACTCATTTTTAAGCCATTTGATGCTATGGATCCATCATAGATCAACATATAACAACTAAAAACATATTATAACATAAGATTAAACACTAAAACACAAAAATTTTCTAAGCAACAAAGATCAAAATTTAAAATTTGATTTATACCTTCTAGCTTTCAATTCTTGATCTAAGCTCTCCAATATAATATTGGATGATCTAAGGACTGAATTTGGGACTGATATGCTAGCCAATTTCGGAGGTTGAGAGAGAAGTGAGAGTTGGTGAGAGCTAATGAGCAAAATGGCAATTTTTGTGACTTTTCCCTCTATTGAATCCTATATATATTGCTTATATGTTGCTAGATCTGATGTTGCTGGCACAAATGTGTGGTTTTGATGAAATTTTCATGTCCCAAAGTCAAGCAATTAGGTCACCAACTAAAGGTATTACCAAATTTACAAGTTAGCTCATTTTAAATGTAAAAAGGGTATTTTAGTCATTTGCAAAATAATTTAATGGCATTCTTGTCCAATACACAAACCCTTAGGGTTTAGGGTTTAGATTAGGGTTTGAAACCCTTTAGGGTTTAGGATTGAAACCCTTTAGGTTAGCAATTTAATTTCCAAAATTTTCGAATTTCGGTTTTCAAAATAGAAAATTAATAATTCCAAATTACAATTAGGATTCAATAAATATATTAATATTTCCTAATCATAAAATTCAATCATGCTAATTAGGATTAATATTCCTAATTAAAATTGTTTAATTTAGTAATTAGGGTCAAAATGGTCATTAGGGTTTATAACCCACGAATTATGGTTTTAATTAGAAAAATAATTATTCTAAATTACAATTAGGGTTTGTAAAATAGAAATTAAGATAACTAAAATATAATTAGAGTTTTCTAATCATATTTAAGTTTAATACACACATTAGGCTTGCCAATTAGAATTAGGGTTTCCTAATTTAGGGTTTAAGATTCCCGAATATGAAAACAGTTCCATTCCATCCAAGCTATTCTGAGTCGCCAAATACATGGTACAGAAAATAACTACAACTTTATTACAACAATTGTCGTGCAAAATACAACAACACATATGCTGTGAGTTTGGATATAAATATATACCAAATGTGACTCATGTCCCAATCGTGGACAACACCTCACAATTATACCTTACATAAAGGTATAGTCAAAAACTATTTTAGAAATTAGAATCTTTGGAAAGTGCTCAAGGAAACCTTCGTACATGGAAGGCCATGCATCTAGGTTATGATAGATATCATATGGCCACAGAATTATCCTTGGTTGACCCAATAGACCCCAAAGAAAAACGAGAAGTTTACTATCATATTCTTCCCAATGATGAGTCTTTTCTTGACATATCATTATCTCCACTGTCTCTAATTGAAAATTATACTTCAAACAAACACCAAGATTATATAGGTAGTGCTCGTAAAGATACTTAGCAAGTGGATGAGCACAACCCTGTCTTATGATGACACGAGGTTGTATATCATTAGACATCTTGTATGATAGTGACAAAAAAACCTTCCAACGTTGGGTTCGCTTCACCCTAGATGATTCACCAAATATAACTACTAAATGATGACCACCGTTCTATTCCCCTGTTACCCCGCTCGACCCAGCTACACTCTTATTACCTGAAAGGAATTGTGAAACAGAAGGGTGAGCACAACTAGCCCAGTAAAGAATATCATAACTAAAGATAAATAAGTTATCAATAGCCTTCAACAGAATTAAATCAGAGATTTAGAACGTATGGTAGATGATAAAAATTTCAACCATAGTTGCAGCGGAACGAGCAATCCATTAGAAGAGTCAAATAGACTATAAAGTCTATTATCTTCTCCATGTTAAAAATTCACCAACAATGTTTTATCCCTGTAACATCAATCAACAATTCTGGTCCACAATCATATGAATAACTCATAATCATAGTTGTAGTTCTACATTCCTCTTCTCATCCAAGACGAAGATAATTTTCATCACCTATCTTTACCTGAAACATCAAAGATCATGGTTACACCAAATCACATTTCCTGTTCATAATCATACTAATAACTTCATCTTTGCACTTCGGCCAAAGATATTCATTTGTATCACCAGTTGATCATGTTCATCTCAACATCTGTTCATCTTTGCACTACTGGCCAAAGATATTCAACAACATGTCATCTTTGCACTACGGGCCAAAGATATTCATCAACAATTCATCTTTGCACTACTGGCCAAAGATAATCATCAACAATTCATCTTTGCACTACTGGCCAAAGATATTCAACTACAGGTCATCTTTGCACTACAGGCTAAAGATATTCAACAACAGTTTATATTTGCACTACAAGCCAAATATATTCATCAGCAGTTCATATTTGCACTATAGGAAAGATATATTAATATCTCAAAGAAATATATAATCATTTCAGAATTTATATAAACAATAATTATAACCATGTTGATCAATTCACCTTTGTACTTAAAGATATTCAATTATAAATTCAATGGTCATGATCATACCAGTCAACAATTCAACTTTGCACTATTGGCCAAAGAGAACCCATAGTCATGATCATACCAATAATTTACCCATCTTTACACTCAAGCGAAAGAGAATTTCAACATCAAGGTTATAAAAATATTATATATGATAATAAAAATAATATGATCAAAACATGTATTTAATTTCAAGAGCAATATTCATAATCAACGATAATTTGGTCAGAAAAAGAAACCAATTTTTCTATGAATAGTAACTCGTGAATAGTAACTCGACATGAAAAAGGTAGAAATTCCACAAGAAAATGCATACCAATATTTCGGTATAATGATATTGAAAGAATAATATTTCTTAAGTTTATAAACAATTTATTTAAATTGTTTACACTTTACTAATTAATGCATTTAATCATCATAAAATGCCAACTTTTAAGATTTCATCACCAATAACTAAAACCCTCATCAAAAATCTGCATATAGCTCATATATGTTTCTCAAGCCATAAAATCATATTTTCTAATTTTCTTACTTCACATAACATATTAATTCATTTACTCATAACTAGATTATTTTCATAAAAAATACCAAATTAGTTCCAAAAATATTTCTTTTTTCCTGGATTTAGCAGAATATAGTCCCATATTGAACATATATTTCTCTCAGAATTTTTAAAATTCATTTACTATTTTTTATATGGCCAAAATCGCCGAATATTTAGACATTTATCATAAATTGTACTTTTATCAAAAAATTTCGAAATTCACAGAGTATACTGATATTATATAGATATACTTCCAATAAAAATTTTATCAATTTTGAAGTTAACCACAAGGAGTTATAAGCGGTTACTTTTAAAATAGTCTTTTCCTATAAAATTCATAATTCTTAATCTATACATCCAAAAATCACCATTTTTGGACACAATCAATAAAACTCATCAAAATATCATTTCAAATTTTTCTAGAATTTTCTGAAGGTCAGAAGAATTACGAACTGAAAAATATAATAACCCTTAAAATCCCTTACTATCCCTTACCTCAAAAGAGTAGCACTTCTGACTGGATATCGGATATGACGCTGAAGGAAACTTGCACTGATGAATAGAAACTCACCAAGTATCTAAATACTCACAAAATATACTCGATAATCTAGAGAAAAAAAGAGAGAAAACTTATGAATTCTGGTGTGTTTTTCAATTCTAACTTAGCCCTCTATTTATAGGAAAATGTTAGCACGCCGAAGCAGACTTAACCTGCAACCTGATGGCTTTACCTGCTACTATTCCCACCCACCACATTTGAATAAAAATCTCAGTATATTTTTTAACCAACCAAGAGTGGGGCCCACCAATTCTAGAATTTTCTACCAAAATGATTAACTCCGAAAATTCAACAATTTCTGAATCAGTCATCTCATAAAATACATAACAAATCATACGTTTATTTTTAACGGTTCAAAATTTGTGGACATATACTTAACTTATATATGTATAACATATCCAAATATTACTACGATCCAACGGTCGGATTAAAAATTATAACCCTCACAAAATATATTGAAAACCCTAATTTGATTTTCAATACCCCCGTTCCGATAAAAATACAGATAAAACACCTCAACATTAACTCCTTTATTTTTAACCACAAAAATATATCCCTCATTTATATCCACATAAAATGAATATTTTCTTATCATATGAATCAATAATTAATTATTCACAAATAATATTACAGAATCACATTTATGACAACAAGGCCGTTCCCAGGAAAGAGGGGGCTTTCCAATAAGGATTTTTCCTTACTGGCGCGCAATTAGATGACCAAACCTCTCCTTAGACAGAACTTTCTAGACATTGCCAATAATGTTATCTAATAATATTATTCAAATAATGTGAATTATTGATCTGATAATGGGAAATACTGTGCAGTAACAATTATTGAACAACAATAATATAAAATATCAACGCAACAAGTATTGAATCAATAAAATAAAATATTGAACAGTAACTACTGTAACAATTATTGAGTAGTGCCTTCTTACGTAAGAATTAATAATTTCAAAAATACTGTGCAATACCGTGTGCTACTGCGCAACAACGCGTATTACTGTATTTTAACCACCGGGTATTCCAACAGTGTTAACTGTAACAACTACGCCGTTATTTGTAAAAACTCAAATTTATTATTTTCTTCATCCGACAGTTATTCTGTTATGGGGCCCATAAATGGCTGCGCCGTCGTACGAATATTCCCCGACAGAAAGAATATTCCACGACCAAACGAATATTCCCCGACAACAATGAATATTTTATAACCACTTGTGTATTTTGAAAAAAAAAATTCATATATCACCCTTAACTTTAACATTTATCAATTTAACCATTTACTGAATAGTAATTATAAGAAAAATTGAATACTTTTATTTCATAAAATTCGGGGTCTTACAATCTCCCCTCCTTATGAAATTTCGTCCTCGAAATTTATGTACCTAGTATTTCAAAAAGTTGAGAATACCTTGCTTTCATTTCAGATTCTATCTCCCGGGTCACCATGATTTCTCCATTGCTCATCTCTCGTGATAACTTCATTTGGGTTCCTCACTTGTTGGTAAATCATGACAACCGCTCTCCCTTGAACTACCCGGCTTTGACTTGTCTGGGGTAGCATTTGGCGTCATCACTACCGTTGGAATATACTTTTCTATAGGGCATATTCCTCCTTCAACTGCCTTGTCGTACTCCTGATTCATGATCTGAATCATCAATCTTCGATCCATATCGAATTCAGGTTGACCGCTCTGTACTGGGTAATTAAAAACTCGATGTTGGGTTCTCCCAATTGCTTTCCAAAAAGAGAAATTCATATCATCTATTTTATCCTTCTTAGATCAGACATCTCTTTCCACAATATCCACGTGTCGTGCGGCTTTTGCTCATGCATCACTTATTCTCACTCGTTCAGTTTTTTCTTCTTTCAGCTCAGATTCCATCTTTATCATCTTATACTCTGCCAAAGAATGCTTCTGTTCAAGCATCACATATTGGGTAACACAAGCTTGAATTGTTGCATCCTTTTGCTCCACGACCGCCTGTCGTTCTTTTGCCTGCTCTTCTAACTCATGAATACGATTTTGCAATTCTACATTTTGATCATACAATATCTCTAACAAACTTTCCTCAGGTACCTCTTCTTCCTCTTCTTCCTCACTCTCAGCTGTTACCTCTGCGACTATCTCAGGTGCAACTATCAATTCTTCACTCACCACATGGATATCTCTAATTCCTTCGTCTTCTGACATCACATTATTATGGTTAGTAATTAGAGGTATCTCCACAGTCTCATTCACTCCATTGTTAGCATTCTCAGCTGCCATTCTCAAATACTGCCATAAAACAAGGGTTAATTAAACAAATTAACATATCACATAATATCCCGATATTATGACTGACCAATAAATAAGCTTAGGTAGGACACACTAGCGAAGGATTTACTCATCTCTCCCCTCCTAGTTATATTCCCCGATCTCCGCCGGAGACCATATCCCTAAGCTCTGATACCAACTGTGACGCCCCCAAAATAGATATACAACACCCATTCTGAATACATGGTACAGAAAATAACTACAACTTCATTACAACAATTATCGTGCAAAATACAACAACACATATGCTGTGAGTTTGGATACAAATATATACCAAATGTGACTCATGTCCCAATCGTGGACAGCACCTCACAATGATACCTTACATAAAGGTATAGTCAAAAACTGTTTTAGAAATTAGAATATTTGGAAAGTGCTCAAGGAAACCTTCGTACATGGGAGGCCATGCATCTAGGTTATGATAGATATCATATGGCCACAGAATTTTCCTTGGTTGACTCAATAGACCCCAAAGAAAAACGAGAAGTTTACTATCATATTCTTCCCAATGGTGAGTCTTCTCTTGACATATCATTATCTCCACTGTCTCTAATTAAAAATTATACTTCAAACAAACACCAAGATTATATAGGTAGTGCTCGTAAAGATACTCAGCAAGTGGATGAACACAACCCTGTCTTATGATGACACGAGGTTGTATGTCATTAGACATCTTGTATGATAATGACAAAACACCCTTCCAACGTTGGGTTTGCTTCACCCTAGATGATTCACCAAATATAAGTACTAAATGATGACCACCGTTCTATTCTCCTGTTACCCCCGCTCGACCCAGCTACACTCTTATTACCTGAAAGGAATTGTGAAACAGAAGGGTGAGCACAACTAGCCCAGTAAAAAATATCATAACTAAAGATAAATAAGTTATCAATAGCCTTCGACATAATTAAATCAGAGATTTAGAACGTATGGTAGATGATAAAAATTTTAACCATAGTTGCAGCGGAACGAGCAATCCATTAGAAGAGTCAAATAGACTATAAAGTCTATTATCTTCTCCATGTTAAAAATCCACCAACAATGTTTTATCCCTGTAACATCAATCAACAATTCTGGTCCACAATCATATGAATAACTCATAATCATAGTTGTAGTTCTATATTCCTCTTCTCATCCAAGACGAAGATAATTTTAATCACCTATCTTTACCTGAAACATCAAAGATCATGGTTACACCAAATCACATTTCCTGTTCATAATCATACTAATAACTTCATCTTTGCACTACGGTCAAAGATATTCATTTGTATCACCAGTTGGTCATGTTCATCTCAACACCTGTTCATCTTTGCACTACTGGCCAAAGATATTCAACAACATGTCATCCTTGCAGTACGGGCCAAAGATATTCATCAACAATTCATCTTTGAACTACTGGCCAAAGATAATTATCAACAATTCATCTTTGCACTATTGGCCAAAGATATTCAACCACAGGTCATCTTTGCACTACAGGCCAAAGATATTCAACAACAGTTCATATTTACACTACAGGCCAAATATATTCATCGGCAGTTCATATTTGCACTATAGGCCAGATATATTAATATCTCAAAGAAATATATAATCATTTCAGAATTTATATAAACAATAATTATAACCATGTTGATCAATTCACCTTGGCACTTAAAGATATTCAATTATAAATTCAATGGTCATGATCATACCAGTCAACAATTCAACTTTGTACTACTGGCCAAAGAGAACCCATAGTCATGATCATACCAATAATTTACCCATCTTTACACTCAAGCGAAAGAGAATTTCAACATCAAGGTTTTAAAAATGTTATATATGATAATAAAAATAATATGATCAAAACATGGATTTAATTTCAAGAGAAATATTCATAAATCAACGATAATTTGGTCAGAATAAGAAACTAATTTTTTTGTGAATAGTAACTCGTGAATAGTAACTCCGACATGAAAAAGGTAGAAATTCCATAATAAAATGCATACCAATATTTCGGTATAATGATATTGAAAGAATAATATTTCTTAAGTTTATAAATAATTTATTTAAATTGTTTACACTTTACTAATTAATGCATTTAATCATCATAAAATGCCAACTCTTAAGATTTCATCACCAATAACCAAAACCCTCATCAAAAATCTGCATATAACTCATATATGATTCTCAAGCCATAAAATCATATTTTCTAATTTTCTTACTTCACATAACATATTAATTCATTTACTCATAACTAGACTATTTTCATAAAAAATACCAAATCAGTCCCAAAAATATTTCTTTTTTGGGATTTAGCAGAATATAGTCCCATATTAAACATATATTTTTCTCAGAATTTTTAAAATTCATTTACTATTTTCATATGGCCAAAACCGCAGAATATTTAGACATTTATCATAAATTGTACTTTTATCCAAAAATTCCAAAATTCACAGAGTATACTGATATTATATAGATATTCTTCTAATAAAAAGTTTATCAATTTTGAAGTTAACCACAAGGAGTTATAAGCGGTTACTTTTAAAATAGTCTTTTTCCGTAAAATTCATAACTCTTAATCTATACATCCAAAAATCACCATTTTTGGACAAAATTAATAAAACTCATCAAAATATCATTTCAAATTTTTTCAGAATTTTCTGAAGGTCAGAAGAATTACGAACTGAAAAATATAATAACCCTTAAAATCCCTTACTATCCCTTACCTCAAAAGAGTAGCACTTCTGACTGGATATCGGATATGACGCTGAAGGAAACTTGCACTGATGAATAGTAACTCACCAAGTATCTAAATACTCACAAAATACACTAGATAATCTAGAGAAAAAAAGAGAGAAAATTTATGAATTCTGGTGTGTTTTTCAATTCTAACTTAGCCCTCTATTTATAGAAAAATGTTAGCACGCCGAAGCAGACTTAACCTGTAACCTGATGGCTTTACCTGCTACTATTCCCACCCACCACATTTGAATAAAAATCTCAGCACATTTCTTCACCAACCAAGAGTGGGGTCCACCAATTCTAAAATTTTCCACCAAAATGATTAACTCCGAAAATTCAACAATTTCTGAACTAGTCATCTCGTAAAATTTATAACAAATCATACGTTTACTTTTAACGGTTCAAAATTTGTGGACATATACTCAACTTATATATGTATAACATATCCAAATATTACCACGATCCAACGGTCGGATTAAAAATTATAACCCTTGCAAAATATATCAAAAACCCTAATTTGATTTTCAATACCTCCGTTCCGATAAAAATACAGATAAAACACCTCAACATTAACTCCTTCATTTTTAACCACAAAAATATATCCCTCATTTATATCCACATAAAATGAATATTTTCTTATCATATGAATCAATAATTAATTATTCACAAATAATATTACAGAATCACATTTATGACAACCAGGCCGTTCCCAGGAAAGAGGGGGCTTTCCAATAAGAATTTCTCCTTATTGGCGCGCAATTAGATGACCAAACCTCTCCTTAGACAGAACTTTCTAGACATTGCCAATAATGTTATCTAATAATATTATTCAAATATTGTGAATTATTGATCTGATAATGTGACGCCCCCAAAATTAGGTATACATCCCCCATCTTGGGTCATCAAATACATGGTACAGAATACAAATATAACTTACTAATACAACTGTCGTGTACAATACGACAAAATATAACTGTGAGTTTGAATACAATTATTGTCTACTAGAGACTATACAAACTCAAAAGGAGTCCTCATTATAATTATTGTCACACTATTTAATAGAATAGTGAGGACTACTACTACTATCATCTGGTCCATCACTCCGTTCCCCAACTCGTCCCAGCTATATTCTCATTTCCTGAAGAGAACAGTGAAAGAAAGGGTGAGCTCAACTAGCCAAGTAAAAAATATTATGACTAAGATAATACAGAATAAATTATCATTAGCCTTCAACAGTGTTAAACTGATAAAATATAACGAACATCAAGTTTAACTGCAGCGGAACAAGCAATCCATTAAAGAGTCAAGTAGAGAATAAAATCTACTATCTTCTATGATTTAAAAGGTTTTTCAACACTGTTATCGCTGGGACTCAGCTTAATAAAATAATCCACATCATCGAATCACCCCTGCACTACGGCCAAGGATATTCGTGTATTCATTAATGGTTATGATCATGCCAAGAACTGTCCATCAATGTACTACGGGCCAATAAGGACTTTTACCACATCATTTGTAACATTACGGTCATGATTATACCGAATAATCCCTGGTCATAATCATACCAAGTCCATCTATGCACTACAGGCCACAGATGACTTTTAACATTTTATAAACATGAGGATGATGACAATAATATAAGAATTCAATAAAACAAGTTCAAGATTGAATTTATCCAAGAATTAACAACGTCCAAATTGTCAACATGATACTGCTTTGTGGAGTAAAATGTAAGAATGCTTAGAAGAATATTTTCATGAAAAGATACTGGATGAAACGCAATTATCAAGGATATTCCACAAATTTCATGGAGTATAGAAGTCAAAACTTAACCAACTGAGTATAATAAAGAATGGAATAACAAAAGAAATCACCATGCATGCGATAGACCGCACAGAAAGGTTATTCCAACAGAATAATAAATAATGGAACCAGGTCCGGCGTAAACGCACAGACAGGATATTCCGACAGAATAATAAATAATGGAACCAGGTCCGGTGTAAAACACACAGACAGGATATTCCAACAGAATAATAACAAGACGGAGCCAGGTCCGGTGTAAAACACACAGACAGGATGTTCCAACAGAATAATAATAAAAATAGAACCAGGTCCGGTGTAAAACACAAAGACAGGATGTTCCAACAGAATAACAGAAGAATGTCACCAAGTATAGGGTAGACCGCGTATACAGGTTATTCCAACAGAATAATAAAAAATGAACTAAGAACAATTCTCTTCATGAAAAAGATAGAATAACACCCCTTACCGTTTTAAAGAAGAGCTGAAATAAGGAAGTAGTTAAGTAGCAGAATACTTTTCTTCTCTCTCTATAGTTTCTCTCTATAGTTTCTCTCTCTAGAGTTCAGTGAATTTGTAAGAAATAATGAAGGAATGAGCTGCTATTTATAAAAAAATGGAATGCATAGTAACTAATCCATGAACGGTCCAGATTGATTACTTTAATCTGACGGTCCATATTTAAAGAAAAATCTTTTAAATAAAATATAATATATTCTATTTATAGAATAACTTTAATAAAGTATTCTGTTTTATATAAAAAGATGTTTCTGTTTTATTACGTTAATAATACGAATAAAACAAAACGTCATTATCGCTAAATAATTCATATTATTAACTGACAATAATTGAATCAAACTGAGTGACTTCTCACATAAGCATTAATAATCAATACCGTGTGCTACTATGCAACCATACGTATTACTGTACTTTTACTACCGAGTAGTTCAACAATATCAATGGTAAAACTTTCGCCGTTATTTTTAATAAAATATTTTTGTCATTTTCTCAATCCGACAATAATTCCGTTGTGGGGTCCACCAATGATTGTGCCGTTGTACGAATATTCCCTGTTAAAACGAATATTTCCCGACCAATCGAATATTATATAACAACTTGCGTACTTTACAAAATTTATAAATTTTACCCACAACTATAACATTATATCAAATTAACTCCATAATATTCAAAAATGATATTTATAGAAAATTCATCTTTATTTATAAAAGTTGGGGTCTTACAACCTCCCCTTCTTATGAAATTTCGCCCTCGAAATTAGGGTACGTACCTGGTATGTCGAAGAGGTAAGGATACCTTGATTTCATTTCAGATTCTAACTCCCAAGTCATTTCCTCAACATCGTGGTTTCTCCACAAAACTTTGACTTGAGGTATAACCTTGGAGCGTAGAATATGTTCCTTCTTATCCAAGATTTGAACAGGAACTTCTTCATACGTCAAATCCTCCGCTATTTCGTCCGGTTCTAACTCAATAATGTGGTTCGGGTCTTCCACATATTTGCGTAACATGGATATGTGAAAAACGTTATGAACACGAGACATACTTGGCGGTAAAGCGAGTCTATAAGCCACAGTTCCTACTCGATCGAGGATTAAAAATGGACCGATGAATCGAGGATTGAGCTTTCCTCTCTTTCCAAATCTCGTAACTCCTTTCCATGGAGCAACACGTAAGAACACATGATCTCCTATATCAAATTCCACGTCCTTTCGATGAAGATCAGCATAACTCTTTTGTCGATCTTGTGAGGTTTTTATACGTTGTCGGATCGTTTGAATCTTTTCTGTAGTCATACGTACCAACTCCGGTCCCAACAATATTTCTTCACCCACCTCATCCCAGCATACTGGAGAACGACATTTTCTTCCATACAGTGCTTCGAATGGAGCCATGCCAATACTTGCTTGATAACTGTTGTTGTAGGAAAACTCCACCAATGGTAAGAACTTGTCCCAACTTCTCTTGAAGTCAAGGACACAGAGTCTTAATAAATCTTCTAGAGTTTGAATAGTCCTCTCTATTTGTCCGTCCGTTTGAGGATGATATGCCGAACTATATCGTAAATTCGTGCCCATAGCTTTTTATAAACTAACCCAAAATCGTGAAGTGAATCTTGGGTCTCGATCAGAAACTATGGATACTGGCATACCATGCAGTCTTACAATCTCGTTTATGTACATACGAACAAGACGTTCAAGTGTATAAGTTTCTCGTATCGGTAAGAAATGAGCAGACTTGGTCAATCTATCAACAATGACCCAAATCGCATCTATACATTGAGAAACCTTAGGAAGACCGATAACGAAATCCATGGTAATGTGCTCCCACTTCCATTCTGGAATTTTAAGTGGTTGCAATGGACCTTTTGGTACTTGATGCTCCACTTTGACTCGTTGACAAGTTAGACACCTTGAGATAAACAACGCTATCTCTCTCTTCATATTGCTCCACCAAAATGTATGACGAAGATCATGATACATTTTGGTACTTCCAGGATGGATTGCAAACGGTGTGTTGTGCGCCTCCATCATGATTTCATACTTTAAATCAGGGTTGTTAGGAACACAAAGTCTTGAGTTGACTCGAAGTATTCCTTCTTCATCGATTCTTGCTTCCGGCATAGCACCTTCTTGCACTTTCTTCCTCATACGCATCAGCTCCAGGTCTGTAGCTTGAGCAGCTTTAACTTTATCGATTAAAGTTGGTTCTACTCGTATATTCGCCATCATCACATGGGTTCCTGGAGTCTTTAACTCTATCTCCATCCTTTGTAAGTCACACAAAATGGGCCTTTGTGTTGACAATATCGCACTCGTACTTGCATATGATCTTCTACTCAATGCGTCAGCTACCACGTTCGCTTTTCCAGGATGGTATTGAATGGTATGATCATAATCTTTCAACAGTTCAAGCCAACGTCGTTGTCGCATGTTGAGTTCCTTTTGAGTGAAGAAATATTTGAGGCTTTTATGATCCGTAAAGATCTCCACCTTCTCCCCATACAAGTAATGCCTCCAAATTTTAAGTGCAAAGACAACAACTGCCAACTCTAGATCATGAGTAGGATAATTCCTCTCATATTCCTTGAGTTGTCTTGATGCATAGGCTATGACTTTTCCATGTTGCATGAGAACGCATCCCAACCCTTTGCTCGAAGCATCACTGTAGATGACAAATCCCTCCGAGCCAGATGGTATTGTTAGAACAGGTGCTGAAATGAGTCTCCTCTTGAGTTCTTGAAAACTCTTCTCACATTCTTCGCTCCAACCGAACTTTGTATCTTTCCGAGTCAGCTGAGTTAATGGAGTAGCGATTCGAGAAAATCCTTCCACGAATCTCCGATAATAACCAGCTAAACCAAGAAAGCTACGTACTTCGGTCACTGATTTAGGTTGCTCCCAGCTTTGAATAGCTTCAATCTTTGCTGGGTCAACCGATATTCCACGACTTGATACTACGTGCCCAAGGAATGCTACCTCCTCCAGCCAGAACTCGCATTTCTTCAACTTGGCATAAAGCTTGTATTCACGAAACTTTTGGAGTACCAGCCTCAAGTGTTGCTCATGATCTTCACGGCTTTTGGAATAAATAAGGATGTCATCAATAAAGACGACCACAAAGTGATCCAAATATTCCTTGAATACCCAGTTCATCATATCCATGAAGGCAGCAGGAGCATTAGTCAATCCAAAGGACATGACTAGGAATTCATAATGCCCGTACCGAGTTCTGAAAGCCGTCTTTGGAATATCCTCTGTTCTAACCTTCAGCTGATGATATCCAGAACGAAGATCGATCTTTGAAAAGAATTGTGCTCCTTGCAACTGGTCAAACAGGTCATCAATACGTGGCAATGGGTACCTATTTTTGATGGTGACATGATTCAACTCCCGATAATCAATACAAAGTCGCATACTTCCATCTTTCTTCTTCACGAATAGCACAGGAGCACCCCAAGGAGAAGTACTAGGACGAATAAAGCCAATGTCTAACAATTCCTGCAGTTGGATCTTTAACTCCTGAAGTTCAATAGGAGCCATTCGATATGGGGCTTTGGAAATGGGTTTTGTACCGGGTTCAAGGTCGATACAAAATTCAATTTCACGCTCTGGGGTAGGCCAGGAAGTTCTTCAGGGAATACGTCAGGGAATTTATTAACAATAGAAATATCATTCAAAACTGACGTATTTTTGTTTAGATCCGTGACATGAGCTAAGAAAGCTTGACATCCTTTTTTCAATAAACGAATAGCTTTATGGCTTGAGATGACAGCGATTGATTTTAATGGTTTGGTTGCTTGAATTCGCATAATAGGTCAATTAGGAATATGAAAGCTAACAACCTTACGAAAATAATCAATTTTTGCATGATGAGTAGTTAACCAATCAATCCCTAGAATCACGTCAAATGCAAGTATTTTTAATGAAATAAGATCGACAGGTAATGTGTGGGTACCAACTTGAACCAAACAAGACTTATAAACCGTGGATGTAATAAAGGTTTCTCCCAATGGAGTTTCAACAGATAATTCAAAGTCTAATTTCTCCGGAGTCAAATTTAATCGATGAGCGCAAGTAGGAGAAATAAAAGAATGGGTAGAACCGGTATCAAATAAAGTATAGACTTCGTTAGAGTTTATGATAAGCTTACCCGTGATGACCTCATTCGGGTTCCTTGCTTTCTGGGAGGTCACAACAAACGCTCTCCCTTGCACTACCGGTTTTGACTTTTCTGGGACGGCCTTTGGTGTCTCCATCTTGACTGAACTTATTTTTGGTAAACGACAAAATCGAGCTAAATGACCTTCTCTTCCATAATTATAACATGCTTTAGACGGCATCGTGCAGTTTGGACTGATGTGCCCCTCCCCTCCGCATTTGAAACATATGATAGGTGGTCGTTCTCCTTCCTTAACAACGGGTGCTGGTGCTGACGTCTTTCCATCATTGTTGAATCTCCTCTTCTTGAAATGACCATTCTTATTGTTTTGGCCCTGATTACCACCGAAGTGGTTACCATTTCTGTCCTGTTGATTCCCTCCACGCTTGTTGTCACCGCTTCGATGACTGCTCTCACTGGTATTATCATTTTGCCGGCTGCTCTCTTTTGGTTGCGTTGACTCGTTATCGCGCTCCACTAACTGAGCCCTATTCACAACATCTGAATACAAACACAATTTATGAGAAATAAGATGTTGACGTATCTCAGGTTTCAAACCTCGCAAAAATATTCGTGTCATTCGCTCTTCATTATCCACCAAGTGGGACGCAAACCTGGACAACTCAGCAAATTTAGCCTCATGCTGCGACACGATCATATTATTCTGCTCCAATTTGATGAACTCCACCTCCTTCATGTGACGAACACTTTCGGGAAAGTATTTGTCATTGAACAGCTCTTGAAACTTCTCCCAAGACATCTTCAGTGCGGCAGGTTGAGTTAGCTTAATCGATTCTCACCAGTAATCTGCCTCTCCTCGCAACATAAAGGCAGCAAAGGGAACCTTTTGCTCCTCGGAGCATCCCAAGACATCAAATATCTTGGTGATCTGCTTTATCCATGTTTCCGCTATAAGTGATTTTGGCTCTCCCTTAAACTCCGGTGGTCCCAGCTCCTTGAACTGTTTAGCGGTGACCGTCCGAGAGTTTTCAGTGTTTCCACCTATATTTTGGACAGGAGCCGCTCTCGCTTGCTGTTGCATGAACTGGCTTCTGAACATTCCATCATTCATCATCTGGTCAGTGTTGTTGTTTGCATGAGGATTGTCACCTTCCTGATGCACATTATCCTGATTATTGATATGTGGTGAATCAACAGTCGCCTGTGCTCCATTGCTATTCTCAACATTCTCAGATGCCATTTTCAGATACTGCCACAAAACAAAAGTTAATTGATATGTCATATATTATCCTTATATTATGACCGACCAATTAAATACCATGTAAATAAACTTAGGTAGGTCATACTAGCGAAGGAATTCCCCGTCTCTCCCCTCCTAGTTCTATTCTCACATCTTAGCCAGGGATCATGTCCCTAAGCTCTGATACCAACTGTGACGCCCCCAAAATTAGGTATACATCACCCATCTTGGGCCATCAGATACATGGTACAGAATACAAATACAACTTACTAATACAACTGTCGTGTACAATACGACAAAATATAACTGTGAGTTTGAATATAATTATTGTCTACTAGAGACTATACAAACTTAAAAGGAGTCCTCATTACAATTATTGTCACACTATTTAATAGAATAGTGAGGACTACTAATACTATCATCTGGTTCATCACTCCGTTCCCCGACTCGTCCCAGCTATATTCTCATTTCCTGAAGAGAACAGTGAAAGAAAGGGTGAGCTCAACTAGCCCAGTAAGAAATATTATGACTAAGATAATGCAGAATAAATTATCATTAGCCTTCAACAGTGTTAAACTGATAAAATATAACGAACATCAAGTTTAACTGCAGCGGAACAAGTAATTCATTAAAAGAGTCAAGTAGAGAATAAAATCTACTATCTTTTATAATTTAAAAGGTTTTTTAACACTGTTATCGCTGGGACTCAGCTTAATAAAATAATCCACATTATCGAATCACCCCTGCACTACGGCCAAGGATATTCGTGTATTCATTAATCGTCATGATCATGCCAACAACTGTCCATCAATGCACTACGGGCCAATAAGGACTTTTACCACATCATTTGTAACATTACGGTCATGATTATACCGAATAATCCCTGGTCATAATCATACCAAGTCCATCTATGCACTACAGGCCACAGATGACTTTCAATATTTTATAAACATGAGGATGATGACAATGATATAAGAATTCAATAAAACAAGTTCAAGAATTAATTTATCCAAGAATTAACAACGTCCAAATTGTCAATATGATACTGCTTTGTGGAGTAAAATTCAAGAATGCTTAGAAGAATATTTTCATGAAAAGATACTGGATGAAACACAATTATCAAGGATATTCCACAAATTTCATGGAGTATAGAAGTCAAAACTTAACCAACTGAGTATAATAAAGAATGGAATAACAAAAGAAATCACCATGCATGCGATAGACCGCACAGACATGTTATTCCAACAGAATAATAAATAATGGAACCAGGTCCGGCGTAAACGCACAGACATGATATTCCGACAGAATAATAAATAATGGAACCAGGTCCGATGTAAAACACATAGACAGGATGTTCCAACAGAATAATAATAAGACGAAATCAGGTCCGGTGTAAAACACACAGACAGGATGTTCCAACATAATTATAATAAAAACGGAACCAGGTCCGGTGTAAAACACACAGACATGATGTTTCAACAGAATAATAGAAGAATGTCACCAAGTATAGGATAGACCGCGTATACAGGTTATTCCAACAGAATAATAAAAAATAAAATAACAACAGTTCTCTTCATGAATAAGAAAGAATAACACCCCTTACCGTTTTAAAGAAGAGCTGAAATAAGGAAGTAGTTAAGTAGCAGAATACTTTTCTTCTCTCTCTATAGTTTCTCTCTATAGTTTCTCTCTCTAGAGTTCAGTAAATTCGTAAGAAATAATGAAGGAATGAGCTGCTATTTATAAAAAAATAGAATGCATAGTAACTAATCCATGAACGGTCCAGATTGATTACTTTAATCTGACGGTCTATATTTAAAGAAAAATCTTTTAAATAAAATATAATATATTCTATTTATAGAATAACTTTAATAAAGTATTCTGTTTTATATAAAAAGATTTTTCTGTTTTATTACGTTAATAATACGAATAAAATAAAACGTCATTATCGCTAAATAATTTATATTATTAACTGACAATAATTGAATCAAACTGAGTGACTTCTCACATAAGCATTAATAATCAATACTGTGTGCTACTATGCAACCATACGTATTACTGTACTTTTACTACCGAGTAGTTCAACAGTATCAATGGTAAAACTTCCGCCATTATTTTTAATAAAATATTTTTGTCATTTTCTCAATCCGAAAATAATTTCGTTGTGGGGTCCACCAATGATTGTGCCGTTGTACGAATATTCCCTGTTAAAACGAATATTCCCCGACCAATCGAATATTATATAACAATTTGCGTACTTTGCAAAATTTATAAATTTTACCCACAATTATAACATTATATCAAATTAATTCCATAATATTCAAAAATGATATTTATAGAAAATTCGTCTTTATTTATAAAAGTTGGGGTCTTACAGATAATGAAAAATACTGTGCAGTAATAATTATTGAACAACAATAATATAAAATATCAACGCAGCAATTATTGAATCAATAAAATAAAATATTGAACAATAACTACTGTAACAATTATTGAGTAGTGTCTTCTTACGTAAGAATCAATAATTTCAAAAATACTGTGCAATACCGTGTGCTACTGCGCAACAACGCGTATTACTGTATTTTAACCACCGGATATTCCAACAGTGTTAACGGTAACAACTACGCCATTATTTGTAAAAACTCAAATTTGTCGTTTTCTTCATCCGACAATTATTCTGTTATGGGGCCCACAAATGGCTGCGCCGTCGTACGAATATTCCCCGACAGAAAGAATATTCCACGACCAAACGAATATTCCCCGACAACAATGAATATTTTATAACCACTTGTGTATTTTGAAAAAAATAAATTCATATATCACCCTTAACTTTAACATTTATCAATTTAACCATTTACTGAATAGTAATTATAAGAAAAATTGAATACTTTTATTTCATAAAATTCGGGGTCTTACAGCGTATAATTAGGATTTCCAACGGTACGTTAGGGGTTTCTAATCCTGAGATTAGGATTTCTAATCTCTTATTAGGCTTTATTAATTTCAAACCTTATCTGATCAAAAATTCTATACAGTACAAACACGTACTCATCAATATAATTATTTTAATTATATTTTCTATCGAATCCCTTTCTAGACTTAGGGTTAGGGTTTCTAAAGCTGTTAAGCACAACTCTACTCTAGTTTTATTAGTCAATACCCAAATTGACTTTCTTGAGACTCGTATCACAGATACTTGTCACAAAATTGATAATTAATATTGATATTAATAAAAAAAAAATTATTCGCAAATTTTTGATTATTCGAAATCTCGGGTTATCACATCAACCCTCAATTTTATTGGTCTATTTGAAATCCTCGATCGAGTAGGAACTGTGACCTATAGACTCGTTTTAAACGCCAAGTATGTCGTGTGTTCATAACGTTTATTTCGTATCGATGTTACGATGATCCGAACCACATTATTGATTAAGAACCAGACGAGATAACGGAAGATTTAACGTGTAAGGAGATACCTCAAGAGTTAGAATCTGAAATGAAGTCAAGGTATCCTCATCTGTTCGGTATATCAGGTACGTACGTAGATTTCGGGGACGAAATTTCATAAGGAGGGGAGGTTGTAAAACCCCAACATATTAATGAATAAAATTAAATTTCTTCTAATTATTATTGTGAATAATAAGGTGTCAATTTGATATAATATTTTGGTTGTAGGTGAAATGTGCAAATTTTGCAAAATAAACAAGTAGTTATAAAATATTCATTGTTGTCGGGGAATATTCATTTGGTCGTGGAATATTCTTTCTATCGGGGAATATTCGTACGACGGCGCAACCATTTATGGGCCCCATAACAGAATAACTGTCGGATGAAGAAAATAACAAAATTCAATTTTTATAAATAACGGCGTAGTTGTTACCGTTAACACTGTTGGAATACCCGGTGGTTAAAATACAGTAATACGCGTGGTTACACAGTTACACACAGTTTTGCACAGTATTTTTGAATTATTGATCCTTACGTAAGAAGACACTACTCAATAATTGTTATAGTAGTTACTGTTCAATATTTTATTTTATTGATTCAATAATTGCTGCGTTGATATTTTATATTATTGTTGTTTCAATAATTGTTACTGTACAGTATTTTCTATTAACTGATCAATAATTCATATTATTTGAATAATATTATTAGATAGCATTATTGGCAATGTCTAGAAAGTTCTGTCTAAGGAGAGGTTTGGTCATCTAATTGTGCGCCAGTAAGGAGAAATCCTTATCGGAAAGCCCCCTCTTTCCTGGGAACGACCTGGTTGTCATAATTGTGATTCTATAATATTATTTGTGAATAATTAATTACTGATTTATATGATAAGGAAATATTTATTTGATGTGGATATAAATGATGGATTTATTTTTGTGGTTATTATTGAAGGAATTAATGTTGAGGTGTTTTATCAGTATTTCTGTCAGAATAGAGGTATTAAAAATCAAATCAGTATTTTTCAGATATATTGCGTGAGTTATAATTTTTTAATCCGACCGTTGGATCGTTGTGATTTTTAGATATGTTATACATATATAAGTTGAGTATATGTCCACAAATTTTGAACCGTTAAAAATGAACGTATGATTTGTTATGAATTTTAAGAGGTGACTGATTCGAAAATTTAGTTTATAAATGATTTTGGTGAAAAATTTTAGAATTGAGTGGGCCCCACTTGTGGTTGGTGAAGAAATGTGCTGAATTTTATTTTGAATATGGTGGGTGGCAATAGCTACAGGTAAAGCCATCAGGTTACAGGTCAAGTCTGCTTCGGCGTGCTAACATTTTCCTATAAATAGAGGGCTAAGTTAGAATTGAAAATCACACCAGAATTAATAAGTTTTCTCTCTTTCTCTCTCTATATTCTCGAGCGTATTTTGTGAGTATTTTGATACTTTGAGAGTTGCTATTCAGTGCAAGTTTCTGTCAGCATTATATCCAAAATTCAGTCAGAAGTACGGTTATTTTGAGGTAAGGGATGTTATTTTCTTCGTAAATGATATTATTTCTTTCAATATCATGCCGAAATATTGGTTTGAACTTTTTATCAAATTTGAAACTTTTTGTGTCGGGGTTACTATTCACGTTTACGGCACTATTTACGTATATGACACTATTCACGAATACGGCACTATTCACCAAAAAATGAAATTTTCTTCTTTTTATCCAAGATGGCTATTATGGTTACTATCTTTGATTGTATCCATGTTTGATCATTATTTTTGAATTCTGCTTCGAAATTGGTTATTTCGGAGTATTATTGAACTTGGATAAACTGTAATACGAATCTCTAATATTTGTTCTTTTATCTCACTGGATTCGTTTTCTTTAAGATATTTTTCATCATCCTCAGTCCTAAATGATGATATTACTTAATATCTTTGGCCTGTAGTGCAAAGATGAATGATTACCTGATGAATATCTTTGGCCCGTAGTGCAAAGATGAATAGGTGTTGAGATGAACATGACCAACTGAGTATTATTCTTGAATTTAGTTCCACAAAGTAGTATCATGTTGACAATTTGGACGTTATTGATTTCTGGATAAATTAAATTATAAATCTTTAAAATTTATCCTTGAACTTGTTTAATTGAATTATTATATCATTGTCATCATCCTCATGTTTATATTCTGTTGAAAGTCATCTGTGGCCTATATTGCATAGATGGACTTGGTATGATTATGACCAGGGATTATTCGGTATAATCATGACCGTAATGTTACAAATAATGTGGTAAAAGTCCTCATTGGCCCGTAGTGCATTGATGGAGAATTTTTGGTATGATTATGGCCATGGATTCTCTTCGGCCAAGGGTGCAAAGATGAATTATTTTATGGCATGATCATGACCGTTGATGAAAACACGATTATCTTTGGCCCGTAGCGCAGGGATGATTCGATGATGTGGATTATTTATTAAGCTGAATCTCAGCAATAAAATTGATGATAAATCTTTTAAATCATAGAAGATAGTAGGTTTTATGCTCTACTTGACTCTTCTAATGGATTATTTTTTTTCGATGCAGTTATTGATCTAGAACTTGTTGTCTATTATATTTTATCAGATTTTTCCCTGTTGAAGACTAATGATAATTTGTTGTACATTATCTTAGTCATAATATTTCTTACTGGGCTAGTTGAGCTCACCCTTTCTTTCACTGTTCTCTTCAGGAAATGAGAATATAGCTGAGACTAGTCGGGGAATGGATTGACGGTCCAGATGGTTGCATTAGTAGTCCTCACTATTCTGTGAAATAGTGTGATAATTGTAATGAGGACTCCTTTTGAGTTTGTATACTCTCTAGTAGATAATATTTGTATTCAAACTCACAGTATATGTGTTGTCGTATTTTGCACGATAATTGTATTACTGAAGTTGTATTTGTTTCTGTACCATGTATTTGGCGACTCAGAATGGGTGATGTATACCTATTTTGGGGGCGTCACACCTTTCCTCTTCCTTCTCCTTCCCATCCGACCTCTCTCTCTCTCTCTCTCTCTCTCTCTCTCAAGTGTGGGATTTTTAAAATCCAACCAAATGAGCTTAAGCCTCCTATTTATAGAAAATCAAGGCTAAGGGCATTTTAGTCATTTCACCCCCACCTCCTTACTATTCCCACCTCCTCCAACAACTTAGCCACCAAGTTTACTTGGCCACCACCCTTACTTGGTGGCCAAGTGGCCGATCCACATGCCTATGGGTTGCCCATTGGTTATTACCCATCCGTTTACCCATCGGTTCGATCCGCGGTTTCTTTTCTTGGTTTAGGCCTTAACACTAATTCTTCTTGGGACTAGCTTGGGCTTGATTTCACAAAATATTGGGCTTGACATAATCTAAGTCCAATTAGATTCTACAAAGTCCATGCACTCAAAGTCCATTAAGACTCATCGTATTCTACGCATTCCATTCTCGTATTCTCTTCGTATATCGTTCGTACGATATTCGTATTATACGTCATACTAATCTTCGTACTATACTTGTATAATAACTAGTATTATACTCGAATTTCTCAAGCATAATAACCCTAATTATTATACGAAATCATTTCTCGGAACTCACTTTTCCTAACCCTTAGGTTTTACGTCTGTAGGCGAAAACTTCGTTTTTACCATAACTGAAATATTATTGAATATTCCATCTCATCTCAGAATTATACGTAATCATTAACTTCTCAGAATTTCAAAATTAATCTCTGAGCAGAAATGGATGAATAGTGTCTATTTCGTCTTTTTTCCCAAAAATATTTTGTTCCCGAAATTTTTTTATTTTCGTCTTGAAAATTTCTATTCGTTCAATCTAGCTCTTAGCCAGAATCCTTCCAACTTATAATCATCCTAGGTTATAGAACGATTAATAAATACATAGCACATAATAGTATTAATAAAAATTAGTTTTATTAATAACTAATTCTTTAAACCTAAATTCTGGACAACTCGAATTTTCGGGTCGTCACACTCTTCCTCCCTTATAAAAATTCCGTCCTCAGAATTTCTTAAAACCACACCCTTACCCGGGTCATCACATTCACCCCTTCTTTATAGAATTTCGTCATCAAAATTTTAGCCTACCCTTCTCCTCAACTTCCCTTCAATGGGGTTCTTATCTTTCCCACATTCCTAACCCCCATAACCTATCAAGAATCATGAAGTAGAAAGAATAACGAGGAATAAAAATTTTCCTTTAAAATGTTTCATACTTTTGCTGAGGGGTCAAATCGACCATGAACTCTTACTAGGTTAAACAGCATTTCGTCGTAACCTTTCTTCCACGGTCAGTTTATAATCACAAAGAAAGTAAACTACCTCTTCCATGTTCTCCTCAGACTTGATCATTAGATTCCGCACTAAAACAATTTGGTTTAGCACAAGTTCTCAAAGAAAGCTCGATTTTCTTATAACATGACATACCATTTGTCTTCGCCAAAACAATTAGCTTAGACCATCCCAATAAATTGGACATCACTTAAAACATTCGTCTAGTCAACTCACTTGACACCGACTACTTCTTTAAATTCTTTTCGCAATACATCAAAACGTTTTATGACGTCATGATACCGTACTTTTTACAGTACGTTGAGGACTTCGTCAGTTTGTGACTTCGCCATTATACATCATACCATAGCGGGTTGTTGATCCTAAGATCACATCCAACACCAGGTTCAATTGCATTAATAACTCCATCCTTTTACCATCCTTGCATCAAATGCACTGATGATATAAAATTCATTTTGATATTTTAAATCAATTTCTGTCTAGCCGATGCAATTAGCATAGACATACCAAGAATAGCTCTTTTAAAAATCTGTTGGTTCCAAAAGTTGAACCAATTCTTTCCTTTTAAAAATGTACATATCAGCACGAGTTCAATAAACTTCGAAATCTAGCATAGCTAGATGACTTAGAATATCCTATTATTTATTTTCCTTCATTATCTTACTGCGATAATACATAATCTTCTCTAGCACCTTCATTTCTAAGTCTACTGAAAATACTTACTTTTAGTCTAAACATTCCTATATCTTAATACAGTCCATAAACTTACCACACATTATGAGTTCAGGAACTTTCCACAATAATATGAGTTTAAGAACATCCAGACAGACCATAAGCGTCCATTCGCTGAGATGTTCGAAAATATACTATACTATTATGAGTCACGAACTTACCATAAGTATGAGTTTCAAGAACTCGCACCTACCTTATTGTTCTCTACCTACCAAGTATATACATGAGAAAAGATTCACCTTCTCGTCATATACATCTTGATAGCGCGACATACTATTCCAATGATTATCACTACCAGAAGCTAAGTGATTGTAGAACCAAACACAATTCCCTGCCCATACAGAAAATTGGTCAACTCAGCTACTTACCGATATAGGAAGCTAAGCGGTTGTTACACCAAGGACAATTCTCCGCCCATACAAAGAATTGTTCAACTTAACAACTATATCAAATAAGAAGCTAAGTGGTTCTAAAATCACGTACAAATTCCCCGCCCATACAAGGAATTATACAACTCAGCTACTGATATGAGTCCTCAATTAAAATCCTAAAACTTCTTACTTTCTCTCTACTTAATATGAATTTTCTTTAATTCGTATGCTAACCTTTACAACTCAATTTGAGTTCTTCTTCCCGTACTACTTTGTAGTACCATTCATTCATAGCATTAACTATAAATCATTCATCGTTTAACAGCTTATCTGTTACTACGATTCACTATAATCACGTGGTGATCTTCTTATCGTTCTCTCTACGATTATAGTCTTAGGTACTTCTACCTAAGGTTTATAACCTATCAGCTTTGATATCAACTTGTAACACCCCGAAATTCGGTCCATCTTCACACCCGAATTCCGTGCGTCACTAGTACTTCATTCATCCAGCATACATCATTATATACTGAAATATAACAACGTACACTCTCAAATCCCATGTTCTGGAAACCTTATAACCTTTTTCATTACAAATAATAATAAATACATTATTCATTTCATCGTACAAGAGTGACTTTTATCCGCCACCAAGGATACATAATAGTTTATTAAACTAGTCTATCGTTCAGTTTCATCTTTCTACATTACAAGTCTTCACATGATCTTTTCGCTCGTTCATATTCTGAATGACACTTCATCTGGATACCGTTAGCTTGATCTTTACGGAATCCTTAAGTTCTTCTAACACCGTTCACTGAAAATGTTTTTCATTTAAAGCAAGTGTGAGCATTCAATTGCCCAGCAAGTCATAACAGTTGAACAAACAACTTCAGAATTTAAACATTTCTTTAGAACTTCTATAACCGAACAAAGATTATGAAGCAGCTTGAATAATAGGAATTGTCTTGATTCCTATCATCTTAAAATATCAGTCACTTTAATTTTGAAATACTTTCATTCCTCTACCTTTTTCATACACATCCTGTCTGGCTAGAATCATTAGCACAGACTTAACAATAACAGTTCATGTATAAACAGAGCATACTTGTATTGAACAGTCAATCATAGAACAGTTCATATCATAGAAACACCGAAGTGTTCAAATTGTGGCCAAGGCCTCATACATACTACTACCTTGTACATACATCGCACATATGCACATAGACAAGACTTCTCAAGTTCAACATCTGAGAAGTTTAAAAAACTAACATTCATATAATATGAATGAAGTTAGGAAACTTGCCTAACGCCCATCTACAACTTACGCTGAACTGCTCATTCCAATTCCTATATAACACATAAAGAGAAAACATAAACACCAATTAGTCATATATAGAACTTACGCATTGGTTTACTTAACTTTACTTCTTAAGGTTCACGTTCTTAAAATTGAAGCTTTACGCGACTAACTTCCTTTACCAGTTTACGGCTTCATGACATACGGAAATGTCTTACTCAGGACGTTCATCATCTTGGATGATTTATATTCTTACCTGACTCACATTCGACTTTCATTATCTGAACCCTATGTTCATTACTCGTTCTTAGTGTCGAAGCCATACCGATCATTGTATGCTAAGACCGATCATTCATCGCAACAACATTGCGTTCACAGTGTCTATACGCTTTACACTTATATCTCACATCCATGACATAACATCGAAATGATATTCATTACCCTAGTCGCTCAACGTCTAAGGAATCACAACCGTCGCAATCCCTCACGTTCGTTCATCGCGACTACGGCCCCGTACATCGATTACGTAACCCGCGTTTATATCCTTTATCTTTTAATTACGTTTAATCTTTCCGTTCAATCTTTAATACAGGTTTAATTCACTTAATTAAGTATTACATTATTTAAACGTTATGTTCTTTATCTTCCCTTACGTTTCCCCAAGAGTTGAGCAATTAAAAGCTCTTCTCTAGTTTTTCCTTCACACTGGCGCTGCAGCGCCACCCTCTCCTTTAACTCTCGTGCCGCGACGTGAGTTAGCAGTACCTGGCTCTCCGGTCTGGCGCTACAGCGCCACATTACAAGGCATGGTTGGCGCCGCGGCGCCAAGCCCTAATTCTTGAAATTTTTTCTAAGTCTTTAATTACTTCCCGATCTCATAACTTATTCGTTATAACTCGGAACGAGGTCATTCCTAAGCCATTCTCTTCCTTATCTTACGTACTTCAATCCCCTCGGACAAAACTTCATTCTGAATCCGTTAACGTGCCATTCAATTGGCTTGATCTTCACCCTTCATTCATTTTTACGCTTTTAGTGTTCTTTGCTCGTTCGTCCGTAATTCGGTCATACGAACTCGGAAGTCATTCGATCTTAAGTCTATGACTCACGTTTTCTATGTTCTCTTACTTCCTTATGAAACCCTACACGCTCGGGTTCATTTACTAACTTTCTAATTCTCGTTCGTCTTTTATGAAAATTTCGCCATAACTTCGTTATAGCTACGTTTTAATCCGTTCATCATAAACGTTTCTACCATTCCTAACCAAACACTAAGCATCTAACTTATATGCGATGGTTTTAAACTTGTCCATCAACAACAATTATCCTATGATGGTTTTAAATTTGTCCATCAACAACGTTCTTTGTGTTCTTCGCGTGTTCTTCGTGTTCTTCGTTCGTTCGTCATTTTAATCGATATTTTGGATTGCGATTTCACTTTTTATTGGAATTTGATGTTATAAAACACCATTCCTTACTTATTTCACCTACTTATTTATATAATCCACTCAGATCGTTCTAATTCATTACGAATCTTATACCTTCTTAAGAAATTTATTTACTAAACTTCTAATTCTTATTTCCTCATTTTCTTATGATTTCAACCATATGAAATCATCTCAAACCTTATCTACTTCTTATCTTCATTAAGTTATATTTTTTAACATAAAAACTTAAAGAAAATTTAAAAGGGACTAGGTTTCGGATTACCGTTCTTCTTTATTCTTCTCCCGTCGGACAAAGTTTGTACACGGGCTAGCCTTTCCTCTTCCTTCTCCTTCCCATCTGACCTCTCTCTCTCTCTTTCAAGTGTGGGATTTTTAAAATCTAACCAAATGAGCTTAAGCCTCCTATTTTTAGAAAATCAAGGCTAAGGGCATTTTAGTCATTTTGCCCCCCACCTCCTTACTATTACCACCTCCTCCAACAACTTAGCCACCAAGTTTACTTGGCCACCACCCTTACTTGGTGGCCAAGTGGCCGATCCACTTGCCTATGGGTTGCCCATTGGTTATTACCCATCCGTTTACCCATTGGTTCGATCTGCGGTTTCTTTTCTTGGTTTGGGCCTTAACCCTAATTCTTCTTGGGCCTAGCTTGGGCTTGATTTCACAAAAAATTGGGCTTGACATAATCCAAGTCCAATTGGATTCTACAAAGTCCATGCACTCAAAGTCCATTAAGACTGATCGTATTCTACGCATTCCATTCTCGTATTCTCTTCGTATATCGTTCGTACGATATTTGTATTATACGTCGTACTAATCTTCGTACTATACTCGTATAATAACTAGTATTATACTCGTATTTCTCACGCATAATAACCCTAATTATTATAAGAAATCATTTCTCGGAACTCACTTTTCCTAACCCTTAGGTTTTACGTCTGCAGGCGAAAACTTCGTTTTTGCCATAGCTGAAATATTATTGAATATTCCATCTCATCTCAGAATTATACGTAATCATTAACTTCTCAAAATTTCAAAATTAATCTCCGAGCATAAATAGATGAATAGTGCATATTTCGTCTTTTTCCCTGAAAATATTTTGTTTCTCAAAATTTTTTATTTTCGTCTTGAAAATTTCTATTTTTTCAATCTAGCTCTTAGCCAGAATCCTCCCGACTTATAATCATCCTAGGTTATATAACGATTAATAAACACATAACACATAATAGTATTAATAAAAATTAGTTTTATTAATAACTAATTCTTTAAACCTAAATTCTGGACAACCCGAATTTTCGGGTCGTCACATAAGGTCACTACTATATCTTACCCTTCTTCTCAATCTAATCATGCTTTAGATTGTTTATCGTTGTTACGATTAATTGTCCTACATTGTTCTTACATTTATGTAATCGTTCGTCAACATTTAGTTGTAATATTAAGGTCATAATCATCCTTAAGGATGTCATTCCAAGTTTAATTCATGATATACTTTCCTTCTCTTTTCTTTACATGCTTTACTAAACTTCTCTACCTTTTCTCTAGTGCTGGCGTTGCGGCGCCAGCTTCCTATACACAACTCGCGTTACGGCGCGGGTTTCCAGTACCCTTTTCCCCGGACTCGGCGCTGCGGCGTGAGTCCTTTTGTTACCAGCCGCGCTGCGGCGCCATGGCGCCATTCTCCAGTAGGTTTGTCCTCGGTCTGGCGCTGCGGTGCCAACTTTTAAGACTTGGGCCACGCCGCGGCACCAGCCTTGTGCCTCAGACAACTTTGACAGATTTCTTATTTTGTGAACTTTCCGGGCTCATAACTTATTCGTTCTAAGTCCAAATTGGCTCGTTCAAAAGTCGTTAACTCACAAATCACACGCTCTATAATTTCATTAGAAAATATTTCATTTTGGAATCTTTTAGCTCAGAATTCACCAATTAGTTCATTATTACGAAAATATTAAACGTTTGGGAACGTTCAAAGCTTGTTTCTTTGTTGTAAGTCAGAATTTGGTCATTTTCGAGTCTGCAACTCTAGAATGCCAATTGAGACCATTCTCCATCAAAAACCAACATTTTCAAGTTAAATGCTAACTTTTGACTTTCATTCCGAGAATTTAACGATTTCGACGATTATCGTCTAATCTCGCAAATTTCGCCATAACTTCGTTACTTGAGATTTTTATACCGTTCAAAATGGATTCATTTCGTATTCTAACATCCAAACCAAATATACTTTATTCAAATCATATACATGAAAAATTCTTCAATGTTCTTCATTAGTCCAATACTTCCATTATTAAGATTTTCTTACAACATAGTTCATTTAAAGTTTAAGTTCTCTAATAACCATCCTTGCTTCTTCTTAACATACATATTCCACTAATAAATACTTCTCTATCAAACTTTTATTGACAAGAGGAAGATCAATAATGGATTAAAGGTTTCTTACACTTGAAGATAAACTTGATTCTTTTTCTTTTCTACTTGAATGAACAATCCTAGCTCTCACTTTTTCTCTTAATATATGATAAGATGTTAGTGAAATAATGAACAAGGCAAATGAAAATCCAAGCTCTCTATTTATATGAATTGCTAGGTGAGGGCATAAATGTCTTATAGGCCATCCACCTCCTTAATCACCTCCTTACTATTCATAACGTGCTCCCCACAACTCTTATCTCTTGCTTGCTCACCAAGTGGCTAGCCATGAGTCACCTATGGGGCCCACATGGGTTGCCCCGTGATTTGACCCACATATCCGATTCTTAGTTTGGGATTTAGTTTTAAATACTTTGGACCTAAACATTGGGCTTTAACATCTTTCCAATTGGGCTTACAACATTCCTACACAAATCTTACAAATCCAATACAATAGGATTTAAGCGTTTAACGTAAACTCCTCGTATCCCTTACGTATACTAATTCGTATAATCTTTCGTCATACACGTTATACTATCATTCATATATACTCGTATAATACTTCGTATCATACTAGCATTCATTATCTCGTATAATACTCGCTATAATACGATCATCCATTATCAAATCTTTTCGTTCCTTAACATTCTCAAATTAAGTACGCAGGCGAAAAACTGCATTAGCCATTATTATCGCATAATTCATCCTCCTTTATTATTCCATCATTACGTATTTCTCGAAAATCCAAAAATAATTCCCGAGCAGAAATCAATGAAGAGTGTTTTTCAAAAAAAATTTCGGAAAACTTTTATTTTCGTCTTAGAAATTCAAACACTTTAATTCCTTCACGTAGCCAGAATACTACGACATTCTGATATTTTTAGGTTATAGAACAACCTTCATCTTACTAACACATTATAACAACATATAATATAATTTTATTCATTATTTAATTAAATAAAATTATTTTACAACAAATTCAAATTTCTCGATCGTTACAGAAGTACATCTGACAGAACAAGTTTAAGTTTTGGAGAATCCACCTCAGAACCATGTGTGGAAAAGATAAAGGAAATTAACTGTCTGCGTCGGGATTTTTATTTGTCTCTTTTCGTTACCTATTCTTTTGTGTTATCATTTTAGGTGAGATTTGTTTGAAAAAACAAGTGGAAAAGGTCCGATATGTGTAATGTCGACGATTGGACTATAAGAGTCACCAGTTAGTTTTTTAACAGGTTGTACCAATACAACCGAGAAAAGGTTTACACATTGACCCAGTGATGTGACACTGCTAAATGGGTCAGTGAAACCGAGATTCAATTAGGGTCTGGGGACTTGCTTATGCGGAGGAAAGGTGTTAGGCACCCCTCGACATCCGTGTTGCCACGCTGACCGCCACTTTTCAAGGAACTATTATATAAATGTGTGTGTGTATGGGTCAATGTGCTGTTATTTGGAAGTAGTGCGAGGCTTCGTTCACACCTATATACACAAGGTTTGAATTTATATAAAAATTCAATTTTAAACAAGATATGGTAGTGATGTTTTTAAAAGAGGTTTTTCAAACTCAATGCTCAATAGTAATTGAGACCTTTTACACTTCCATTTTATTCAATATTCGGCTTGGTTGATTTTATTTTACAGATACGAGGCATCTGTATGAAAATAATGTACAAAAAGGTGCTGAATTACTCGTGGGTATGAAAACCATCTGAGGAAATCCAAACATCACAGATAAATTTACAAGTTACTTACAGCTGAAAAGGTCCATCACGAGAACCGAATCTAGATTCAGTGGACTGAATCTGTGATCACATGATTCCTAGGCTCACATGATGCCGCAGTTGATATAAACGCAGTAAGCAGGTATATATATAAAAGCTGTAAATATATATATACAGACATGATCAGCAACCATGAAGCACCTCCATGGGGGATCAAAAATATAAATAAAGCTGTAAAAGCTATCTACCACCACGGAGGAAACTCTAGGCAGGACGAAATGTACAGAAAGCAATAAAAAGGGTCAACCACCACGAAGTAAACTCCAGGTGGGACGAAATGTAAATATATATATATATATATATATATATATATATATATATATAAAAGCTATAAACGCACCGGATATAAAATCCAGGCTCATCGGACAAAGTCCAACAGCAGTTAATATATATAAGTATATATATATTAAAGTAGTAAACACAGCAGATGTAAAATTTAGGCTCATCGAACAAAGTTCGACAACAGTTAATATATATAAATATATATTAAATCAGTAAATGCTCCAAACCGAAGTTTAGGCTCATCGAACAGAGTTTGACATGCAGTTCATATATATATATATATATATATATATATATATATATATATATACAAAAGCAAGTAAACGCTCCAGACCGAAGTCTAGGCTCATCGAACAGAGTTCGACATGCAGTTCATATATATAAATGTCTATATATATATATATATATATATATATATATGTATATATGTATATACAAACTGAAATAAAACCACAGATCGAAGTTCGGACAAACATACTCAACACGACTCTTAACGTAAAGAAGGGTGTGTGTAAGTGTGGAGAGAAAGGCTTGAAAATGTGTAAGAAGGCTTACAGTGGGCTGCCAAAGAAGACTTCAATAACTTTAAAGTAGATAAACACTGGCTTCCGTTGGTACAAAAGTAGCTATATGTGAGCTCACAAGTGTTTAAAATGAGAAATCACTCAGTTTAGGGTGTGTATGGAGTAAATTGGACAGGGCTTCCTCGCCTTTTCTCTTTGTAAAATGGCCACCCCAAGCCCTCTATTATAGAGGGTGGGGCCGCAGGTGTACCAGAGGCTGCCCGGGGTGCCCCGGGGTTTATGGGTCCCGTCGTCTCGAAGTACGTGCACGTAGGCAACGTGATATCCGCTCGAATTTTAAGAATTGCAATCTGGGCATCCGATTGAGGTATATAGGACCTATTTCAGACTGCCGTTGTCGAGAGTTATGCAATGACATGGGATTAGAGGTTGTACGATGTCATGAAGATGGGACGATGCCCTCCGGTCTTTAGCTTCAAATTCTATCCATTATCCTGCGTAATAGTCACTCGGGATTGGATTTTTTTGGCTCTTGTGGGACATTTTTGTGTACCAATGTATGTTTGAAATGTTGAGACGGCGTGATGTGGCGTCAAGTTGGCAAGATGACGACTTTGCCCCTCACCGGGGTTATCTCCGATTTGGGCTGATAAAGCAGACATTGCTCAGGGTTATCGCTGAGATTGGACTGCTGCAAATGTTGAAGGTCCTCAGTGTCATCTCTAAGGTGTGCCTGTCTTAAACTGAGTGCCTCAGTGTGAGCGCCAAGGTTAAAGCTGATGGCATGCATTTGAAACAAACATTTCTGGGGTTATCTCCGGAACTGCCACTGCCTTCCTTGGGGTTATCTCCAAGGTTGGAATATACTATTCCCAGTGTTGGGACTAAGATGGAACATCTCGGGGCTATCTCCGGGATGAATCGGTCTTCTCCAGTTTGTGTTCCGGCATTGGATCTGCATGCCTCGGGGTTATCTCCGAGGTTAGAATTGTTACTCCCGGTGTGTGTTCTGGGGTTGAGCTGTTACTCCCAGTGTGTGTTCTGGGGTTACTGTTCCTCTCGGTGGTATCCAAAATGAATATGAACCGTTTTCCAGGGTTTCCTCTTGAAAGACTAATCTGTGCTCCTGCGATGTCAGTAACAGATAGGCAGAAAATTTCGAGTGTCTACAGATGCCCCTCTTTATCATATTCATGCTATGCAATGCATGGATAAAAGAAAGAATCCTAGACACTTGAAATATAATATGAAACAACTGGGTGATGCATATGTATGGGGTTGTTGCCCAACATGCTGAGGATGATTGCTATCTCCCTATAGCTTCTACTGGGGATTTGGCAATGATGACTAAATTGGATGTGAGATCCAAATCTTTGAGGATGTTGACGATGGGATTATCACCAAAGTTTTGAATCCTAGATACAAACTTGATTCTGAAGTAGTGTCTCTTATGTGTAAGAGATATGTGGGGATAAAGCTTTGTCTGTTTGAGGATGTGTATAACATATTCTAACATCAATCTTCCTTGATGACATTTCTCTCTCCTGGTTTGTATCGCCATAGTACGTCGATGTTCTGTTGGATTTACTGCCAACAACAAATGTTGTCAGGGCTGCCCGACCTTCGTTGACGTGTAAACCAACGGTTTACCTCGTGTTGTAACCCCCGCTGGGGATACATTTGATCCTGTGTTGATGTGTAGATCAACGGATGAACTCCCTGCTAGGGATAAATACCAAGGCTGCTTGGACTTTGTTGATGTGTGTATCAACTGATGAAATCACCTAATGATTTCTGATGCGACGTTGGATTTACTTGCTAACGGCTGAAATGATGTCAAGGTTGCCTGACCTTCATTGATACGTACATCAATGGATGACAATGCGTTGTGATCCCCGTCGGGGTTGTTGTATTATCGTTGATGTGTGTGTCAACAGAACACTCGTTGTAACCCCCGCTGGGGATACGTTGGATCATCGTTGATGTGTGTGTCAACGGCTGAAATCATCGGACGACTTTCGACGCTCCGTTGGATTTACCTGCCAACGGTTATAGTGATGCCAAGGCTGCTTGACCTTCATTGATATGTATGTCAACGGATGATATGCATTGTAACCCCCGCCGGTGTTATGTACTTCGACATATGTACCGCGTTGTGACCCCCGCCGGGGTTGTTGTGGCAAAGTAGGATGACGATCCTGAATGAGAGGAATTGGACCTGTGTGAGGTATTACTGAGCGTGACTTGTATCGTCTGAGATCATCGGCATAGTGTACCCTGTGGTTGGGCGAATATCAATGAATGAAGTGAAGACCCACGGTTTAACCAGGATTGTAAACTATTCTACTCAATCGCGTAGCGTTTTTATTCCTGATTTGACATTTTCAGCTTGCGAGAACTCCTTTACAACTCAAACTGGACCGGGCCGGAGGGGTGGGACCCATATAGGGGTGCCGCAGGTACACCTGCTACAGCCGCAGATGGACATGCGGCCAACCGTAGATCATAAAGACCAGCAGGTTGCTTTCATAAGTCATTTTCAACTTGCACCGCGAAGGAAATCTGAGAGCTCTTCTTCAGATCTGCTGAGTTCGGACGTCTTTCTGCAAAATCTGTTACTGTACGAGTGTTCTACACTATCCTGGCAACGTATGCATATACTTTTTCCAGTTTTTATCCGTTGGAAAATGACTTATCATATGAAATGCATCTAAACACATAGTAGTGATTATGTATGGTCAAATGATTTGATAAAAAATATTCAACATAGTAAATGTTAGTATTGAACCATGCTGAACATAATAATGTGAAAAAATTTGACTTTTGAGACAGTCAAATTGGCACCTTTTTCTGCTATTTTTATCTTATCTGAGGACATTTGACTTTTGAGACAGTCAAATTGGCACCAGTTCTTCCCTGCTCTTCTGATCCAATCCATGTTCAAAGGCATAACGGATCCTATGCTGGCCTGGGATTCAGAAAAGAGAAGAGTAACTTAGTCAATACTCTCTAACCTCGAAGGGTCGTAGAGTCGAGTAAAAATAACTTCATTGATAGTACATCGATGGATGACAATGCGTTGTGATCCCCACCGGGATTGTTGTATTATCGTTGATGTGTGTGTCAACGGAACACGTGTTGTAACCCCCGCCGGGGATACGTTGGATCATCGTTGATGTGTGTGTCAACGGCTGAAATCATCGGACGACTTCCGACGCTCCGTTGGATTTACTTACCAACAGTTATAGTGATGTCAAGGCTGCTTGACCTTTGTTGATATGTATGTCAATGGATGATATGCGTTGTAACCCCCACCTGGGTTATGTACTTCGACATATGTACCGCGTTGTGACCCCCGCGGAGTTGTTGTGGCAAAGTAGGATGACGATCCTGAATGAGAGGAATTGGACCTGTGTGAGGTATTGTTGAGCGTGACTTGTATCGTCTGAGATCATCGGCATAGTGTACCCTATGGTTGGGCGAATACCAATGAATGACGTGAAGACCCACGGTTCAACCAGGATTGTAAGCTATTCTGCTCAATCGCGTAACATTTTTATTCCTGATTTGGCCTTTTCAGCTTGCGAGAACTCCTTTGCAACTCGAACTGGACCGAGCCGGAGGGGTGGGACCCACATAGAGGTGCCGCAGGTACACCTGTTGTAGCCGTAGATGGACCTGTGGCCAACTGTAGATCATAAAGACCAGCAGGTTGCTTTCATATGTCATTTTCAACTTGCGCTGCGAAGGAAATCTGAGAGCTCTTCTTTAGATCTGCTGAGTTCAGACGTCTTTCTGCAAAATCTGTTACCGTACGAGTGTTCTACACTATCCTGGTAACGTATGCATGTACTTTTTCCAGTTTTTATCCATTGGAAAATGACTTATCATATGAAATGCATCTAAACACATAGTAGTGATTATGTATGCTCAAATGATTTGATAAAAAAATATTCAACATAGTAAATATTAGTATTAAACCATGCTGAACATAATGATGTGAATAAATTTGACTTTTGAGACAGTCAAATTGGCACCTTTTTCTGCTATTTTTATCCTATCTAAGGACATTTGAGCACAAGGTAAGAAGGCAAAGTACTCCTAGCATTGAGGTTAATCTTATGTGTTGATGATTTTGCACATAGTATGTATTTAACTGTAGGCAGGTGTGCTACTGAATGACCACCTATTCATGCCTATGTGCATGTGGATAGTCCTATTTATAGAGAAAACTATGGCAAAATTTTCCTAAAATGTAGGAATTATGTTAGTCATGCATTTTTAACTCTACTGTGGATGTACGTTAAAATAATGCATGCATGCAGATAGTCATTAAATGCATTTTGAAAAGCTCTAGGTTAAAAGATACTACACCCTTTCTGAGGTGATTTGGAGACTTATTGTCCAGATATTATGATCTGGATCAGCCGAGTAGTTCCCGTAGGACCACTTCTGGTGTACGGAGGAGGGCTTCTGAAGTGCCTCGACCCTGTTCCACTAGATAGCCTCGTCGGTTGGTAGAGGCGGTGATACGTCTAGTCCAGGTTGATATGCCGGACGTCGAGGACGAGGAGGAGGATGTTCTGGTTGCGGACCCCGATCTTGCTGCGCATGTTCCCCGTAGGGAGCTCTCGAGTATTCAGGTAGTAAACCCAGAGCTTCTAGGTGACTTGAGTCGACATCCCTCGAAGTATTTGCATGCTAACGAGGTATGACATCAGAACTTGATCTTCCTTCTTTCCTATTTGTGAGGAGTAAAAGGATTTAATGTTGATCTGCATTTCATGCATGTTCCTGGGTTTACACAGCCTCGAGGGAACTGGTTCAGTATACACTCAATGTACCAGGCTCTTCATCCTGACTATAGAGAGATTGTGCATGACTGGGGTTTTGGAGCATTCTTTTCCATCCTTCCCCGTCGCTATCCCTGGGGTTACCTCAGGGCATTGTCTGAGCGGTGGTTTCACCAGACTTAGTCACTCTATTTGCTGGACTGTGAGGTGATGATGACACCGATGGATTGGCAATTTATCACAGGTATGGAGTTTGGAGGGGCACCAGTGCCTTGCACGACGGATATTACCCCGACTACCGTCAGATCTTTGTTAGGAGTTTCGGCGGAGGCGCTCAAGGGCAGGACTGTTCGTGCAGGTCCTTTGAGCGTAGATGCTATGAGTGGGCTATTAAGCGAGCCTATACCAGCTGATGTCAGAGTCAAGGATCACATTCTTTGGCGATTGTTCCTAATGATCATTAGGGGCTGCTTCATAGCAGATAACTCCTCGACGGTGTCATTTGCTTTAATCAGCGCCACTCGACATGTGGACCGTATTGGAGAGTATGATTGGGGTTCCTATACCTTTTCTTATTTCCTCAGGGGCATGCGTATGCGCTCACAGGGCTTGATCGAGGCTTGGTTAGGATTTTACCCATTTCTGCTGGTAAGTATTTCTCTTATCATTTACCATGTATAGGTTAAGAGTGTTAACTGACAACAGATATTTGCCCTTATGTTAACAGTTTTGGGCCTATGAGAGGCTCACATGTTTACGTCCGGTGAGTGTACTAGGATTGGATACCTACCCACGAGGACGACGATGGTATCATTCCATACTGGCGGAGGTCCCTGTAGCTGAGGGTTTCACTCACTGCCATTTGCAGCTAGAGTTGTTGACAGCTGACATTATCACATGGATTCCCTATTATGGAGAGCATTTGGCCATCGGATTTGAGGATGGGTACCCGACTGGTGTCGAGTACGTGATATCCATCCGGAGAGTTCCTCTCTTCATGGATGGAGGATGTGAGCTCTATCTAGGAGAGCGTGCTATTAGGAGCACCACAAGAGATATTCGTATTTCAATCTTGCCTCCTGCCAGGCGTTATTGGCCTATATCGCAGTCACCCGTCATTGATATCCCATTGTTGGGTGTTGTCAGTTTTGCACTATTAGTGGGTCCCTGCACTCAGGATGTATTCCAGCACTGGTGGATCCCTCGTACTATTGGACCCCAGACCCGTGCCACTAAGTTTATGGGGGATATGGTTTCAGGATCCGTGATGATGACAGATTGGTTAGCCTGTGTCCGAGATCTGACTCATGTGACACAGATTGACAGTTTGACTCGGCAGTTGGACTAGGCACATATTTTTATTCGGCATTTGGGTAGAGATCCGGCAGAGGCAGATTTGTTTAATCCTTCTAGCTCAGGCGCTGGCCCCTCAGATGACCCATTTAGTTTTGCCGGTGCAGATCCTCCTTTGTATAGGCCTGATATCCCTGTTGATAGAGATCCAGTGACTCAGGAGGAGTTACATCAGGTGGATAGGATTGATGATGTGGACATCGACACCATTGTCTTCTTCTGATGTGTATTCTCATTTATCTCTTTTCATAGGCCTCTGTTAGCTATTGGGTAGCAGTACCCCATTCTCACTATATCTTTTGATAGGCCTCTGTTAGTAGTAGGGCGTCTGTGCCCCATTTCCCTGTATTTGTAGCTGTACAGAGATGATGTATTAGATGATAATATACTTAGGAATGTATGCACAGTTTTCTATTCCCTAAATCATATTGCCATCTATTATCTGTAATGCATGTATCATGTTATGTATATGTATGTATGTCTAGAGATATTCGGCATTGATCCCTGGATGGTCTTATGACACGGCCCGTGCAGATGTCTTCTTCGACAGTTAGTCGTATTGATCATACCCCACCATTATTGGTGGTATCTGGTATGCGATCGTGGCATGATAGTATGTCACCATCAGACAGGGTGACCGTAGATCATTTATTACAGTATACTATGACCCTGTTGATGTTTCAGGTTCCTACAAGATTTATGGATGGCATGCTGGAGCACTAGGTATCGGAGAGGCATGTTTTTTGATTTAGGACCCAGGAGTTGACTCCCACTCTGGAGGAGTATGCACGGTTGACGATGTTGCCACTGGACAGACCTTGCGTGCATATGGCTTTGGGGGACATGAGTCGACGTTTCATGACCCTCACTGGACTAAGGCGTAGAGTGGTGCAGGATGAGCTTACATCTAGCCACGTTATATCCCAGCATTTTCTGTTTGATAGATTTGGCTCTGAGGATAGTTATAGACGACATTTCGGGGACTTCACCATACCGGAGGATCATTGGCGTTTGGCCAAGGCAGATGTACTGCTATTGTGCGTAATTTCATACGTCTACATGCCACTGTATATGGATGAGTTGGACATAGGAGTTATCATGGTGGTGAGAGCTCTCAGGGAGGGTCGTACCATCATACCTATGATTATAGCCAAGACATTGAGCTCATCTATATACTGCTACACTTATCCAATAGGAGTATTTACAGGCAGTTTGGTCATGCTATACGTGTGGTTTATGTCACATCTAAGACCGATTGGCACTTTCAGACGGCATGGGTATTGTTTCACCCATGATATAGTCATGACATATTCATTTCAGCCTGCGGAGTGTACGGATGCTGCATCTTGGTCTGCTTTCTTAGTTGATATTGTAGACCCGTTTAGTATACTGCCGTGATCAGGGCTCAGCTCACCTTACAGCTTTATTACTCATGCTCCGGGCATTGATTACATCCCTCTGGCTGGTTTGAGGGGCATGACTACTTATCATCCACTGGCCATGATGTCGCAGTTTGACCAGTTTCAGGATTTTCAACCTTTTGAGGGGGCGCTGGGCCAGCATTTAGCTTCTCACTATCTTTCAGCAGTGGACCGATCCCGTGTGTATGCATGTTAGGATCAGCGCGAGATAGCCGCTTTCTCCATTAGTTATCCAGGTTATTCTGAAGAGTATTCCGCATGGATGGAGACAGAGACTGCATCGGTTGCGGTTGTATCCACATTATCGAGTATTGATTCAGATGGTGGAGAGCCCATGGAGGACATTAATTCTCATACCGAGGAGGAGCCAACTACTGGGTTGCCAGTATTTCCTTTAGATTCTCCCAATACTAGCACTGTCATGATTCAGCATTCAACACAGTACCTGGAGCAGAGTCTTCATGTGATGACCTTTGAGAGAGATCAGGCTAGAGCCCTGATGTTGACAGCTCTTGATGGGAGAGACGCAGCCCTGTTAGAGAGGGATGAGGCATTAGCTCGTAGAGATACCGCTGTTGTTGAGCGGGATGAGGCCAAATCAGCCAGAGATGCAGTGATAGTCGAGAGTGATAGCGCCATATCTGCCAGGGATGTAGTCGTTATAGATAGTATTGCAGTGAGATCCATTACCACTAGCATGATTTCGTAGAGATGAACTCATATATTGATGAGCACATGGTCACCATGCAGATGGCTGCAGATTTGTTGGGTCGTGTGGATATCCTTGTACAGGAGACCACAACTTTATCTCATTCTTCTGAGAGAGATGCCATGTTGGGCTTATTAGCTCGCATATACACCGATTTGTAGATGGGCTTGTATTTTCCTGCACAGACTAGCTTAGCCATTTTGTCATGTACAGTTAAATTATGTATATCAAACAACATTATATAGCAAGGAAATATATTTTTGATCACTTCCCTTTTAGATATGCTCTGATACTTGCTTGGTATTTGCCTGCTGCTTCAGGGTTTGTGATCTTGATGTATTCTGAATTCCTCCTTGTTGGATGGACATTGAGTTGTCTTTGGATAGTTCAGAATAGATCATGGATCTGTGTGTATCCCTACCATTTTTTGGTGTCTTGGGACTGGTTTCTGTATAGAAATGTGGAGAGGATTGTGGCTTTCCTCTCTGAGATTGACCGCACCACAGATGGTCTCCAGTACCCCTATTTAGGAGGAGCCTAGTTAATTCCATCTCTTATGGATTGGTGTTGCTCTTCAAGTTACAACCACAGCTTAGATGGTCGCCGAATCTCCTATTCACGAGGAGAGGTTGGGTAATTCCATCCCTTTGGTTTGAAGCCAATGAAATGTGGTGGATTGAGGTTTGATCCCAGTATCGTTGACAAGTATTTATGTTTTGGTAGGGGGTTAGACCGAACTATAAATGGCTGCTTACGTACTCCTATTGAAGAGGAGATCATGTTTGCGTAGTTCGAACCTGGTGTAAGAGGTTCGAAGCTGTTTATGAAACGCAGATGGGTGTAGAAGCTTTATTGATGAAAAAGGTTGTAGAAATGTTTTTGTGGTTTTTATTTTTTGTAGAAAAGGGTAGAAATGTTTTTGTTGTTTTTTGTTTATTAGGACCTGGCCATATAGAATATGGTTTCCTACGTACTCCCGTGTATCAAGGAGATCAGGTCGACGTAGTTCACCCCTCAGGGTGAGTTGAAAAGCGTGATCCTATATACAGGATAAACTGCGGGAAAGAAAGATTAATCCCATGTACATGTCAAACTGTGGGGAAGAAAGTTTAATCCCATGTGCAAGATAGACTGTGGGGAAGAGAAAGTTTGATCCTAGGTTAAGGACAAACTATAGGTACGAGAAGTTTGATCCCATGTATGGGTAGCCAAACTACAAACGTGAGAGGTTCAATCCGTAGTGGGATGACCTAAGTTGTATGAGCGTAGTGAAGCCAGGCTGCTGGCTTAAAGAGTATGTTTTCCTGAGGGATAAAGTGGGGACAAGAGTTTTATGTGGTAAAGGGTTAAAGAACCGGAATGACTGATGATCTAATGATCCAACACCAGGATGTTTACTTGATGGTAACTTCAGATGTAGTACCGTTTCACGGTGTCCGAGTTGATGAGCTGTGGAAATTCATCGTCCTCCATTTCTTGCAACCTGAGAGCGCCTCCTGTCAATACCTCCTTGACAACAAACGGGCCTTCCCAGTTAGGAGCTAATTTTCCCTTAGATTGATCTTGGTTGTCCATGATCTTTTTCAAAACCAAGTCATGCTGTTTAAACTGCCGTAGCAGGACTTTTCTATTGTAGGATCTGGCAATCCTTTGTTGATATAATTGACCATGGAAGATAGCCACGGTTCTCCTTTCGTCTATTAGAGACAATTGGTGATACCTGTCTTGTACCCATTGATCTTCATCTAGCTGAGCGTCCATCAACACTCTGAGGGATTCCATTTCTACTTCTATGGGGAGTATTGCTTCCATCCCATAGGTTAATGCTTAGGGGGTTGCCCCAGTTGAAGTGCGCATTGATGTTCTGTAGGCTAACAGTGTAAGAGGAAATAAGTCATGCCATCCTTTGTGATTGGCGAACATCTTTTGCATAATCTTCTTGATGTTTTTGTTAGCCTCTTCAACAGCACCATTCATCTTTGGACGATAGATGACGGAGTTAAGGTGTTTGATGTGGAATTTATTGCATAGTTCCTCCATCATTTTGTTGTTGAGGTTCTTAGCATTGTCTGATACAATTACCTCTGGTTGTCCGTATCGACAAATGACATTGTTTCTGATGAAAACAATGATGACTTCTTTGGTAACCCTAGGGAAGGAGGCTGCTTCTACCCACTTGGTAAAGTAGTCGATCATGGTGAAGATGAATCGATGTCCATTACTGGCTTTGGGCTCGATGGGCCCAATCACGTCCATTCCCCACACTGAGAAGGGCCAAGGTGAACTCATATTGTGGAGCTCCCGTGGAGGGGCATGGATAGCATTCCCATGAATTTGGCATTGATAACATCTCTTGACGTGGTCATAACAATCCGCCTTGAGAGATATCCAGTAATGTCCTGTCCTAAGGATCTTCTTAACAAGGAGGAGGCCACTCATGTGTGGGCCACAGACTCCACCATGGATCTCATCCATGAGTCTCTGAGCTTGCTTTTTGTCTAAACATCTGAGAAGACCTAGTCCTGCATCTCTCTCGTAGAGTGCATCTCTGCTCAGGTAGAATTTCATAGCAAGTCGATGAATCCACCTTTGTTCAGTCAGGCTCGCCTCAGCGGGTGTAGATCCATCTCGTATGTACTCCTTGATATGCTGATACCAAGGTTGTTGGATGGGAGGTAGCTCATCCGATACTTCTCCAACATAGTTCCCATATGCTGGTGCCTTTTGCAGGGCTAATGTGACGCTTGGCATGTGTTCTTTGTCAGGTATATGAATCAAGGAGGCCAAAGTTGCTAATGCATCCGCAAAGTCATTCCTATTACGAGGAATGTGTATAAAGGAGATTTCTTCGAACTCCGAAGCCATCTGTAAAACTTGCCGATGGTAAGGTAGCAAATGTAGCTCTTTGGTTTGATAGATTTCGGTGGATTGTTTGACTACCAACTTTGAATCCCCAAAGACAGTTAACCGTCTGATACCCATTGAACGGGCAAGTTTTAGCCCCATGATACAACCTTCATACTCAGCTGTGTTGTTGGTGCTGATAAACTATAATTTGACGGCGACGGGATATTGCACCCCCGTACCGGATACTAGAACCGCTCCAGCTCCAGAACCTTCCGTATTAACAGCTCCATCAAAATACATCTTCCATGCTTGGCGTGTATCGTACTGATGGTGTGGCTGAATTGCCATTACCCCTTCATTAGGGAAGTATGTTTCCAAGGGTTTGAAGTCCCCTGAAGGTGTGGCGGCCAGTTGATCCGCAATTCCTTGACCTTTAATGGATTTTTGAGTCACGTAGACAATGTTAAATTATTGTAGGATCAACTGCCATCTGGACAGCCGACAATTTAGTATGGGTTTACTTAACACATACTTGAGAGGATCCACACGGGATATGAGATGGGTTGTGTGCCCATGGAGGTAATGTTGTAACCTCATGGCAGCCCATGGTAAAGCACAACAAGTCCTCTCAATTAGAGTGTACTTGTGTTCATTGCTGCTGAATCTTTTGCTGAGGTAATAGATAGCTCGTTCTCGACCTCTATCGTCTTTCTGTCCCAGCATGCAGCCCATGGCATTGTCACTTATGGATAGGTGCATGAGCAGGGGAACATCATCCCTGGGTGGTACCAAAATATGAGCTTTGACTAGCTGCTCTTTAATTGTAAGGAAGGCATTATGGCACTCATCATTCCATTTCATTCAGGAGTTCTTCCTTAACAGCTTGAAAATAGGTTCACATGTTGCTGTGAGTTGATAAATGAATCGGCTAATGAAGTTTATTCTTCCCAAAAATCCCTGTGACGCCCCCAAAATAGGTATACAACACCCATTCTGAGTCGCCAAATACATGGTACAGAAAGCAAACTACAACTTCAATAATACAAATGTCGTGCAAAATACGACAACACATACTGTGAGTTTAAATACAAATATTGTCTTCTAGACAATATCCACACTCAAATAAATCCTCATTACAATTATTCAAATACTATTTTACAGAAATAGTGAGGACTGCTAAAACATCTTTCTAGAACCATCACTCCATACCCCGACTAGATCCTGCTATGTTCTCACCTCCTGAGAAGAAAAATGGAACAAAAAGGAAAAGGGTGAGCTCAACTAGCCCAGTAAAGAATATTATGACTAAGATAATATACAAACAAATTATCGTTAGTCTTCAACAGGGAAAAATCTGATAGAATATAATCGACAACAAGTTTTAGATCAACAACTGCAGCGGAAACAACAAACCATTAGAAGAGTCAAGTAGAGAAAGAATTCTACTATCTTCTAAGATTTAAAAGTCCATCATCAATATTTTATCCCTGTAACATCAATTAATAATCATCTTTATCCAAATATTCATCTTTGCACTACAGGCCAAAGATATTCATTTGTATCACCTGTCAGTCATGTTCATCTCAACACCTGTTCATCTTTGCACTACAGGCCAAAGATATTCATTAATATCATCATTTAGGACTGAGGATGATGAAAAATATCTTAAAGAGAACGAATCCAATGAGACAGAAGGACAAATAGTAGGGATTCGTATAACAGTTTATCCAAGATCAATAATACTTCATAATAATCAATTGTGAAGCAGAATTCAAAAATAAAGATCAAAACATGGATACAATCAAAGATAGTAACCATAATAGACATCTTGGACAAAAAGGAAAAATTTTATTTTTCGGTGAATAGTGCCGTATTCGTGAATAGTGCCGTATACGTGAATAGTGCCGTATACATGAATAGTAACCCCGACACAAAAAGTTCTAAATTTGATAAAAACTCATATCAATATTTCAGCATAATGATATTGAAGAAAATAATATCATTTAAGAAGAAAATAATATCCCTTACCTCAAAATATCAGTACTTCTGGTCGGAATACCGGTATAAGGCTGAAAGAAACTTGCTCTGATGAATAGAAACTCTCAAAGTATCTAAATACTCACAAAATACACTCAATAATCTAGAGAGAGAAAGAGAGAAAACTTGTTTCTGGTGTGATTTTCAATTCTAACTTAGCCCTCTATTTATAGGAAAATTTTAGTAGGTTTGACCTGCAACCTGATGGCTTTACCTGCTACTATTCCCACCCACCACATTTGAAATATAATTCAGCACATTTCTTCACCAACCACAAGTGGGGCCCACCAATTCTAGAATTTTCCATCAAAATGATAAACTCCGAAAATTCAACAATTTCTGAACCAGTCATCTCGTAAAATTCATAATAAATCATACGTTCATTTTTAACGGTTCAAAATTTGTGGACATATACTCAACTTATATATGTATAACATATCCAAAAATTACCACGATCCAACGGTCGGATTAAAAATTATAACACCCGCAATATTTCTCAAAAACCCTGATTTGATTTTTAATACCTCCATTCCGATAAAAATACTGATAAAACACCTCAACATTAACTCCTTCATTTTTAACCACAAAAATATATCCCTCATTTATATCCACATAAAATAAATATTTCCTTATCATATGAATCAATAATTAATTATTCACAAATAATATTACAGAATCACATTTATGACAACCAGGCCGTTCCCAGGAAAGAGGGGGCTTTCCAATAAGGATTTCTCCTTACTGGCGCGCAATTAGATGACCAAACCTCTCCTTAGACAGAACTTTCTAGACATTGCCAATAATGTTATCTAATAATATTATTCAAATAATATGAATTATTGATCTGATAATGGAAAATACTGTGCAGCAACAATTATTGAAACAACAATAATATAAAATATCAATGCAACAATTATTGAATCAATAAAATAAAATATTGAACAATAACTACTGTAACAATTATTGAGTAGTGCCTTCTTACGTAAGAATCAATAATTGGTGCAATACCGTGTGCTACTGTATTTTAACCACCGGGTATTCCAACAGTATTAACGGTAACAACTACGCCGTTATTTATAAATAACTTATACTTGTCGTTTTCTTCATCCAATCGCTTTTCGTTATGGGGCCCACACAAGGCTGCGCCGTCGTACGAATATTCCCCGACAGCAAGAATATTCCACGACCAAACGAATATTCCCCGACAAAATGAATATTTTATAACCACTTGCTTATTTTGCAAAATTTGCACATTTCACCCATAACCAAAGTATTATATCAAATTAACCCCTTATTATTCACAATAATATTTAGAGAAAATTTGATTTTATTCATTAATAAGTTGGGGTCTTACAACCTCCCCTCCTTATGAAATTTCGTCCTCGAAATTGACGTACGTACCTGATGTTTCAAAAAGGTGAGGATACCTCGCTTTCATTTCTGATTCCAACTCCCAGGTCATTTCTTCAATAGCATGGTTTCTCCACAAAACCTTAACTTGTGGTATAACCTTCGTGCGTAGGACATGCTCTTTCCTATCCAAGATCTTAACAGGTACCTCCTCGTACGTTAAATCTTCAGCTATCTCGTCTGGTTCTAACTCAATAATGTGGTTCGGGTCTTTAACATATTTACGAAGCATAGATATGTGAAAAACATTATGAACACGAGACATGCTTGGAGGTAATGCGAGTCTATATGCCACATTTCCTATTCGCTCAAGAATCTCAAATGGACCAACAAATCTTGGATTGAGCTTTCCTCTCTTCCCAAATCTTGTAACTCCCTTCCATGGTGCAACACGTAACAATACATGATCCCCAATATTAAATTCCACGTCCTTCCGATGAAGATCCGCATAACTCTTTTGTCGATCCTGTGCCGTTTGTATACGTTGTCGAATCGTTTGGATCTTCTCTGTAGTAATGCGTACCAACTCTGGTCCCAACAATGTTGCTTCACCCACCTCGTCCCAGCATACTGGAGAACGACATTTTCTTCCATACAACGCCTCGAATGGAGCCACACCTATGCTCGCCTGATAACTGTTGTTGTAGGAGAATTCCACCAATGGTAGGTACTTATCCCAACTCCCTTTGAGATCTAGGACACAAAGTCTTAATAGATCTTCAAGAGTTTGAATAGTCCTCTCTGATTGTCCGTCCGTTTGAGGATGGTATGCCGAACTGAATCGTAAATCCGTGCCCATAGCTTTCTGCAAGCTAACCCAAAATCGTGAAGTGAATCTTGGGTCACGATCCGAAACTATGGATACTGGCATGCCATGCAATCTCACAATCTCGTTCACGTACATACTAGCAAGACGTTCAAGGGAATAAGTCTCACGTATCGGCAAGAAATGAGCGGACTTGGTTAATCTATCAACAATAACCCAAATCGCATCTATGCCTTGAGAAACCTTGGGAAGACCCGTAACAAAATCCATAGTAATGTGTTCCCACTTCCATTTCGGGATCTCAAGTGGTTGCAATGGACCCTTTGGCACTTGATGCTCCGCCTTTACACGTTGACAAGTTAAACACCTCGAGATAAACTCCGCGATCTCTCTTTTCATATTGCTCCACCAAAATGTATGTCGAAGATCGTGATACATTTTGGTACTCCCAGGATGGATTGCAAACGGTGTGTTGTGTGCCTCCATCATTATTCTATGCTTCAAGTCAAAATCGTTAGGAACACAAAGTCTGGAGTTGACTCGAAGTATTCCTTCTTCATCGATTCTTGCTTCTGGAATAGCACCTTCTTGCACTTTCTTCTTCATACGCATCAGCTCCATGTCCGTAGCTTGAGCAGCTTTAACTTTATCGATTAAAGTCGGTTCTACTCGTATATTTGATATCATCATGTGGGTACTTGGAGCCTTCATCTCTATCTCCATCCTTTGCAAGTCATACAAAATGGGCCTTTGTGTTAACAACATTGCACTCGTACCCGCATATGATCTTCTACTCAATGCGTCAGCTACTACGTTTGCTTTTCCAGGATGATATTGGATGGTATGATCGTAATCTTTCAACAGCTCGAGCCAACGTCGCTGCCGCATGTTGAGTTCCTTTTGGGTGAAGAAATATTTGAGGCTTTTATGATCTGTATAGATCTCCACTTTCTCCCCATACAGGTAGTGTCTCCAGATCTTCAACGCAAAAACGACTGCTGCCAACTCCAAATCATGAGTAGGATAATTCCTCTCATATTCTTTGAGTTGTCGTGAGGCATAGGCTATGACTTTCCCATGTTGCATGAGAACACATCCTAACCCTTTGCCTGAAGCATCGCTGTAGATAACAAATCCATCCGAACCAGATGGTATTGTCAGAACAGGTGCCGAAATGAGTCTCCTCTTGAGTTCTTGGAAACTCTTCTCGCATTCCTCACTCCATACGAATTTTGTATCTTTCCGAGTCAGCTGAGTTAACGGAGTAGCGATTCGAGAAAATCCTTCCACAAATCTCCGATAATAACCAGCTAAGCCCAGAAAGCTACGTACTTCGGTTACCGACTTCGGTTGCTCCCAACTTTGTATGGCTTCAATCTTCGCCGGGTCGACAGATACTCCATGTTTTGACACCACGTGCCCAAGGAATGCTACTTCCTCAAGCCAGAACTCGCATTTCTTCAATTTGGCATATAGCTTATTTTCACGAAGCCTTTGCAGTACCAGCTTCAAATGGCGCTCATGATCTTCACGGCTTTTGGAATAGATGAGGATGTCATCAATAAAGACAACAACGAACTGATCCAAATATTCTTTGAATACACGGTTCATCATATCCATGAAGGCAGCAGGAGCATTAGTCAATCCAAAAGACATTACTAAGAATTCATAATGCCCGTACCGAGTTCTGAAGGCAGTCTTTGGAATATCCTCAGTTTTAATCTTCAGCTGATGATATCCAGAACGAAGATCGATCTTTGAAAAGAATTGTGTTCCTTGTAACTGGTCGAACAGGTCATCAATGCGAGGTAGCGGATACCTATTCTTGATAGTGACATGATTCAATTCTCGATAGTCGATACAAAGTCGCATACTCCCGTCTTTCTTCTTTACGAATAAAACAGGAGCACCCCAAGGAGACGTACTAGGACGAATAAAACCGATGTCCAACAACTCCTGTAGTTGGACTTTTAACTCCTGAAGTTCAATAGGAGCCATTCGATATGGAGTTTTAGAAATGGGCTTTGTACCGGGTTCAAGGTCAATAAAGAATTCAACTTCACGTTCTGGGGGTAGACCAGGAAGTTCTTCAGGAAATACATCGGGAAATTCTCTAACAATAGAAATATTATTCAAATCTGACTTGTCTTTGTTCAAATCCATAACATGGGCTAAGAAAGCTTGACATCCGTTTTTCAATAAACGAATAGCTTTGTGGCTTGATATGACAGTGACTGATTTTAGTGGTTTAGTAGTTTGAATTCGTATGACAGGTTGGTTAGGAATATGAAAACTAACAACCTTACGAAAACAATCAATTTTAGCATGATGAGTGGTTAACCAATCAATTCCTAAAATCACATCAAAAGCAAGTATCTTTAAAGAGATAAGATCAACAGGTAATGTGATAGTGCCAACTTGGATCATGCAAGATTTATAAACTGTAGATGTAACGAAGGTTTCACCCAACGGAGTTTCAACAGATAAGTTAAAGTCCAATTTCTCCGGAGTCAAGTTTAAACGTTGAGCACAAGCAGGAGAGATAAAAGAATGGGTAGAACCGGTATCTAGTAAAGTATAAACTTCGCAAGAATTCAAGATTAGCTTACCCGTGATCACCTCGTTCGGGTTTCTCGCGTTTTGGCCAGTAACGACAAACGCCCTTCCAGGAACCGCTGATTTCGACTTATCCGGGACAGCTTTTGGAGTCACCATCCCCGCTGAACTTGGTTTTGCTACAGAACACTCTCGAGCTATATGACCCTCCTTTCCACAGTTATAACATACCTTGGATTGTTGTGGGCAGTTTGGGCTGATATGTCCCTCTTTCCCACATTTGTAACATACGACCGGTGGTCGTTCTCCTCCCCTAGAAACAGTTGATGTTTGTGCTGACGTCTTCACATTATCATTGTTGTACCTTCTCTTCTTGAAATCTCCTCCCGACTCGCTCCTTCTATTATCACGACCACGATTACCACCAGAGTGGTTACCGCTTTTGTCCGAATATTTTCCTCCCTGCTGGTTTTCATTGCTTCGATGACTGCCGCCACCGGTATGACCCTGGTTGTGGTCCCTCGGTTGCACATACTCATTATCTCGCTCTAATAATTGAGCCCTGTTTACAACATCTGAATATAAAGAAAATTTATGAGAGATAAGATATTGTCGAATCTCGGGTTTTAGACCTCTCAGAAACATCCTTGTCATTCGTTCCTCATTTTCGACCAAATGAGGTGCAAACCTGGATAACTCTGCAAACTTCGCCTCGTACTGGGACACCGTCATGTTGTTTTGTTCCAGTCTGATAAACTCTACCTCCTTCATATGACGAATACTTTCAGGAAAGTACTTGTCATTGAACAGTTTTTGAAATGTTTCCCAGGACATGTTGAGTGCGTCAGGCTGGGTACGCTTCACAGACTCCCACCAGTAGTCTGCCTCACCGCGGAACATAAAGGTGGCGAATGGAACCTTCTGTTCCTCCGTGCATCCCAAGACATCGAATATCTTGGTAATTTGCTTGACCCACGTTTCCGCCATGATCGGATCCGGCTTTCCCTTAAATTCTGGTGGTCCCAATTCTTTGAACTGCTTAGCTGTGACAAACCGCGCGTTATCATTTCCACCCGTATTCTGCACACGAGTCTCCCTCGTCTGATTTTGCATGAACTGCAAAAAGCTCCTAAACATTCCATCATTCATCGTTTGCTCGGTAACGTTGTTTACAGGAGGAATATTGCCTTCCTGTTGCACGTTCCCCTGGGTGGTGATCAAAGGTGTCTCCACGGTCTGATTTACTCCATTATTAACGTTCTCAGCTGCCATTCTTAAATACTGCCATAAAACAAGGGTTAATAGTCATGTCATATATTATCCCTATACTCTGACCGACCAAATAAACACCAAATAAACTTAGTCAGGTCATACTAGCGAAGGAATTCCCCGTCTCTCCCCTCCTAGTTCTTGTCTCACATCTCAGCCAGGGATCATATCCCTAAGCTCTGATACCAACTGTGACGCCCCCAAAATAGGTATACAACACCCATTCTGAGTCGCCAAATACATGGTACAGAAAGCAAACTACAACTTCAATAATACAATTGTCGTGCAAAATACGACAACACATACTGTGAGTTTAAATACAAATATTGTCTTCTAGACAATATCCACACTCAAATAAATCCTCATTACAATTATTCAAACACTATTTTACAGAAATAGTGAGGACTGCTAAAACATCTTTCTAGAACCATCACTCCATACCCCGACTAGATCCTGCTATGTTCTCACCTCCTGAGAAGAAAAATGGAACAAAAAGGAAAAGGGTGAGCTCAACTAGCCCAGTAAAGAATATTATGACTAAGATAATATACAAACAAATTATCGTTAGTCTTCAACAGGGAAAAATCTGATAGAATATAATCGACAACAAGTTTTAGATCAACAACTGCAGCGGAAACAACAAACCATTAGAAGAGTCAAGTAGAGAAAGAATTCTACTATCTTCTAAGATTTAAAAGTCCATCATCAATATTTTATCCCTGTAACATCAATTAATAATCATCTTTATCCAAATATTCATCTTTGCACTACAGGCCAAAGATATTCATTTGTATCACCTGTCAGTCATGTTCATCTCAACACCTGTTCATCTTTGCACTACAGGCCAAAGATATTCATTAATATCATCATTTAGGACTGAGGATGATGAAAAATATCTTAAAGAGAACGAATCCAATGAGACAGAAGGACAAATAGTAGGGATTCGTATAACAGTTTATCCAAGATCAATAATACTTCATAATAATCAATTGTGAAGCAGAATTCAAAAATAAAGATCAAAACATGGATACAATCAAAGATAGTAACCATAATAGACATCTTGGACAAAAAGGAAAAATTTTATTTTTCGGTGAATAGTGCCGTATTCGTGAATAGTGCCGTATACGTGAATAGTGCCGTATACGTGAATAGTAACCCCGACACAAAAAGTTCCAAATTTGATAAAAACTCATATCAATATTTCAGCATAATGATATTGAAGAAAATAATATCATTTAAGAAGAAAATAATATCCCTTACCTCAAAATATCAGTACTTCTGGTCGGAATACCGGTATAAGGCTGAAAGAAACTTGCTCTGATGAATAGAAACTCTCAAAGTATCTAAATACTCACAAAATACACTCAATAATCTAGAGAGAGAAAGAGAGAAAACTTGTTTCTGGTGTGATTTTCAATTCTAACTTAGCCCTCTATTTATAGGAAAATTTTAGTAGGTTTGACCTGCAACCTGATGGCTTTACCTGCTACTATTCCCACCCACCACATTTGAAATATAATTCAGCACATTTCTTCACCAACCACAAGTGGGGCCCACCAATTCTAGAATTTTCCATCAAAATGATAAACTCCGAAAATTCAACAATTTTGAACCAGTTATCTCGTAAAATTCATAATAAATCATACGTTCATTTTTAACGGTTCAAAATTTGTGGACATATACTCAACTTATATATGTATAACATATCCAAAAATTACCACGATCCAACGGTCGGATTAAAAATTATAACACCCGCAATATTTCTCAAAAACCCTGATTTGATTTTTAATACCTCCATTCCGATAAAAATACTGATAAAACACCTCAACATTAACTCCTTCATTTTTAACCACAAAAATATATCCCTCATTTATATCCACATAAAATAAATATTTCCTTATCATATGAATCAATAATTAATTATTCACAAATAATATTACAGAATCACATTTATGACAACCAGGCCGTTCCCAGGAAAGAGGGGGCTTTCCAATAAGGATTTCTCCTTACTGGCGCGCAATTAGATGACCAAACCTCTCCTTAGACAGAACTTTCTAGACATTGCCAATAATGTTATCTAATAATATTATTCAAATAATATGAATTATTGATCTGATAATGGAAAATACTGTGCAGCAACAATTATTGAAACAACAATAATATAAAATATCAATGCAACAATTATTGAATCAATAAAATAAAATATTGAACAATAACTACTGTAACAATTATTGAGTAGTGCCTTCTTACGTAAGAATTAATAATTGGTGCAATACCGTGTGCTACTGTATTTTAATCACCGGGTATTCTAACAGTATTAACGGTAACAACTACGCCGTTATTTATAAATAACTTATACTTGTCATTTTCTTCTTCCAATCGCTTTCCGTTATGGGACCCACACAAGGCTGCGCCGTCGTACGAATATTCCCCGACAGCAAGAATATTCCACGACCAAACGAATATTCCCCGACAAAATGAATATTTTATAACCACTTGCTTATTTTGTAAAATTTACACATTTCACCCATAACCAAAGTATTATATCAAATTAGCCCCTTATTATTCACAATAATATTTAGAGAAAATTTGATTTTATTCATTAATAAGTTGGGGTCTTACAATCCCCGTATTTCCTTCTCTGTCTGAGGAATGGGCATTTACGTGATGGCCTGGATTTTTGTAGGATCCAGCTCAATTCCTTTGTGACTGACTAGGAATCCTAGCAACTTGCCTGATTTAACGCCAAAGGCACACTTGGCTGGATTCAACTTCAAGTTATACTTGCGCAACCTGTTGAATAGCTTTCTGAGATGGTCTAAGTGGTCCTCCTCCTTCCAGGACTTGACAATGATGTAATCCACGTAGATCTTGATCTCTTTGTGCATTAAGTCGTGGAAGAGAGCCATCATAGCTCTCTGATAGGTAGCTCCGGCATTGATGAGGCCGAATGACAACCGTTTATAGCAAAAGGTTCCCCAAGGCGTGATGAAAGCAGTTTTTTCATGATCTTCCTCAGCAACCATGATCTGATGGTACCCCACAAAGCAATCAGCAAAAGAGTACATGCCGTATTGCACAGTATTATTTATGAGAATGTGGATAAAGGGCATGAGAAAGCTATCTTTAAGGCAAGATTTATTTAGATCCCAATAATCTACGCAGACTCGCACCTTTCCTCTAGGCTTAGGCACGGGAACAATGTTAGATATCCATTCAGGATAAGTGGACACCATGATAATGCCAGCTTGAAATTGTTTCACAATTTCTTCCTTCACCTTTAAACTCCACTCAGGTTTCAATCACCTGAGCTTCTGCTTGACTAGCTTGAATCCTTCTTTAATGGGAAGGCGATGAAGAACAATGTCAGTGGACAAACCCACCATGTCTTCATGGGACCATGCAAACACATCCTGGAATTGGGTTAATACCGTAACCATGTCATTCCGTTGGTTTAGGGTAAGGTCTGAACCAATCTGGATTAACTTAGGGTTTTTTAAGGTTCTAAGATTGAAGGAGGTGGTTTGATCAAGGTTGGGTTTAGGCTTGTATTCGACCCATTCTTTAATCTCCGAAGGCACCTCAATGTCCTCTTGTATTTCTAGCAAGTCTGAGTCCAACTTTTCATCAAAGTTACAATCCTTGTGGAGAAGAGGCATCTTATCAGCAAGTACAGGCACATCTAAGTTCAGAGTCCTGAAATAAAATATGCTTTCACTTAATATATATGAAACTATTTAATCATACATAATGTTAGCATATACGGACAAAATAACTGCTAATATTGTACAGAAAAGTAAGCAGTTATTATATCTACAGGGCAGAAAGAAGTCCTACCCATTTTACCCTTGTCGACCAATACAAGGAGTGTTGCTCCAATTGGCAAGGATAAATTCTGGGTGGACTGCATTGATGGAGGGGCTGCCATCATCCTCCTTTTCCCGAATGATGACTATGACGTCTAGGCAATCATCGTCTGAGGTATATCTGTTTGTATGTTCATCATGAACAATGATGCGCATGCCCGACATTATTCGGACAACGTTTTGTTTGACTCTTTGTTTCTCTTCCTCCACTATGGGATTTGGAACAAAGACTTCTTTTGCTTTGAATGGCACGAGCTTGGGAAATAGCATAGCCATCATGTTGGTTACCACCTTTACAGGAGGTTGTGCGGACTCAGCATTAGAAAGCGAAGATAAACGCCGCGTGGTTGAAGTTGAAGGAATCTACTGATGCTTATGAGGATTCCTCTGACTAGAACTGGCAGAATAGCCTAGTCCAGCTGTCCCAGTTTGACTGGCTACTTCGATAGGGTATTTGATACCTTGTTGATCTTTACCCAGCCCTTGTCCTGGCTGATGACCCAAAGACATCATTTCTTGAGTAGCTGACATTACTTCGGCAGAGATCTTGGATACGGGCAATGGCGTTCCCAGGGCATGAAATTGAGGGTTGCTTACTTCCAAAGTGTGGAAACTGACCGGCTCAATATCAAAATTAAAATGATGAACGGTATGTCACCTTGTTGAGGGCATTCCAGTTCAGCGTTGACTGTAACTAGGCTATTGTTGATAATGTATTTCAGTTGCTGATGAAGGGTGGAGGGGACTGCCCCAGCCATATGAATCCACGGTCTTCCCAAGAGCAGGTTATATCCCGAATCTATCTTGAGTACGTGGAAAGACACGCAGAATGTATGGGGACCAATCTCAATTGGTAGCTCAATCTCTCCGACTGAATTTCGGAGGGATCCATCAAAAGCTTTGATGATCGTATGGCTAATTCGGTTTTGATTTAGATTGACGTTCATCTTCAACAATGTAGCGTATGGACAGATATTCAAAGATGAACCTTCGTCTACTAAGACTCCAGCTAGCATATATTCGGAGGACAAGACCGCAATGTGTAACGGCTTGCAATGACCGGTCCCTTCGGGCGGTATGTCATCATCAGTGAAGGATATCACATTGTTGTTGAAAATGTGATCAACCAAATGTTGAAATATTTCCACATCCACTGATTTTGGCAAGTAGGCTTCTTCCAAAACCTTTAGTAGAATCTTCCTGTGATCCTCGGAAGTTAAAACCAAGTCTAGTATTGAAATTTGATGTGGAGTTTCTCTTAAGCTTAAAACCACCTTGGCTTCATTATAACCCATGGAACGGAGGAATTTTTCAATCTTCTCCATGGGAATCTTGCCCTTTGATTTGATGGTAGACTTCATCACCCATTGGGGAAGATATAGTGGATTCTCCTTCGTCACTGCAGCAGTTGTATGCGAAGTGGATCCTTCAGCTTCTCCATAATTCCAAGGAACTTTCTGTAAGCTGACAACAGGATATTATGGTCGGAAGGGTAAGTTGATTGGCTCTGGAGCAGCCACTTTCAAAGGATTGTTGCTTCCTCTGAGTTGAATGGTAGATATAGGGCGTGGTTTGACAATGCCATCAGCCTCAGTGGAGATAACTGCTACTAATACTTTCCATTTAGTAGGACAGGTATTCTCACTTCCCCGTAGCACAGTATCATCATTTGCTAGTTGCAGGACATCGCTATCAATGAGCTTTTCGATAAGGTGGCGGAGTGCCCAACATTCTTCTGTGCTGTGACCGCGAAAATGGGAGTGATATTAACATACTCTATCAGAATTGTACCGTCCTAAACGGGGATTGATTGGAGGTAGAAGGGAATTAATCCTTCCTTCATTGATTAGCATTTAAAGGATTTCCCCCATAGGTTGGCCCAGATATGTAAATTCCCTTCTGTTGGCAAAATCCCGACGAGCTTTGGCGTTTGCTCTCCTTGCCACTTTGTCCTCCATTGTTTCAATTTCTGGAGGTGAATATTCATGACAAGAGGAAGGAGACTAGCATGCTCCTGACTGATTAATTGGCATGTGACTTGATGTTGGTATGTCACCAGTTCTACCAATTGCTCGATTTGCTTGCACAAAGCTTTCATTTTTCATTCCATTAAGAACTGGAACTTAGCATAATCCCATTTGTCAACATCATCTTTGATGATCTGGGATGCTTCACCATTAGTATTGAAACTTTGTCCAGTGCTCCAATTAATCATGTTGACTTCCTCCTCTTTGTGTTGAGGAAGAGGGTTGTCTTGAATGTGCGGTTGATCGAGTTTGGTGACCACGATCTCATCGTTGTCTATCAGGTCTTGGATCTTATGCTTCAAGGCCCAACAATCATGAGTATTATGTCCAGGTGCCCCGGCATGATAAGCACATTTCCGAGCAGCATTAAAACCCCTACCATTAGGGCTGGCTGGTGGAAGAAGATGCGTGATTTTCTTCTGCGTGGTCAGAAGAGTGAGAATATTCTCGAGAGAATCCCCTAATGGTGTGAACACTCGAGGGTGTTTGACTTCTCCACCTTTTGGTACTGGAGGGTTTGAAGACTGTGCTTGAAAGGGAGAGTAATATCTCCTTTGGATAGGCATGTTCTGATTGCCTTTTTGACCCTCTAGTATCAGGGAGACATCCTCTTCTTTCTTTTTATGGACCCTCCGGGGGTTGTTTCAATAATTTTCGGATTGGATGTGTTCAGCAACATCTTTAAGGGCAGCTAGGTCTTGAATCTTTTCTGACTTCAATCCCATCTCAGCCATCTCCCCATGTTTGATCATTTCAAAAAATGGTTTACCAATGCCAGCTAAGACTCTCTCATAGAAAGGAGCTTCTTGTATGTCGATAAAGGTCATAACCATCTCTGACTCTGTCATAGAAGGAATAACTTGAGCAGCAAGGCGCCTCCACCTTTGAGCATACTCTCTGAAAAACTCGTTAGACTGCTTCTTGACCTTGGTAATCTAGTACCGGTCAGGAGCCATCTGAGACTGAAAACTGTATTGCATGAGGAAGGCGTGAGCTAGCTCTTCCCAGCTATGGATCTTTGAATTTTCTAATCTGGTATACCATGAACGGGATTCTCCAGTCAGACTTTTTTGGAATAGCTGCATTCTGAGCTTCTCGTCCTCTGCATAAGATCCGAGTTCTCCAATGAATACCTTCAAATGTGTGTAAAGATCTCCTAACCCATCATACTTTTCAAAGTCAGGAGTTTTAAATTTTTCTGGATAATGAACACCAGGGAATATACAAAGATCGGCATATGACACACTCCCGTGTGCTCCAATTCCTTTGATAGCGCGAAGGGTCTCTTCCATTTGAAGAACTTTTTTCTTGATGTCACCGGTGTTTGTATCTTTTGTAAGATGGGCGGCATCATGACTTTTGTGACGCCCCCAAAATTAGGTATACATCACCCATCTTGGGTCGTCAGATACATGGTACAGAATATAAATACAACTTACTAATACAACTGTCGTGTACAATATGACAAAACATAACTGTGAGTTTGAATACAATTATTGTCTACTAGAGACTATACAAACTCAAAATGAGTCCTCATTACAATTATTGTCACACTATTTAACAGAATAGTGAGGACTACTGATACTATCATCTGGTCCATCACTCCGTTACCCTACTCGTCCCACCTATATTCTCATTTCCTGAAGAGAACAGTAAAAGAAAGGGTGAGCTCAACTAGCCCAGTATGAAATATTATGACTAAGATAATGCAGAATAAATTATCATTAGCCTTCAACAGTGTTAAACTAATAAAATATAATGAACATCAAGTTTAACTGCAGCGAAACAAGCAATCCATTAAAAGAGTTAAGTAGAAAATAAAATCTACTATCTTCTATGATTTAAAAGGTTTTTCAACACTGTTATCGCTGGGACTCAGCTTAATAAAATAATCCACATCATCGAATCACCCATGCACTATGGTCAAGGATATTCGTGTATTCATTAATGGTCATGATCATGCCAACAACTGTCCATCAATGCACTACGGGCCAATAAGGACTTTTACCACATCATTTGTAACATTACGGCCATGATTATACCGAATAATTCCTGGTCATAATCATACCAAGTCCATCTATGCACTACAGGCCATAGATGACTTTCAACATTTTATAAACATGAGGATGATGACAATGATATAAGAATTCAATAAAACAAGTTCAAGAATTAATTTATCCAAGAATTAACAACGTCCAAATTGTCAACATGATACTGCTTTGTGGAGTAAAATTCAAGAATGCTTAGAAGAATATTTTCATGAAAAGATACTGGATGAAACACAATTATCAAGGATATTCCACAAATTTTATGGAGTATAGAAGTCAAAACTTAACCAACTGAGTATAATAAAGATTGGAATAACAAAAGAAAACAACCATGCATGCGATAGACCGCACAGACAGGTTATTCTAACAGAATACAAATTAATGGAACCAGGTCTGGCGTAAAATGCACAGACAGGATATTCCAACAGAATAATAATAAAGACGGAACCAGGTCCGATGTAAAACACACAGACATGATGTTCCAACAGAATAATAGAAGAATGTCACCAAGTATAGGGTAGACCGCGTATACAAGTTATTCCAACAGAATAATAAGAAATGGAATTACAACAGTTCTCTTCATGAATAAGAAAGAATAACACCCCTTACCGTTTTAAAGAAGAACTGAAATAAGGAAGTAGTTAAGTAGCAGAATACTTTTCTTTTCTCTCTCTATAGTTTCTCTCTATAGTTTCTCTCTCTAGAGTTCAGTGAATTCGTAAGAAATAATGAAGGAATGAGCTGCTATTTATAGAAAAATAGAATGCATAGTAACTAATCCATGAACGGTCCAGATTAATTACTTTAATCTGACGGTCCATATTTAAAATTTTTTTTTTTAAATAAAATATAATATATTCTATTTATAGAATAACTTTAATAAAGTATTCTGTTTTATATAAAAAGATGTTTCTGTTTTATTACGTTAATAATACGAATAAAACAAAACATCATTATCGCTAAATAATTCATATTATTAACTGACAATAATTGAATCAAACTGAGTGACTTCTCACATAAGTATTAATAATCAATACCGTGTGCTACTATGCAACCACACGTATTACTGTATTTTTACTACCGAGTAGTTCAACAGTAACAATGGTAAAACTTCCGTCGTTATTTTTAATAAAATATTTTTATCGTTTTCTCAATCTGACAATAATTCCGTTGTGGGGTCCACCAATGATTGTGCCGTTGTACGAATATTTCCTGTTAAAACGAATATTCCTCGACCAATCGAATATTATATAACAACTTGCGTACTTTGCAAAATTTATAAATATTACCCACAACTATAATATTATATCAAATTAACTCCATAATATTCAAAAATAATATTTATAGAAAATTCATCTTTATTTATAAAAGTTGGGGTCTTACAACCTCCCCTTCTTATGAAATTTTGCCCTCGAAATTAGGGTACGTACCTGGTATGTCGAAGAGGTAAGGATACCTTGATTTCATTTCAGATTCTAACTCCCAAGTCATTTCCTTAACATCGTGGTTTCTCCACAAAACTTTGACTTGAGGTATAACCTTGGAGCGTAGAATATGTTCCTTCTTATCCAAGATTTGAACATGAACTTCTTCATACGTCAAATCTTCTGCTATTTCGTCCGGTTCTAACTCAATAATGTGGTTCGGGTCTTCCACATATTTACGTAACATGGATATGCGAAAAATGTTATTAACACGAGACATACTTGGCGGTAAAGCAAGTCTATAAGCCATAGTTCCTACTCGATCGAGGATTAAAAATGGACCGATGAATCGAGGATTGAGCTTTCCTTTCTTTCCAAATCTCATAACTCCTTTCCATGGAGCAACACGTAAGAACACATGATCTCCTATATCAAATTCCACGTCCTTTCGATGAAGATCAACATAACTCTTTTGTCGATCTTGTGAGATTTTTATACGTTGTCGGATCATTTGAATCTTTTCTGTAGTCATACGTACCAACTCCGGTCCCAACAACGTTGCTTCACCCACCTCATCCCAGCATACTGGAGAACGACATTTTCTTCCATACCATACTTCGAATGGAGCCATGCCAATACTTGCTTGATAACTGTTATTTGTAGGAAAACTCCACCGATAGTAAGAACTTTTCCCAACTTCCCTTGAAATCAAAGACACAGAGTCTTAATAGATCTTCAAGAGTTTGAATAGTCCTCTCTGATTGTCCGTTCATCTGAGGATGATATGCTGAACTAAATCGTAAATCCGTGCCCATAGCTTTTTGTAAACTAACCCAAAATCGTGAAGTCAATCTTGGATCTCGATCAGAAACTATGGATACTGGCATACCATGCAGTCTTACAATCTCGTTTATGTACATATGAGTAAGACGTTCAAGTGTATAAGTTTCTCGTATCGGTAAAAAATGAGCAGACTTGGTCAATCTATCAACAATGACCCAAATCGCATCAATACCTTGAGAAACCTTAGGAAGACTGGTAACGAAATCTATGGTAATGTCCTCCCACTTTCATTTGGAATTTCAAGTGGTTGCAATGGACCTTTTGGTACTTGGTGCTCCGCCTTGACTCGTTGACAAGTTAGACACCTTGAGATAAACAGCGCTATCTCTCGCTTCATATTGCTCCACCAAAATGTATGACGAAGATTATGATACATTTTGGTACTTCCAGGATGGATTGCAAATGGTGTGTTGTGCGCCTCCATCATGATTTCATACTTTAAATCAGGGTTGTTAGGAACACAAAGTCTGGAGTTGACTCGAAGTATTCCTTCTTCATCGATTCTTGCTTCCGGCATAGCACCTTCTTGCACTTTCTTCCTTATACGCATCAGCTCCAGGTTTGTGGCTTGAGCAGCTTTAACTTTATCGATTAAAGTCGGTTCTACTCGTATATTCGCCATCATCACATGGGTCCCTGGAGTCTTTAACTCTATCTCCATCCTTTGTAAGTCACACAAAATGGGCCTTTGTGTTGACAATATCGCACTCGTACTTGCATATGATCTTCTACTCAATGCGTCAGGTACCACGTTCGCTTTTCCAGGATGGTATTGAATGGTATGATCATAATCTTTCAACAGTTCAAGCCAACGTCGTTGTCGCATGTTGAGTTCCTTTTGTGTGAAAAAATATTTTAGGCTTTTACGATCCGTAAAGATCTCCACCTTCTCCCCATACAAGTAATGCCTCCAAATTTTAAGTGCAAAGACAACAGCTGCCAACTCTAGATCATGAGTAGGATAATTCCTCTCATATTCCTTGAGTTGTCTTGATGCATAGGCTATGACTTTTCCATGTTGTATGAGAACGCATCCCAGCCCTTTGCTCGAAGCATCTCTGTAGATGACAAATCCCTCCGAGCCAGATGGTATTATTAGAACAGGTGCTGAAATTGTAAAGACCCCAAACTCGGGTACTTGAAACCCGAACTCGGTTCTTCACGATACCATTTTTATGAGTGGAATAATACTAATAATAATAACAATAATATAAATATCAACTTAACTTACATTTATTAGAGTCTAATCCCAAGTACGTAACCTTTACTATATTCTTTACATGATATATAATACATACCATTATCTTATATACATTCTAACTATTACAAAAGACACCATTTAAACATGTTCTGATTGCTTTCCTTTTCACTTGTTTCTGCATGAGCTTCCAGGTTGTTCACCTTTAGCTGAAAATATTTAAATTTAAGCAAGGATGAGCATTTGAGTGCCCAACAAGTAATAGCAACAATAATAGTTAGCTGAACGAATTAAATATTTTCTTTGAACGATACTTCTACAACGAATCAACAGTTGTAAAGTAAACTGAACCGATAATAAACAACATATCATTTCAATTTTGAATTTTTGAAACTACGTACATACTATAAATGAGGATCAGTTGACAAACTATGAACATTATTTTCTATTTTCGAAAAGGTTAAACAGAATTTCATCTGTAAACCGTCATTACTTACGGGCACGGGGGGTGATCAGCCCGTTATGCCCTGTATTGATCAATACTACATTAAAGGACGATATTTTCATCCAGCATTCCCGCCTTAGGCGCATAAAAGTTTTCCATATTTGGGATGTTCATACCAGTCTTGAATCCAAACCAAAACAATTTAGTTGGATAAAGTTTTATCTTGTTCAACAACAACTTTAAATATATGTCTAGCTGGATCACATAGCTTAGGCGATTTTTAATTTAACTTATACATACTGAACACCGATAAGTATGTATCAACATGTGATAAAATATAATGATTATCCAAGTGGGGAAACTTGTATAACCATGTTTTAAAAATTATCGATCAGAATATATAATTTGATCAGTAATAACAGAATAATGGAACTTGTACAGCAATTATAGTTTAATAACTTACTTATACAGAATCATTGCATAAGTATATACAAAAGTTGAAATATTTGAACAATTGAAATGAACAATTCAGATATTATCTTACGCATGTCCGTTGCATAAAGAAAATACAAAGAGTTAGATACTTGCCTGAAGCGTTGCTTACAGCTTGTAATTTAGATTTATCGCTTATCTGACGACCTATCATTAATAAGATCGTTCGTTCTATTAGAACAACATACTATAACACATAACACTGCTTATTGCAGTCAGCACATACCGTAATCATATTGACACATAGATTTAACAACCATTAAATCATAAATAATCATATATCTAATCACATTATCTAAGTCCAGATCAATTTCTGAAATATGTCGGTGTACCGACAACTTTATCGGGTAATTATCGAGTCTAAGACTCTGTCCTGTAACTCAATGTCCGTACGTATCAGTCATATTATTTTTAAATGACTTAGTATAATTTTAAAACATTTATCATGATTTATCATGAATTTTCAAACATCGGAATCATTATTAAATGATTTAAATATTAAACAATTCTATTATCATTAATATTTAATTAATATTAAACTATTAATGAAATCATTTCCAAAATATTAAAGTTATTTATAATAACTTAAAATACTTTTAAAGTATTAATATTACCCTTAAATGATTTTTTAAAAACATTTAAAATCATTTCTAAATAATTACCATTAATATTAAAGTATTAATGTTCTATTTATCAAAATATTAAAAGTCATTATTCATAACTTAAAATATTTTTAATTCATTTATATCCTTTTAAATAATTTTTAAATTAATAAAACTATTTTTAAACTATTTATTTAATATAATTATTAAATAAATTTTCTATTTTTAATAATAAGTTAATAATCATTAATATTAAATTATTAATAAAATTATCCTTTAAATATTAAAAGTTATATTTTATAACTTAAAATATTTTTAAACACTTTATTTTCGTTTAAAATGATTATTATAATATTAAAATCATTTTTAAACTAAATTATTTAATATAATTATTAAATAACTTTAATATCATTAATAATAATTAATTAATAAAATTTACCTTTAAATATTAAAAGTTATATTTTATAACTTAAAATATTTTTAAATACCTTTTTATTATTTAAAATAATTTTTAATATAATAAAATCATTTTTAATTAATTAATTTAATTTATTTAGTAAATAAATTAATTACCATTAATATCAATTTATTAATGAAATTTATCACAAAATATTAAAAGTCATTAAAAATAACTTAAAATATTTTATTATATCATAATATAATTTTAAATGATTTTTCAAGTATAAAAATTATTTTTAAATAATTTATTTAATATTATAATTAAATAAATTAAATACTTTTAATATTCCAAAAATATTAAATATTTATGAAATATATTAAAATTAATAAAAAACTAATTTTTGGAATTTAAAATAATTTTTAATAATTTATTTTTTATTTTTAATAATTAAAAACTATTTTTTTCTATTTAATAATTAATTTCCGGAAAATAATAAGCTGTCTGTCGCTAAAGGCCACCTATAGTGACAAAACTGCCGCTATAGGTGTTCTTCATGTTCTTGAGCCCAAACCCAGAAATCAAGTCAGAGACCGGGCTAGCTACTTTGACCGAGATTAAATTCGTGTGTGATGTGTTTCTGGACTAACTATGAACTAGATCTTGTAGTACTAGTGCACGAATACATGACACAACAACAAAAATAATCATAACACCTATAACCAAGGAGATCTGAGCCTCCAAAAGTGTTGTCAGAGGCTGTTCTTCATTTCTGGGTTACCCAGAAATGAAGAACAGTTCGATTGTTCACTTTTGGGTTCCCGTAACTTCTGATTCAGGTATTACTTTTGTGATCTAAGCTTTGCAGTATGTAGACAACATGTAATAGTAGAGATACAATACATAAAAACAAGAAAACAACAACAAAATCGCAACTTATAATCAGGTCAAACGTTGTCAGAGATCGTGTTCTTGAGTTTTCTGGGTTACCCAGAAAACATAGTTCATGATCTTCTGGCCTAGTTTGACCAGCCACTGAGTTCCATTCGTTTAATATTTAGGCGATCTAAAACCTTAAACTTGTACTCTATACAACATACTACAGTCTGAATACAACAAACGTAGTAATACACATATAACTGAACAGATTAAGGCATTAGTAAACGTTGTCAGACGCTGCTAATCACGTTCTTGGTTACCCAGAAACCTTGCAAGTCATGGTCGGTCAACGCAGTTTGACCTTCCATAACTCGCAATATACATACGATCTAAGCCTGATTCCAAGCCCAGATCCAAGGGAACATATCAGACTACAACTACAAAGTTTCAAATCACAAAATTCGCAACAGATCACAGAGATATAAGGTCTGACATACGTTGTCAGACCACCAAGAACAAATTTTCCAGATTTTTGAAAAACACAAATCCGAGCTTCTAAATGTTATGGATCCAACATTTAGCAACCCAGATCGTCAAAATGGACTACAACCAACATATTTTAACACTAAAAACAAACATTCAACAACAGATTAATGGACAGATTTCTTGGCTAAGGTTTTATACCTTTCTTGCTAAATCTCTGATTCTGGATTCTGATTTGGTTAGGGGCTTTCGTGGGGCTGATCTTAGGGACTGAAAAGCTTAAAAATTCGTGGGTTTGGGTGGAGAGAAAAGGTTGGAGTGTTTGGTACTAAAATGGCTAACAATTGCAATATTTTCTCTCTCAATCTATATATAGAACACATGTGCAATGTATTTGGCTTAATTAATGGCTGATGGCTAATGTTATGGAGCATGTGGAGTTGTTAGGGTTAGTAACCAACTCACCACAATTGTCAAAACCTAGTCTAGCATTCAATAATTCAATTAGGGGCACAATGGTCTTTTGATAAATCAATTAAATGGCATACTTGTAACTTATCAAACCCTTAGGGTTTGACCCTTAGGGTTCAACCCTAAGGTTTAGCACATAATGTAAATAGGATTTAGCAACTAGGGTTTGTAAAGTAAAATACAATTATTTTAGTTTCTAAAATTTTGAAAAAAATTAAAATTGTTAATTAGGTTAAGTTAGTAATTATATTATACATGAACATTAGGGTTTAGATCATATAATTTTATAATTAACCTTGCTAATTTAGCAATTAGGGTTTATTCTTTTGGTAATTCGGGTTACCAAATTATAATTAGGTTTTCTAATTATCAAATTAGGGTTCTAGATATTTAGGGTTTTAAATTACTAATTAGGTTTTCCATAATTAACAATAAAATCTAATACTTGTTAATTAAACACATTAACACAATCACCAATCAATCTCGAACTCTAATTTGAATTTCGAATTAGGGTTCCTCATCTCCAAAAATTATTTAGGATTTTAGAAATATTAATTAGGGTTTTCTAAAAATTAGGGTTTCTAGAATTTTAATTAGGGTTCACATAATTAATACATTTAATGCACGACATAAATTATATAACACATTTATAAAACAGTCTTGCACTCTAATTTGGATCTCAAATTAGGGTTTAACATTATTACTAGGGTTTGGTCATAATATACCGTAATTGACCTACCATTATCAATACGGAAATACAGTACATATTCATAGCACTGAAAAATCAAAATATAATTAATATTATATTATTATTCTCATACCTTGACAATAATCCAAAATTAGGGGTTGGATTCCATATCTGATTTATTCCTCATATTTAACATTAATAATTAAGGTAAAATAATTAACTTAATAGCCTGTACTAAAATTCATATAATACAATAATTATTATAATTATTCTAAAAATCACTCCATATATTATTTAAATAATATATGACTATATAATCATGAAAAATAATTAATAAAATATTTCTACCATAATTTAATTATTATTAGAATGTACTTTATAATAATCAAAAATTCTAAAATAAAATTATTTGTAAATATTTATGTAATAAATATATTTTTATTTACCAATTAAATGCACATACACATTTTCTTGTACAAATCCTCATCCTTAAATAAATAAAAAAACAATTTATACGCAAAATTTCATATTTATTTATATAGAAAATATCGGGTTGTTACATTCACCCTCCCTTATAAAGATTCCGTCCCCAGAATCACCGTTTTAAAACCTATATATACACGGCACATAGCATACATAATCATTGCAAGTAGATCTCGATCAACTTTGATCGAACTGATCTTTAACTATTCACATAAAGCTTGTCTTTCTGATTAAACGGAAAATTTGTTTCTAAAAGAACTCAAATGTAAGACCCCGAATTTTATGAAATAAAAGTATTCAATTTTTCTTATAATTACTATTCAGTAAATGGTTAAATTGATAAAAGTTTAAAGTTATGGGTGAAATATGAATTTTTTTCAAAATAAGCAAGTGGTTATAAAATAATCATTGTTGTCGGGGAATATTCGTTTGGTCGTGGAATATTCTTTCTGTCGGGGAATATTCGTACGACGGCGCAGCTATTTGTGGGCCCCATAACGAATAACTGTCGGGTGAAGAAAACGACAAATTTGAGTTTTTACAAATAACGGCGTAGTTGTTACCGTTAACACTGTTAGAATACCCGGTGGTTAAAATACAGTAATACGCGTTATTGCACAGTAGCACACGGTATTGCATAGTATTTTTGAAATTATTGATTCTTACGTAAGAAGGCACTACTCAATAATTGTCACAGTAATTACTGTTCAATATTTTATTTTATTGATTCAATAATTGTTGCGTTGATATTTTACATTATTGTTGTTTCAATAATTGTCACTGCACAGTATTTTCTATTATCATATCAATAATTCATATTATTTGAATAATATTATTAGATAGCATTATTGGCAATGTCTAGAAAGTTCTGTCTAAGGAGAGGTTTGGTCATCTAATTGCGCGCTACTAAGGAGAAATTCTTATTGGAAAGCCCCCTCTTTCCTGAGAACGGCCTGGTTGTCATAATTGTGACTCTGTAATATTATTTGTGAATAATTAATTATTGATTCATATGATAAGGAAATATTTATTTTATGTGGATATAAATGAGGGATATATTTTTATGGTTAAAAATGAAGAAGTTAATGTTGAGATTTTTATCATTATTTTTGTCGGAATGGAGATATTAAAAATTAGGGTTTCTAAGATATTTTGCGGGGATTATAATTTTTAATCCGACCGTTGGATCGTGGTAATTTTTGGATATGTTATACATATAAAAGTTGAGTATATGTCCACAAATTTTGAACCGTTAAAAATGAACGTATGATTTATTATGAATTTTACAAGATGACTGGTTCAGAAATTGTTGAATTTTCGGAGTTTATCATTTTGATGGAAAATTCTAGAATTGGTGGGCCCCACTTGTGGTTGGTGAAGAAATGTGCTGAATTATATTTCAAATGTGGTGGGTGGGAATAATAGCAGGTAAAGCCATCAGGTTACAGGTCAAGCCTACTAAAATTTTCCTATAAATAGAGGGCTAAGTTAGAATTGAAAATCACACCAGAAACAAGTTTTCTCTCTTTCTCTCTCTATATTATGAAGCATATTTTGTGAGTATTTAGATACTTTGAGAGTTGCTATTCAGTGCAAGTTTCCTTCGGCTTTGCATACCGATCAGAAGTACTGCTCTTTTGAGGTAATGGATAGTAAGGAATTTTAAGGGTTGTTATGTTTTTCAGTTTCGTAATTTTTCTGACCTTCAAAAATTCTGGAAAAAATTTGAAATGATATTTTGATGAGTTTTCTTGATTGTGTCCAAAAATGGTGATTTTTGGATGTATAGATTGAGAGTTATTAATTTTATGAGAAAAAACTATTTTAAAAGTAACCGCTTATAATTCCTTGTGGTTAACTCCAAAATTGATAAGATTTTTATTGGGAGTACATGTATATGATAGAAGTATACTCTGTAAATTTCAGAATTTTTGGACAAAAATATAATTTTTGATAAATGTCTAAATATTCGGCTGTTTTGGCCATATGAAAAATAGTAAATGACTTTTAAAAATTCTGAGAAAAATATATGTTCACTATGGGACTATATTATGCTAAATCTCAGAAAAGAAATATTTTTGAAACTGATTTGGTATTTTTCATGAAAATAGTCTAGTTATGAGTAAATGAATTAAATATGTTTTGTGAAGTAAGAAAATTGGAAAATAGGATTCTATGACTTGAGAATCCTATATGAGGTATATGCAGATTTTTGATGAGGGTTTGATTATTGATGATAAAATCTTATGAGTTTGGTATTTTAGAATGATTAAATGCATTATTTAGTAAAGTGTAAACAATTTAAATAAATTGTTTATAAGCTTAAGAAATATTATTCTTTCAATATCATTATACCGAAATACTGGTATGGATTTTATTGTAGAATTTCTACTTTTTTGTGTCAGGTTTACTATTTATGAGTTACTATTCACGAGTTACTATTCACAAGTTACTATTCACGAGTTACTATTCACGATAAAAATTGGTTTCTTTTTCTAACCAAATTATAGTTGATTTACGAATATTACTCTTGAGATTAAAACTAGATGTTGATCATATTATTTTTATTATTATATATAACTTTTTTATAACCCTAATGATAATATTTCTCTTTGACTTGAGTGTAAAGATGGGTAGATTTTTGGTATGATCATGACTATGGGTTATCTTTGGCCAGTTGTGCAAAGTTGAATCATTGATTGGTATGATCATGACCATTGAATTTATAAGTGAATATCTTTAGCTTAAGTACAAAGGTGAATTGATCAACATGGTTATAATTATTGTTTATATAAATTCTGAAATGATTATATATTTCTTTGAGATATTAATATCTTTGGCCTGTAGTGCAAAGATGAAATATTGATGAATATCTTTGGCCTGTAGTGCAAAGATGAATTGTTGATGAATATCTTTGGCCCGTAGTGCAAAGATGACATGTTGTTGAATATCTTTGGCCAGTAGTACAAAGATGAACAGATGTTGAGATAAACATGACCAACTGGTGATACAAATGAATATCTTTGGCCGTAGTGCAAAGATGAAATTATTAGTATGATTATGAACATGAAATATAATTTGGTGTAACCATGATCTTTGATGTTTCAGGTAAAGATAGGTGATGAAAATTATCTTCGTCCTGGATGAGAAGAGGAATTTAGAACTACAGTTATGATTATGAGTTATTCATATGATTGTGGACCAGAATTGTTGATTGATGTTACGGGGATAAAATATTATTGATGGATTTTTAACATGGAGAAGATAATAGACTTTATAGTCTATTTGACTCTTCTAATGGATTGCTCGTTCCGCTGCAACTATGGTTGAAATTTTTATCATTTACCATATGTTCTAAATCTCTGATTTATTATTGATGAAGGCTATTGATAATTTAATTATCTATAGTCATGATATTCTTTACTGAGCTAGTTGTGCTCACCCTTTTGCTTCACAATTCCTTTCAGGTAATAAGAGTGTAGCTGGGTCGAGCGAGGGTAACGGGGAAATAGAACGGTGGTCTCTAGCTGTGGATGTTCTCCCGAAGCAGTATAGAAAAGTTCATTTAGTTGTTTTATTTGGTGAATCCAATAGGGTAAGGTGTACCCAACGTTGGAAGGGTGGTTTGCCACTATCATACAAGATGTCTAACGACATACAACCTCGTGTCATCATAAGACAGGGATGTGCTCATCCACTTGCTGAGTATATATACGAGCACTACCTATATAATCTTGGTGTTTGTTTGAAGTATAATTCTCAATTAGAGACAGTAGAGATAATGATATGTCAAGAGAAGACTCACCATTGGGAAGAATATGATAGTAATCTTCTCGTTTTTCTTTGGGGTCTATTGGGTCAACCAAGAATAATTCTGTGGCCATATGATATCTATCATAACCTAGACGCATGGCCTCCCATGTACGAAGGTTTCCTTGAGCACTTCCCAAAGATTCTAATTTCTAAAACAGTTTTTGACTATACCTTTATGTAAGGTGTCATTGTGAGGTGATGTCCACGGTTGGAACATGAGTCACATTTGGTATATATTTGTATCCAAACTCACAACATATGTGTTGTTGTATTTTGCACGACAATTGGTGTAATAAAGTTACAGTTATTTTCTGTACCATGTATTTGGCGACTCAGAATAGGTTGGATGGAATGGACCTATTTTGGGGTCGTTACATTTGGTATCAGAGCTTAGGGATGTGATCTCTGGCGGAGATCGGGGAATACAACTAGGAGGGGAGAGATGAGTAAATCCTTCGCTAGTGTGTCCTACCTAAGCTTATTTGTTGGTCAGTCATAATATTGGGATATTATGTGATATGTTAATTTGTTTAATTAACCATTATTTTATGGCAGTATTTAAGAATGGCAGCTGAGAATGCTAATAATGGAGTGAATGAGACTGTGGGGATACCTCTAATCACTAACCGTGATAATGTGATGTCAGACGAAGAAGGAATTAGAGATATCCATGTGGTGAGTGAAGAATTGATAGTTGCACCCGAGATAGTCGCAGAGGTAACAGCTGAGACTGAGGAAGAAGAGGAAGAAGAAGTACCTTAGGAGAGTTTATTAGAGGTATTATATGATCAAAATGTAGAATTTCAAAATCGTATTCATGAGTTAGAAGAGCAGGTAGAAGAACGACATGCGGTCGTGGAACAAAAGGATGCAACAATTCAAGCTTGTGTTACCCGATATGTGATGCTTGAACAGAAGCATTCATTGGCAGAGTATAAGATGATAAAAATAGAATCTGAGCTGAAAGAAGAAAAAACTGAACGAGTGATAATAAGTGATGCATGGGCAAAAGCCGCACGACACGTGGATATTGTGGAAAGAGATGTTCGATCTAAGAAGGCTAAAATAGATGATATGAATTTCTCTTTTTGGAAAGCAATTGGGAGAACCCAACATCGAGTTTTGAATTACCCTGTACATAGCGGTCAACCTGAATCCGATATGGATCGAAGATTGATGATTCAGATCATGAATGAGGAGTACGAAGAGGCAGTTGAGGGAGGAATATGTCCTATAGAAAGGTATATTCCAATGGTAATGATGACGCCAAATGCTGCTCCAGACAAGTCAAAGCTGAGTAGTTCGAGGGATGGCGGTTGTCATGACTTCCCAACAAATGAGGAACCCAAATGAAGTTATCATGGGAGATGAGCAATGGAGAAATCATGATGATCTGAGAGATAGAATCTGAAATGGAAGCAAGGTATTCTTAACTCTTCGAAATACCAGGTACGTAAATTTCGGGGACGAAATTTCATAAGGAAGGGAGATTGTAAGACCCCGAATTTTATGAAATAAAAGTATTCAATTTTTCTTATAATTACTATTCAGTAAATGGTTAAATTGATAAAAGTTTAAAGTTATGGGTGAAATATGAATTTTTTTCAAAATAAGCAAGTGGTTATAAAATAATCATTGTTGTCGGGGAATATTCGTTTGGTCGTGGAATATTCTTTCTGTCGGGGAATATTCGTACGACGGCGCAGCTATTTGTGGGCCCCATAACGAATAACTGTCGGGTGAAGAAAACGACAAATTTGAGTTTTTACAAATAACGGCGTAGTTGTTACCGTTAACACTGTTGGAATACCCGGTGGTTAAAATACAGTAATACGCGTTATTGCACAGTAGCACACGGTATTGCATAGTATTTTTGAAATTATTGATTCTTACGTAAGAAGGCACTACTCAATAATTGTTACAGTAATTACTGTTCAATATTTTATTTTATTGATTCAATAATTGTTGCGTTGATATTTTATATTATTGTTGTTTCAATAATTGTCACTGCACAGTATTTTCTATTATCAGATCAATAATTCATATTATTTGAATAATATTATTAGATAGCATTATTGGCAATGTCTAGAAAGTTCTGTCTAAGGAGAGGTTTGGTCATCTAATTGCGCGCTAGTAAGGAGAAATTCTTATTGGAAAGCCCCCTCTTTCTTGGAACGGCCTGGTTGTCATAATTGTGATTCTGTAATATTATTTGTGAATAATTAATTATTGATTCATATGATAAGGAAATATTTATTTTATGTGGATATAAATGAGGGATATATTTTTGTGGTTAAAAATGAAGAAGTTAATGTTGAGATTTTTATCATTATTTTTGTCGGAATGGAGGTATTAAAAATTAGGGTTTTTAAGATATTTTGCGGGGATTATAATTTTTAATCCGACCGTTGGATCGTGGTAATTTTTGGATATGTTATACATATAAAAGTTGAGTATATGTCCACAAATTTTGAACCGTTAAAAATGAACGTATGATTTATTATGAATTTTACAAGATGACTGGTTCAGAAATTGTTGAATTTTCGGAGTTTATCATTTTGATGGAAAATTCTAGAATTGGTGGGCCCCACTTGTGGTTGGTGAAGAAATGTGCTGAATTATATTTCAAATGTGGTGGGTGGGAATAGTGGCAGGTAAAGCCATCAGGTTACAGGTCAAGCCTACTAAAATTTTCCTATAAATAGAGGGCTAAGTTAGAATTGAAAATCACACCAGAAACAAGTTTTCTCTCTTTCTCTCTCTATATTATGAAGCATATTTTGTGAGTATTTAGATACTTTGAGAGTTGCTATTCAGTGCAAGTTTCCTTCGGCTTTGCATACCGATCAGAAGTACTGCTCTTTTGAGGTAATGGATAGTAAGGAATTTTAAGGGTTGTTATGTTTTTCAGTTTCGTAATTTTTCTGACCTTCAAAAATTCTGGAAAAAATTTGAAATGATATTTTGATGAGTTTTCTTGATTGTGTCCAAAAATGGTGATTTTTGGATGTATAGATTGAGAGTTATGAATTTTATGAGAAAAGACTATTTTAAAAGTAACCGCTTATAATTCCTTGTGGTTAACTCCAAAATTGATGAAATTTTTATTGGGAGTACATGTATATGATAGAAGTATACTCTGTAAATTTCAGAATTTTTGGACAAAAGTATAATTTTTGATAAATGTCTAAATATTCGGCTGTTTTGGCCATATGAAAAATAGTAAATGACTTTTAAAAATTCTGAGAAAAATATATGTTCACTATGGGACTATATTATGCTAAATCTCAGAAAAGAAATATTTTTGAAACTGATTTGGTATTTTTCATGAAAATAGTCTAGTTATGAGTAAATGAATTAAATATGTTTTGTGAAGTAAGAAAATTGGAAAATAGGATTTTATGACTTGAGAATCCTATATGAGGTATATGCAGATTTTTGATGAGGGTTTTGATTATTGGTGATAAAATCTTATGAGTTTGGTATTTAAGAATGATTAAATGCATTATTTAGTAAAGTGTAAACAATTTAAATAAATTGTTTATAAGCTTAAGAACTATTATTCTTTCAATATCATTATACCGAAATACTGGTATGAATTTTATTGTGGAATTTCTACCTTTTTGTGTCAGGTTTACTATTCACGAGTTACTATTCACGAGTTACTATTCACGATAAAAATTGGTTTCTTTTTCTAACCAAATTATAGTTGATTTACGAATATTACTCTTGAGATTAAAACTAGATGTTGATCATATTATTTTTATTATTATATATAACTTTTTTATAACCCTAATGATGATATTTCTCTTTGACTTGAGTGTAAAGATGGGTAGATTTTTGGTATGATCATGACTATGGGTTATCTTTGGCCAGTTGTGCAAAGTTGAATCATTGATTGGTATGATCATGACCATTGAATTTATAAGTGAATATCTTTAGCTTAAGTACAAAGGATGAATTGATCAACATGGTTATAATTATTGTTTATATAAATTCTGAAATGATTATATATTTCTTTGAGATATTAATATCTTTGGCCTGTAGTGCAAAGATGAAATATTGATGAATATCTTTGGCCTGTAGTGCAAAGATGAATTGTTGATGAATATCTTTGGCCCGTAGTGCAAAGATGACATGTTGTTGAATATCTTTGGCCAGTAGTGCAAAGATGAACAGATGTTGAGATAAACATGACCAACTGGTGATACAAATGAATATCTTTGGCCGTAGTGCAAAGATGAAGTTATTAGTATGATTATGAACATGAAATGTGATTTGGTGTAAACATGATCTTTGATGTTTCAAGTAAAGATAGGTGATGAAAATTATCTTCGTCCTGGATGAGAAGAGGAATTTAGAACTACAGTTATGATTATGAGTTATTCATATGATTGTGGACCAGAATTGTTGATTGATGTTACGGGGATAAAATATTGTTGATGGATTTTTAACATGGAGAAGATAATAGACTTTATAGTCTATTTGACTCTTCTAATGGATTGCTCGTTCCGCTGCAACTATGGTTGAAATTTTTATCATTTACCATATGTTCTAAATCTCTGATTTATTATTGATGAAGGCTATTGATAATTTAATTATCTTTAGTCATGATATTCTTTACTGAGCTAGTTGTGCTCACCCTTTTGCTTCACAATTCCTTTCAGGTAATAAGAGTGTAGCTGGGTCGAGCGAGGGTAACGGGGAAATAGAACGGTGGTCTCTAGCTGTGGATGTTCTCCCGAAGCAGTATAGAAAAGTTCATTTAGTTGTTTTATTTGGTGAATCCAATAGGGTAAGGTGTACCCAACGTTGGAAGGGTGGTTTGCCACTATCATACAAGATGTCTAACGACATACAACCTCGTGTCATCATAAGACAGGGATGTGCTCATCCACTTGCTGAGTATATATACGAGCACTACCTATATAATCTTGGTGTTTGTTTGAAGTATAATTCTCAATTAGAGACAGTAGAGATAATGATATGTCAAGAGAAGACTCACCATTGGGAAGAATATGATAGTAATCTTCTCGTTTTTCTTTGGGGTCTATTGGGTCAACCAAGAATAATTCTGTGGCCATATGATATCTATCATAACCTAGACGCATGGCCTCCCATGTACGAAGGTTTCCTTGAGCACTTCCCAAAGATTCTAATTTCTAAAACAGTTTTTGACTATACCTTTATGTAAGGTGTCATTGTGAGGTGATGTCCACGGTTGGAACATGAGTCACATTTGGTATATATTTGTATCCAAACTCACAGCATATGTGTTGTTGTATTTTGCACGACAATTGTTGTAATAAAGTTACAGTTATTTTCTGTACCATGTATTTGGCGACTCAGAATAGGTTGGATGGAATGGACCTATTTTGGGGTCGTTACATCAAATTCCTCCTCAAAATTTTTGTATAAAATAATTTACTATATATAAGAAAATAATATATAAGAAAATAAAATCTGTTCGAGTAATACCTGGAGTTGCATCCCCGGCTGCTATAGTTTCTTGAGCGGTCAAGTTGAAGACGTTTGCGGTTGATTTAGTTGGGTTGTTTGTTGATGTTTGTTCCGTCGTCGCCAATGTCCTGCCGCCTTTCCTTGTTTGCGCATTCCTGGCCTCCTTTCTCCTTCTTGAACAATCTTCCACCTTATACTCCATTGATTCATACTTAAAAAACACAGACTTCCACTTTATCTCTTTTCCTTTTATCGTTTAGGTGACAAAACTATCTTTTGCCCCTTCGTTATCGTAGCTATCACAAATGCTTCCACCGGGTCAGTCGATCTTCTAAATCCTGGCGATCTGATTGCCTTGGAGTCTTTGACGTTCTTCGATCGATTATCTGACTGATCTTCTGGCGACTGGTATTTTGTTCTGCAGAGCTTGATCGTCCATATTCGCAAAATTCTGTATCAGTCCTGGTTGTCTTCTAGCTTTGTTGACAGATTCTTCTGTCCGTGTATTTCGTTTTCGTTTCCTTGGCGGCATTATCACAATTTATTTTTTATTCTAAGCCTTATCATATACGTATAATCATATAACACAAAACTTTCTATTCGTATATTCATGTACTCAAAATATTAGATTTTGAAAATTTAGTTTTTTGCATTAACCAGTACTCATATAATTAACTACTATATTTATACCAACTTATTTTATTAATCCATATAAATTCATACTCATATCACTTGACATACCATAGCACATATTGCTTTAATCATCCGCTATCCCTTTGTGACTTAAAAGTCGGGAATCGCTAACACAACTTATACAAAATTTAAAAAATATTACCTAATACAAATATACCTATCATATACATAACATAGAATCATACCTATTCAAGTAATACTAGTACTACTTATTTCTTACGCCTCCACTAAGGATCAGTTGCTTAGTAATCTGTCTATTCCCATTATCCTCAATAATCCATTCACCCATACATTATGAGTTTAAGAACTCACCACAAACATACGAGTTTAAGAACTCGACATGACTACACATTCTTTAACTATACTTTACCTATTAGTCATACTATCATTTCAGGGTCTGGTGCTATACTTTTTAAAATAACCACCTCATTGAGGTAGCTTTCAATGTGAGCCTCTATTTCAGCTATTGGCTCGATTATGGAGGTTGACTTCTTCTTTACGATTTAAGGGTATCCTAATCTTTTTTCTATCTGATATCTACACACATAAATTATCCTGATTAGCATATAGTATATACACACAACAATTAAGAGTTTTATATAAGTTATCTTTTATTTTGTTTGACGATAAATTTAGTCAATTCATCTCTTGTTAAACTCTATATGAGTTATTTATATTTTCAATGTTTCCCTCTGTTCCAAGGTTATAGCCTAAGGTCTAACCCACCTAAGATTTTTAACTCTAAGCTCTGATACCAACTTGTAAAGACCCTAAACTCGGGTACTTGAAACCCGAACTCGATTTTTCACGATACCATTTCTATGAGCGGAATAATACTAATAATAATAACAATAATATAAATATCAACTTAACTTACATTTATCAGAGTCTAATCCCAAGTACGTAACCTTTACTATATTCTTTACACGATATATAATACATACCATTATCTTATATACATTCTAACTATTACAAAAGACACCATTTAAACATGTTCTGATTGCTTTCCTTTTCACTTGTTTCTGTATGAGCTTCCAGGTTGTTCACCTTTAGCTGAAAACATTTAAATTTAAGCAAGGATGAGCATTTGAGTGCCCAGCAAGTAATAGCAACAATAATAGTTAGCTGAACGAATTAAATATTTTCTTTGAACGATACTTTTACAACGAATCAACAGTTGTAAAGTAAACTGAACCGATAATAAACAACATATCATTTCGATTTCGAATTTTTGAAACTACGTACTGACTATAAATGAGGATCAGTTGACAAACTATGAACATTATTTTCTATTTTCGAAAAGGTTAAACAGAACTTCATCTGTAAACTGTCATTACTTACAGGCACGGGGGGGTGATCAGCCCGTTATGCCCTGTATTGATTAATACTACATTAAAGGACGATATTTTCATCCAGCATTCCCGCCTTAGGCGCATAAAAGTTTCCCATATTTAGGATGTTCATACCAGTCTTGAATCCAAACCAATACAATTTAGTTGGATAAAGTTTTATCTTGTTCGACAATAACTTTAAATATATGTCTAGCTGGATCAAATAGCTTAGACGATTTTTAATTCAACTTATACATACTGAACACCGATAAGTATGTATCAACATATGATAAAATAAAATGATTATCCAAGTGGGGACACTTGTATAACCATGTTTTAGAAATTAACGATCAGAATATATAATTTGATCAATAATAACAGAATAAAGGAACTTGTACAACAATTATAGTTTAATAACTTACTTATACAGAATCATTGCATATGTATATACAAAAGTTGAAATATTTGAACAATTGAAATGAACAATTCAGATATTATCTTACGCATGTCCGTTGCATAGAGTAAATGCAAAGAGTTAGATACTTGCCTGAAGCGTTGCTTACAGCTTGTAATTTAGATTTATCGCTTATCTCACGACCTATCATTAATAAGATCGTTCGTTCTATTAGAACAACATACTATAACACATAACACTGCTTATTGCAGTCAGCACATACCCTAATCACATTGGCACATAGATTTAACAACCATTGAATCACAAATAATCACATATCTAATCACATTATCTAAGTCCAGATCAATTTCTGAAATATGTCGGTGTACTACAACTTTATCGGGTAATTATCGAGTCTAAGACTCTATCCTGTAACTCAATGTCCGTACGTATCAGTCATATTATTTTTAAATGACTTAATGTGACGTCCCCAAAATAGGTATACAACACCCATTCTGAGTCGCCAAATACATGGTACAGAAAGCAAACTACAACTTCAATAATACAATTATCGTGAAAAATACGACAACACATACTGTGAGTTTAAATACAAATATTGTCTTCTAGACAATATCCACACTCAAATAAGTCCTCAATACAATTATTCAAACACTATTTTACAGAAATAGTGAGGACTGCTAAAACATCTTTCTAGAACCATCACTCCATACCCCGACTAGATCCTGCTATGTTCTCACCTCCTGAGAAGAAAAATGGAACAAAAAGGAAAAGGGTGAGCTTAACTAGCCCAGTAAAGAATATTATGACTAAGATAATATACAACAAATTATCATTAGTATTCAACAGGGAAAAATCTGATAGAATATAATCGACAACAAGTTTTAGATCAACAACTGCAGCGGAAATAACAAACCATTAGAAGAGTCAAGTAGAGAATGAATTCTACTATCTTCTAAGATTTAAAAGTCCATCATCAATATTTTATCCCTGTAACATCAATTAATAATCATCTTTATCCAAATATTGATCTTTGCACTACAGGCCAAAGATATTCATTTGTATCACCTGTCAGTCATGTTCATCTCAACACCTGTTCATCTTTGCACTACAGGCCAAAAATATTCATCAAGTAATCATACATCTTTGCACTACAGGCCAAAGATATTCAGTAATATCATCATTTAGGTCTGAGGATGATGAAAAATATCTTAAAGAGAACGAATCCAGTGAGACAGAAGGACAAATAGTAGGGATTCGTATAACAGTTTATTCAAGATCAATAATACTTCATAATAATCAATTGTGAAGCAGAATTCAAAAATAAAGATCAAAACATGGATACAATCAAAGATAGTAACCATAATAGACATCTTGGACAAAAAGGGAAAAATTTTATTTTTTCGGTGAATAGTGTCGTATTCGTGAATAGTGTCGTATACGTGATTAGTAACATATACGTGAATAGTAACCCCGACACAAAAAGTTCTAAATTTGATAAAAAGTTCATATCAATATTTTAGCATAATGATATTGAAGAAAATAATATCATTAAGAAGAAAATAATATCCCTTACCTCAAAATATCAGTACTTCTGGTCAAAATACCGGTATAAGGCTGAAAGAAACTTGCTCTGATGAATAGAAACTCTCAAAGTATCTAAATACTCACAAAATACACTCAATAATCTAGAGAGAGAAAGAGAGAAAACTTGTTTATGGTGTGATTTTCAATTCTAACTTAGTCCTCTATTTATAGGAAAATGTTAGCACGCCGAAGCAGACTTAACCTGCAACCTGATGGCTTTACCTGCTACTATTCCCACCCACCACATTTGAATAAAAATCTCAGCTCATTTCTTCACCAACCAAGAGTGGGGCCCACCAATTCTAGAATTTTCTACCAAAATGATTAACTCCGAAAATTCAACAATTTCTGTACCAGTCATCTCGTAAAATTCATAATAAATCATACGTTCATTTTTAACGGTTCCAAATTTGTGAACATATACTCAACTTATATATGTATAACATATCCAAAAATTACCACGATCCAACGGTCGGATTAAAAATTATAACCCCCGCAAAATATCTCAAAAACCTTGATTTTTAATACCTCCATTCCGACAAAAATACTGATAAAAATCTCAACATTAACTCCTTTATTTTTAACCACAAAAATATATCCCTCATTTATATCCACATAAAATAAATATTTCCTTATCATATGAATCAATAATTAATTATTCACAAATAATATTATAGAATCACATTTATGACAACCAGGCCATTCCCAGGAAAGAGGGGGCTTTCCAATAAGGATTTCTCCTTACTGGCTCGCAATTTGATGACCAAACCTCTCCTTAGACAGAACTTTCTAGACATTGCCAATAATGTTATCTAATAATATTATTCAAATAATATGAATTATTGATCTGATAAAGGAAAATACTGTGCAGCAACAATTATTGAAACAACAATAATATAAAATATCAACGCAGCAATTATTGAATCAATAAAATAAAATATTGAATAATAACTACTGTAACAATTATTGAGTAGTGCCTTCTTACGTAAGAATCAATAATTGGTGCAATACCGTGTGCTACTGTATTTTAACCACCGGGTATTCTAACAGTATTAACGGTAACAACTACGCTGCTATTTATAAATAACATATACTTGTCGTTTTCTTCATCCAATCGCTTTCCGTTATGGGGCCCACACAAGGCTGCGCCGTCGTACGAATATTCCCCGACAGCAAGAATATTCCACGACCAAACGAATATTCCCCGACAAAATGAAAATTTTATAACCACTTGCTTATTTTGTAAAATTTGCACATTTCACCCATAACCAAAGTATTATATCAAATTAACCCCTTATTATTCACAATAATATTTAGAGAAAATATGATTTTATTCATTAATAAGCTGGGGTCTTACAACCTCCACTCCTTATGAAATTTCGTCCTCGAAATTGACGTACGTACCTGATATTTCGAAAAGGTGAGGATACCTCGCTTTTATTTCTGATTCCAACTCCCAAGTCATTTCTTCAATAGCATGATTTCTCCACAAAACCTTAACTTGTGGTATAACCCTTGTGCGTAGGACATGCTCTTTCCTATCCAAGATCTTAACAGGTACTTCCTCGTACGTTAAATCTTCAGCTATCTCATCTGGTTCTAACTCAATAATGTGGTTTGGGTCTTTAACATATTTACGAAGCATAGATATGTGAAAAATATTATGAACACGAGACATGCTTGGAGGTAATGCGAGTCTATATGCTACATTTTCTATTTGCTCAAGAATCTCAAATGAACCAACAAATCTTGGATTGAGCTTTCCTCTCTTCCTAAATCTTGTAACTCCCTTCCATGGTGCAACACGTAACAATACATGATCCCCAATATTAAATTTCACGTCCTTCCGATGAAGATCCGCATAACTCTTTTTTCAATCTTGTGTCGTTTGTATACGTTGTCGAATCGTTTGGATCTTCTCTGTAGTCATGCGTACCAACTCTGGTCCCAATAATGTTGCTTCACCCACCTTATCCCAGCATACTGGAGAACGACATTTTCTTCCATACAATGCCTCGAATGGAGCCACACCTATGCTCGCCTGATAACTGTTATTGTAGGAGAATTCCACCAATGGTAGGTACTTATCCCAACTGCCTTTGAGATCTAGGACACAGAGTCTTAATAGATCTTCAAGAGTTTGAATAGTCCTCTCTGATTGTCCGTCCGTTTGAGGATGGTACCGTGCCCATATCTTTCTGCAAGCTAACCCAAAATCGTGAAGTAAATCTTGGGTCAAGATCCGAAACTATGGATACTGGCATGCCATGCAATCTCATAATCTCGTTCACATACATACTAGCAAGACGCTCAAGGGAATAAGTCTCACGTATCGGTAAGAAATGAGCAGACTTGGTTAATCTATCAACAATAACCCAAATCGCATCTATGCCTTGAGAAACCTTAGGAAGACCTGTAACGAAATCTATGGTAATGTGTTCCCATTTCCATTTCGTGATCTCAAGTGGTTGCAATGGACCCTTTGGCACTTGATGCTCCGCCTTTACACGTTGACAAGTTAAACACCTCGAGATAAACTCCGCGATCTCTCTTTTCGTATTGCTCCACCAAAATATGTGTCGAAGATCGTGATACATTTTGGTACTCCCAGGATGGATTACAAACGGTGTGTTGTGTGCCTCCATCATTATTCTATGCTTCAAGTCAAAATCGTTAGGAACACAAAGTCTGGAGTTGACTCGAAGTATTCCTTCTTCATCGATTCTTGCTTCTGGAATAGCACCTTCTTGCACTTTCTTCTTCATACGCATCAGTTCTATGTCTGTAGCTTGAGCAGCTTTAACTTTATCGATTAAAGTCGGTTCTACTCATATATTTGATATCATCATGTGGGTACTTGGAGCCTTCATCCCTATCTCCATCCTTTGCAAGTCATACAAAATGGGCCTTTGTGTTAACGACATTCCACTCGTACCCGCATATGATCTTCTACTCAATGTGTCAGCTACTACGTTTGCTTTTCCAGGATGATATTGGATGGTATGATCGTAATCTTTCAACAGCTCGAACCAACGTCGCTGCCGCATGTTGAGTTCCTTTTGGGTGAAGAAATATTTGAGGCTTTTATGATCTGTATAGATCTCCACTTTCTCCCCATACAGGTAGTGTCTCTAGATCTTCAACGCGAAAACGACTGCTGCCAACTCCAAATCATGAGTAGGATAATTCCTCTCATATTCTTTGAGTTGTCGCGAGGCATAGGCTATGACTTTCCCATGTTGCATGAGAACACATCCTAACCCTTTGCCTGAAGCATCGCTGTAGATAACAAATCCATCCGAACCAGATGGTATTGTCAGAACAGGTGCCGAAATGAGTCTCCTCTTGAGTTCTTGGAAACTCTTCTCGCATTCCTCACTCCATACGAATTTTGTATATTTTTGAGTCAGCTGAGTTAACAGAGTAGCGATTCAAGAAAATCCTTCCACAAATCTCCGATAATAACAGAGTTTTTAATTATTAATGTTCTATTTATCAAAATATTAAAAGTCATTATTCATAACTTAAATTATTTTTCATTCATTTACATCCTTTTAAATGATTTTTAAATTAATAAAACTATTTTTAAACTATTTATTTAATATAATTATTAAATAAATTTAATATTTTTAATAATAAGTTAATAATCATTAATATTAAATTATTAATGAAATTATCCTTTAAATATTAAAAGTTATATTTTATAACTTAAAATATTTTTAAACACTTTATTTTCATTTAAAATGATTATTATAATATTAAAATTATTTTTAAACTAAATTATTTAATATAATTATTAAATAACTTTAATATAATTAATAATAATTAATTAATGAAATTTACCCTTAAATATTAAAAGTTATATTTTATAACTTAAAATATTTTTAAATACCTTTTTATTATTTGAAATAATTTTTAATATAATAAAATCATTTTTAATTAATTTATTTAATTTATTTAGTAAATAAATTAATTACCATTAATATCAATTTATTAATAAAATTTATCAAAAAATATTAAAAGTCATTAAAAATAACTTAAAATATTTTATTATATCATAATATAATTTTAAATGATTTTTCAAGTATAAAAATCATTTTTAAATAATTTATTTAATATTATAATTAAATAAATTAAATACTTTTAATATTCTAAAAATATTAAATATTTATGAAATATATTAAAAATAATAAAAAACTAATTTTCAGAATTTAAAATAATTTTTAATAATTTATTTTTTATTTTTAATAATTAAAAACTATTTTTTTCTATTTAATAATTAATTTCTAAAAAATAATAAGTTGTATGTCGCTAAAGACCACCTATAGTGACAAAACTATCGCTATAGGTGTTCTTCATGTTCTTGAGCCCAAACCCAGAAATCAAGTCAGAGACCGGGCTAGCTACTTTGGCCGAGATTAAATTCGTGTGTGATATGTTTCTGGACTAACTATGAACTAGATCTTGTAGTACTAGTGCACGAATACATGACACAACAACAAAAATAATCATAACACCTATAACCAAGGAGATCTGAGCCTTCAAAAGTGTTGTCAGAGGCTGTTCTTCATTTCTGGGTTACCCAGAAATGAAGAACAGTTCGACTGTTCACTTTTGGGTTCCCGTAACTTCTGATTCAGGTATTACTTTTGTGATCTAAGCTTTGCAGTATGTAGACAACATGTAATAGTAGAGATACAATACATAAAAACAAGAAAACAACAACAAAATTGTAACTTATATTCTGGTCAAACGTTGTCAGAGATCGTGTTCTTGAGTTTTCTGGGTTACCCAGAAAACTCAGTTCATGATCTTCAGGCCTGGTTTGACCAGCCACTGAGTTCCATTCGTTTAATATTTAGGCGATCTAAAACCTTAAACTTGTAGTCTATACAACATACTACAATCTGAATACAACAAACGTAACAATACACATATAACTGAACAGATTAAGGCATTAGTAAACGTTGTCAGACGCTCCTAATCACGTTCTAGGTTACCCAGAAACCTTGCAAGTCATGGTCGGTCAGACTACAACTACAAGAGAACATATCTAAGCCTGATTCCAAGCCCAGATCCAAGAGAACATATCAGACTACAACTACAAAGTTTCAAATCACAAAATTCGTAACAGATCACAGAGATATAAGGTCTGACATTCGTTGTTAGACCACCAAGAACAAATTTTCCAGATTTTTGAAAAACACAAATCCGAGCTTCTAAATGTTATGGATCCAACATTTAGCAACCCAGATCGTCAAAATGGACTACAACCAACATATTTTAACACTAAAAACAAACATTCAACAACAGATTAATGGACAGATTTCTTGGCTAAGGTTTTATACCTTTCTTGCTAAATCTCTGATTCTAGATTCTGATTTGATTAGGAGCTTTCGTGGGGCTGATCTTAGGGACCGAAAAGCTTGAAAATTTCGTGGGTTTGGGTGGAGAGAAAAGGTTGGAGTGTTTGGTACTAAATGGCTAACAATTGCAATATTTTCTCTCTCAATCTATATATAGAACACATGTGCAATGTATTTGGCTTAATAAATGGCTGATGGCTGATGTTATGGAGCATGTGGAGTTGTTAGGGTTAGTAACCAACTCACCACAATTGTCAAAACCTAGTCTAGCATTCAATAATTCAATTAGGAGCACAATGGTCTTTTGATAAATCAATTAAATGGCATACTTGTAACTTATCAAACCCTTAGGGTTTGACCCTTAGGGTTTAACCCTAAGGTTTAGCACATAATGTAAATAGGATTTAGCAACTAGGGTTTGGAAAGTAAAATACAATTATTTTAGTTTCTAAAATTTTGAAAAAAAATTAAAAGTGTTAATTAGGTTAAGTTAGTAATTATATTATACATGAACATTAGGGTTTAGATCATATAATTTTATAATTAACCTTGCTAATTTAGCAATTAGGGTTTATTCTTTTGGTAATTAGGGTTACCAAATTATAATTAGGTTTTCTAATTATCAAATTAGGGTTCTAGATATTTAGGGTTTTAAATTGCTAATTAGGTTTTTCATAATTAATAATAAAATCTAATACTTGTTAATTAAACACATTAACACAATCACCAATCAATCTCGAACTCTAATTTGAATTTCAAATTAGGGTTCCTCATCTCCAAAAATTATTTAGGATTTTAGAAATATTAATTAGGATTTTCTAAAAATTAGGGTTTCTAGAATTTTAATTAGGGTTCACCTAATTAATACATTTAATACACGACATAAATTATATAACACACTTATAAAATAATCTTGCACTCTAATTTGGGTCTCAAATTAGGGTTTAACATTATTACTAGGGTTTGGTCATAATACACCGTAATTGACCTACCATTATCAATACGAAAATACAGTACATATTCATAGCACTAAAAAATCAAAATATAATTAATATTATATTATTATTCTCATACCTTGACAATAATCCAAAATTAGGGTTTGAATTCCATATCTGATTTATTCCTCATATTTAACCTTAATAATTAAGGTAAAATAATTAACTTAATAGCCTGTACTAAAATTCATATAATAAAATAATTATTATAATTATTCTAAAAATCACTCCATATATTATTTAAATAATATATGACTATATAATCATGGAAAATAATTAATAAAAAATTTCTACCATAATTTAATTATTATTAGAATGTACTTTATAATAATCAAAAAATCTAAAATAAAATTATTTGTAAATATTTATGTAATAAATATATTTTTTTTACCACTTAAATACACATACACATTATCTTGTACAAATCATCATCCTTAAATAAATAAAAAAAAATTTATACGCAAAATTTCAGATTTATTTATATAGAAAATATCGGGTTGTTACAGAAATGAGTCTCCTCTTGAGTTCTTGAAAACTCTTATCATATTCTTCGTTCCAACCGAACTTTGTATATTTCCGAGTCAGCTGAGTTAGTGGAGTAGCAATTCGAGAAAATCCTTCCACGAATCTCCGATAATAACCAGCTAAACCGAGAAAGTTACGTACTTCGGTTGTTGATATAGGTTGCTCCCAACTTTGAATAGCTTCAATCTTTGCCGGGTCAACAGATATTCCATGACTTGATACTACGTTCCCAAGGAATGCTACCTCCTCCAGCCAGAACTCGCATTTCTTCAACTTAGCATAAAACTTGTATTCACGAAGATTTTGAAGTACCAGCCTCAAGTGTTGCTCATGATCTTCACGACTTTTAGAATAAATAAGGATGTCATCAATAAAGACGACCACAAAGTGATCTAAATATTCCTTGAATACCCGGTTCATCATATCCATGATGGTAGCAGGAGCATTAGTCAATCCAAAGGACATGACTAGGAATTCATAATGCCCGTAACGAGTTCTGAAAGCCGTCTTTGGAATATCCTCAGTTCTAACCTTCAGCTGATGATATCAAGAACGAAGATCGATCTTTGAAAAGAATTGTGCTCCTTGCAACTGGTCAAACAGGTCATCAATACGTGGCAATGGGTACCTATTTTTGATGGTGACATGATTTAACTCCCGATAATCAATACAAAGTCGCATACTTCCATCTTTCTGCTTCACGAATAGCACAGGAGCACCCCAAGGAGAAGTACTAGGACGAATAAAGCCAATATCTAACAATTCCTGCAGTTAGATCTTTAACTCCTGAAGTTCAATAGGAGCCATTCGATACGGGGCTTTGGAAATGGGTTTTGTACCGGGTTTAAGGTCGATACAAAATTCAATTTCACGCTCTGGGGGTAGGCCATGAAGTTCTTCAGGGAATACGTCAGGAAATTTATTAACAATAGAAATATCATTCAAAACTGACGTATTTTTGTTTAGATCCGTGACATGAGCTAAGAAAGCTTGACATCTATTTTTCAATAAACGAATAGCTTTATGGCTTGAGATGACATCGATTGATTTTAATGGTTTGGTTGCTAGAATTTGCATAATAGGTCGATTAGGAATATGAAAGCTAACAACCTTACGAAAACAATCAATTTTTTCATGATGAGTAGTTAACCAATCAATCCCTAGAATCACGTCAAATGCAAGTATTTTTAATGAAATCAGATCAACAGGTAATGTGTGGGTACCAACTTGAACCAAACAAGACTTATAAAACGTGGATGTAATGAAGGTTTCTCCCAATGGAGTTTCAACAGATAAGTCAAAGTCTAATTTCTCCGGAGTCAAATTTAATCGATGAGCGCAAGTAGGAGAAATAAAAGAATGGGTAGAACCGGTATCAAATAAAGTATAGACTTCGTTAGAGTTTATGATAAGCTTACCCGTGATGACCTCATTCGAGTTCCTTACTTTCTGGGAGGTCACAACAAACGCTCTCCCTTGCACTACCGATTTTGACTTTTCTGGGACGGCCTTTGGTGCCTCCATCCTGGCTGAACTTGTTTTTGGTAAACGACAAAATCGATCTAAATGTCCTTCTCTTCCATAATTATAACATGCTTTAGACGGCATCGCGCAGTTTGGACTGATGTTCCCCTCCCCTCCGCATTTGAAACATATGATAGGTGGTCGTTCTCCTTCCTTAACAACAGGTGTTGGTGCTGACGTCTTTCCATCATTGTTGAATCTCCTCTTCGTGAAATGACCATTCTTATTGTTTTGGCCCTGATTACCACCGAAGTGGTTACCATTTCTGGCCTATTGATTCCCTCCATGCTTATTGTCACCGCTTCAATGACTGCTCTCACTGGTATTATCATTTTACCGACTGCTCTCTTTTGGTTGCGTTGACTCGTTATCGCGCTCCACTAACTGAGCCCTATTCACAACATCTGAATATAAACATAGTTTATGAGAAATAAGATGTTGACGTACCTCAGGTTTCAAACCTCGCAAAAACATTCACGTCATTCGCTCTTCATTATCCACAAAGTGGGACGTAAACCGGGACAACTCAGCAAATTTAGCCTCATACTGCGACACAGTCATATTATTTTGCTCCAATTTGATGAACTCCACCTCCTTCATGTGACGAACACTTTCAGAAAAGTATTTGTCATTGAACAGCTCTTGGAACTTCTCCCAAGACATCTTCAGTGCGGCAGGTTGAGTACGCTTAATAGATTCCCACCAGTAATCTGCCTCTCCTCTCAACATAAAGGCGGCAAAGGGAACCTTTTGCTCCTCGGAGCATCCCAAGACATCAAATATCTTGGTGATCTGCTTTATCCATATTTTCGCTATAAGTGGTTTTGGCTCTCCCTTAAACTCTGGTGGTCCCAGCTCCTTGAACTGTTTAGCGGTGACCGTTCGAGAGTTTTCAGTGTTTTCACCTACATTTTGGACAGGAGTCGCTCTCGCCTGCTGTTGCATGAACTGCATAAAGCTTCTGAACATTCCATTATTCATCATCTGGTCAGTGTTTTTGTTTGCATGAGGATTGTCACCTTCCTGATGCACATTATCCTGATTATTGATATGTGGTGAATCAACAGTCGCCTGTGCTCCATTGCTATTCTCAACATTCTCAGATGCCATTTTCAGATACTGTCACAAAATAAAAGTTAATTGATATGTCATATATTATCCTTATATTCTGAGCGACCAATTAAATACCATGCAAATAAACTTGGGAGGTCATACTAGCAAAAGAATTCCCCGTCTCTCCCCTCCTAGTTCTATTCTCACATCTTAGCCTGAGATCATATCCCTAAGCTCTGATACCAACTGTGACGCCCCCAAAATTAGGTATACATCACCTATCTTGGGTCGTCAGATACATGGTACAGAATACAAATATAACTTACTAATACAACTGTCGTGTACAATATGACAAAACATAACTGTGAGTTTGAATACAATTATTGTCTACTAGAGACTATAGAAACTCAAAAGGAGTCCTCATTATAATTATTGTCACACTATTTAACAGAATAGTGAGGACTACTAATACTATCATCTGGTCCATCACTCCGTTACCCGACTCGTCCCAGCTATATTCTCATTTCCTGATGAGAACAGTGAAAGAAAGGGTGAGCTCAACTAGCCCAGTAAGAAATATTATGACTAAGATAATGCAGAATAAATTATCATTAGCCTTCAACAGTGTTAAACTGATAAAATATAATGAACATCAAGTTTAACTGCAGCGAAACAAGCAACTCATTAAAAGAGTCAAGTAGAAAATAAAATCTACTATCTTCTATGATTTAAAATATTTTTCAACACTGTTATCGCTGGGACTCAGCTTAATAAAATAATCCACATCATCGAATCACCCCTACACTACAGCCAAGGATATTCGTGTATTCATTAATGTTCATGATCATGCCAACAACTGTCCATCAATGCACTACGGGCCAATGAGGACTTTTACCACATCATTTGTAACATTACGGTCATGATTATACCGAATAATCCCTGGTCATAATCATACCAAGTCCATCTATGCACTACAAGCCACAGATGACTTTCAACATTTTATAAACATGAGGATGATGACAATGATATAAGAATTCAATAAAACAAGTTCAAGAATTAATTTATCCAAGAATTAACAATGTCCAAATTGTCAACATGATACTGCTTTGTGGAGTAAAATTTAAGAATGCTTAGAAGAATATTTCCATGAAAAGATACTGGATGAAACGCAATTATCAAGGATATTCCACAAATTTCATGGAGTATAGAAGTCAAAACTTAACCAACTGAGTATAATAAAGATTGGAATAACAAAAGAAATTACCATGCATGCGATAGACCGCACAGACAGGTTATTCTAACAGAATACAAAATAATGGAACCAGGTCTGGCGTAAAATGCACAGACAGGATATTTCAACAGAATAATAATAAAGACGAAACCAGGTCCGGTGGAAAACACACAGACAGGATGTTTCAACAGAATAATAATAAAGACGGAGCTAGGTCCGGTGTAAAACACACAGACATGATGTTCCAACAGAATAATAGAAGAATGTCACCAAGTATAGGGTAGACCGCGTATACAGGTTATTCTAACAGAATAATAAGAAATGGAATAACAACAGTTCTCTTCATGAATAAGAAAGAATAACACCCCTTACCGTTTTAAAGAAGAACTGAAATAAGGAAGTAGTTAAGTAGCAGAATACTTTTTTTTTCTCTCTCTATAGTTTCTCTCTATAGAGTTCAGTGAATTCGTAAGAAATAATGAAGGAATGAGCTGCTATTTATTAAAAAATAGAATGCATAGTAACTAATCCATGAACGGTCCAGATTGATTACTTTAATCTGCCGGTCCATATTTAAAAAAAATCTTTTAAATAAAATATAATATATTCTGTTTATAGAATAACTTTAATAAAGTATTTTGTTTTATATAAAAAGATGTTTCTGTTTTATTACGTTAATAATACGAATAAAACAAAACATCATTATCGCTAAATAATTCATATTATTAACTGACAATAATTGAATCAAACTGAGTGACTTCTCACATAAGCATTAATAATCAATACCGTGTGCTACTATGCAACCACACGTATTACTGTACTTTTACTACCGACTAGTTCAACAGTAACAATGGTAAAACTTCCGCCGTTATTTTTAATAAAATATTTATATCGTTTTCTCAATCCGACAATAATTCTGTTGTGGGTCCACCAATGATTGTGCTGTTGTACGAATATTCCCTGTTAAAATGAATATTCTCCGACCAATCGAATATTATATAACAACTTGCGTACTTTACAAAATTTATAAATATTACCCACAACTATAACATTATATCAAATTAACTCTATAATATTCAAAAATGATATTTATAGAAAATTCATCTTTATTTATAAAAGTTGGGGTCTTACAACTTTTGTTGGTTGTATCTAACTGCAGTTCAGGTACTGTAATGGCTTTATCAGGACCTTGGGTTCCTCCCTGTGTAGAGGATTTAACATGTACGGGTATTTTTGGACCCTGCGTAGATTGATGTAGTTCTTTAAGTAGAACAACCAAGTCTTTAATTTGCTTACTTAATCCGTTAAATTCTTCGTGAGAAACTGGATTAGACTGGTCAGATACAGACATGATTGGCTGTAGGCCTGCGGCCTTTTTGGACTTTGATCGGGTAATAGGTCTGAATGCTTCCTTGCGACAAAACTGGCATAGTTTAGTTTTTAGGGAATGTGTAAATATTAACATGCTATGTGGTGTGTCCGTTTTAGGAATTTTGTCCTGCAAAACGGATGTTAGCTGTTCGTAGTTCAGGATAGCATGTTAATGTAAATATGTATATGCACACATTTCTTCATATTTCTCAGTACATGGAGATGAATATGGAATGTAAATTACAAGTAATTATTTTTACAAGTAATTTAAAATGAGAAAGCATGAAGAGACTTTTCTCCGCGTTTGGTTTATCAGAGGCTGACCTATCTTAGGTTACTCTCGCGGCTTTTCGGCATGAAGGTTCCCAAATCATCGCAATTTACTCAACGGGAAATTAATCCGGTCTTTCAACTAGAGCGAATTTGAGTGGTGCCTTTCCTGAGCCTCGGGAATTAGTCTTCCCACGAGTCCAGTAATCTAACACCGACAGGATAGCCTCCTGGTGGAGGGACCGCACAACATATATTCACATATAATGTGTCTCACCGTTTATGAAAATGATGACATGTGCGAAGCACTAATATCACAGGCAGATATAGTGTAAAGCATTAATCGCAGTAAAGATATGCATTCGTACACATTCATCATAAATGTAAATGCAACATCCACACACAAGCATATAACAGTTTTGAAAAGCTTGTAATAGCGGCTTAAGTCCTCTTACTGACGTCCCCAGCAGAGTCGTCACCTGTTGACGTCGAGATTTTTATTTGTCCCTTTTCGTTACCTGTTCTTTTGTGTTCTCATTTTAGGTGAGATTTGTTTGAAAAAACAAGTGAAAATGGTCCGACATGTGTAATATCGACGATTGGACTATAAGAGTCTCCAGTTGGTGTTTTAATTGGTTGTACCAACACAACCGAGAAAAGGTTTGCACATTGACCCAGTGATGTGACACTGCTAAACGAGTTGGTGAAACCGAGATTCAATTAGGGTCCGGGGACTTGCTTATGCGGAGGGAAGGTGTTAGGCACCCCCCGACATCCGTGTTGCCATGGTGACCGCCACTTTATAAGGAATTGTTATATGAATGTGTGTGTGTGTGTGGGTCAATGTGCTGTTATTTGAAAGTAGTGCGAGGCCTTATTCACACCTATAGACACAGGGTTTGAATTTATATAAAAATTCAATTTTAAACAAGATATGGCAGTGATATTTTTAAAACAGGTTTTTCAAACCCAATGCTCAATAGTAATTGAGACCTTTTACACTCCCATTTTATTCAATATTCGGCTTGGTTGATTTTATTTTACAGATGCGAGGCATTTGTATGAAAATAATGTATAAAATGGTGCTGAATTCCTCGTGGGTATGAAAACCATCTGAGAAAATCCAAATATCACAGATAAATTTACAAGCTACTTATAGCTGAAAAGGTCCATCGCGGGAACCGAATCTAGATTCAGTGAACTGAATTTGTGATTACATGATTCCTAGGCTCACATGATGCCGCAGTTGATATAAACGCAGTAAGCAGGTATATATATAAAAGCTGTAAATATATATATACAGACATGATCACCAACCACGAAGCACCTCTATGGGGGATCAGAAATATAAATAAAGCTATAAAAGCTATCTACCGCCACGGAGGAAACTCCAGGCGGGACGAAATGTACAGAAAGCAATAAAAACGGTCAACCACCACGAAGTAAACTCTAGGTGGGACGAAATGTAAATATATATATATATATATTAAAGCAGTAAACGCACTGGATGTAAAATTTAGCCTCATCGAACAAAGTTCGACAACAGTTAATATATATAAATATATATATATATATATATATATATATACAAAAGCAAGTAAACGCTTCAGACCGAAGTCTAGGCTCAATCGAGGCATAACTCGATAATGTTAGTCCATATATATAAATATAAATATATAAATATATATGTATATACAAACTGAAATAAAACCACAGACCGAAGTCCGGGCAAACACACTCAACACGACTTTTAACGTAAAGAAGGGTGTGTGCAAGTGTGGAGAGAAAGGCTTAAAAATGTGTAAGAAGGCTTATAGTGGGCTACCAAAGAAGACTTCAATAACTTTAATGTCGATAAACACTAGCTTCCGCGGGTACAAAAGTAGCTATATATGAGCTCACAAGTGTTTAAAATGAGAAAACACTCAGTTTGGGGTGTGTATGGAGTAAATTGGGCAAGGCTTCCTCGCCTTTTCTCTTTGTAAAATGGCCACCCAAGCCCTCTATTTATAGAGGTTGGACCTGCGGCTGGGCTACAGGTGTACCAGAGGCTGCCCGGGGTGCCCCGGGCTTTGCGGGTCCCGTCGTCTCGAAGTACGTGCACGTAGGCAACGTGATGTCTGCTCAAACTTTTAGAATTACAATTCGGGCATCCGATTGAGGTATATAGGACCTATTTCGGACCGCCATTGTCAAGAGTTACGCAATGACATGGGATTAGAGATTGTACGAAGTCATGAAGATGGGACGATGCCCTCCGGTGTTCAGCTTCAAATTCTATCCTTTATCCTGCGTAATAGTCACTCGGGATTGGATATTCTTGGCTCTTATGGGACATTATTGTGTAGCAATGTATGTCTGAAATGTTGAGACGGCGTGATGTGGCGTCAAGTTGGCAAGATGATGACTTTGCCCCTTATCGGGGTTATCTCCGATTTGGGCTGATAAAGCAGACGTTGCTCAGGGTTATCGCTGAGATTGGACTGCTGCAAATGTTGAAGGTCCTCAGTGTCATCTCTGAGGTGTGCCTGTCTTGTACTGAGTGCCTCGGCGTGAGCACCGAGGTTTAAGCTGATGGCATACATTTGAAACAACCATTTTCGGGGTTATCTCCGGAACTGCCATTGCCTTCCTTGGGGTTATCTCCAAGGTTGGAATCTGCTATTCCTAGTGTTGGGACTGAGACGGAACATCTCGGGGTTATCTCCGGGATGAATCGGCCTTCTCCGGTTTGTGTTCCGGTATTGGATCTGCATGCCTGGGGGTTATCTCCGAGGTTGGAATTGTTACTCCTGGTGTGTGTGTTTCGGGGTTGAGCTGTTACTCCCAGTGTGTGTTTCGGGGTTGCTATTCCTCCTGGTGGTATCCGGAATGGATATGAACCGTCTTCCAGGGTTTCCTCTTGAAAGACAAATCTATGCTCATGTGATGTCAGTAACAGATAGGCAGAAAATTTTGAGTGTCTATAGATGCCCCTCTTTATCATATTCATGCAATGCAATGTATGGTTAGGATAAAGAATCCTAGACACTTGAAATATAATATGAAGCAACTGGGTGATGCATGTGTATGGGGTTATTGCCCAACATGCTGAGGATGACTGATATCTCCCTATAGCTTCTACTGGGGATTTGGCAATGATGACTAAATTGGATGTGCGATCCAAATCTTTGAGGATGTTGACGATGGGATTATCACCAAAGTTCTGAATCCATGATACAGACTTGATTCTGAAGTAGTGTCTCTTATGTGTAAGAGATCTGTGGGGATAAAGCTTTGTCTGTTTGAGGATGTGTATAACATATTTTGACATCAATCCTCCTTGATGACGTTTCACTCTCCTGGTTTGTATCGCCATAGTACGTCAATGTTCTGTTGGATTTACTGCCAACAACAAATATTGTCAGGGCTGCCCGACCTTCGTTGACGTGTAAACCAACGGTTTACCCCGTGTTGTAACCCCCGCCGGGGATACATTTGATCCTATGTTGATGTGTAGATCAACGGATGAACTCCCTGCTGGGGATAAATACCAAGGCTGCTTGGACTTTGTTGATGTGTGTATCAACTGATGAAATCACCTAATGATTTCTGATGCGACGTTGGGTTTACTTGCCAACAGCTGAAATGATGTCAAGGTTGCCTGACCTTCATTGATACGTACATCAATGGATAACAATGCGTTGTGATCCCCGTCGGGGTTGTTGTATTATCGTTGATGTGTGTGTCAATAGAACACGCGTTGTAACCCCCGCCGGGGATACGTTGGATCATCGTTGATGTGTGTGTCAACGGCTGAAATCATCGAACGACTTTCGACGCTCCGTTGGATTTACCTGCCAACAGTTATAGTGATGCCAAGGCTGCTTGACTTTCATTGATATGTATGTCAACGGATGATATACGTTGTAACCCCCGCCAGGGTTATGTACTTCGAAATATGTACCGCGTTGTGACCCCCGCCGGGGTTGTTGTGGCAAAGTAGGATGACGATCCTGAATGAGAGGAATTGGACCTGTGTGAGGTATTGCTGAGCGTGACTTGTATCATCTGAGATCATCGGCATAGTGTACCCTGTGGTTGGGCGAATATCAATGAATGAAGTGAAGACCCACGGTTTAACCAGGATTGTAAACTATTCTACTCAATCGCGAAGCGTTTTTATTCCTAATTTGGCATTTTCAGCTTGCGAGAACTCCTTTACAACTCAAACTGGACCGGGCCGGAGGGGTGGGACCCATATAGGGGTGCCGCAGGTACACCTGCTACAGCTGCAGATGGACATGCGGCCAACCGTAGATCATAAAGACCAGCATGTTGCTTTCATAAGTCATTTTCAACTTGCACCGAGAAGGAAATCTGAGAGCTCTTCTTCAGATCTGCTGAGTTCGGACGTCTTTCTGCAAAATCTGTTACTGTACGAGTGTTCTACACTATCCTGGTAACGTATGCATATACTTTTTCCAGTTTTTATCCGTTGGAAAATGACTTATCATATGAAATGCATCTAAACACATAGTAGTGATTATGTATGCTCAAATGATTTGATAAAAAATATTCAACACAGTAAATGTTAGTATTGAACCATGCTGAACATAATAATGTGAAAAAATTTGACTTTTGAGACAGTCAAATTGGCACCTTTTTCTGCTATTTTTATACTATCTGAGGACATTTGACTTTTGAGACAGTCAAATTGGCACCAGTTCTTCCCTGCTCTTCTGATCCAATCCATGTTCAAAGGCATAACGGATCCTATGCTGGCCTGGGATTCAGAAAAGAGAAGAGTAACTTAGTCAATACTCTCTAACCTCGAAGGGTCGTAGAGTCGAGTAAAATTAACTCCACGAACCAACTGGGTAGGAACAGTAGAGTTAAGTTTTACTCTTCACATATCACGAATCACAAGGATACATGGAAGAAGAAGAACCAGTATAAAGGAAAGATTGCCAGAAATCCACACAAGTCCAAATGGAGAAAGAATCCACATACACACACAAGCATGCATCATGCTAGATGTTTTGTATGTAATAAAATTGGTCATAAGGCTGCAATATGCTACAATAACTCTCTGCATATTAGACCTAAAGTCAAGCAAAAATAGGTTCCCAAGGGTACTAACAAGGTTGGACCCATGCAAGTATGGGTACCAAAATGAGAGTTTAATCTTACCACTCCACGATCACAACTTGGTATCTGGACAGCAGATGCTCAAGGCACATGATCAGGAACAAAGCCCTCTTGTCTAACTTCATAGAGAAGGAGAGTCTAACAGTCATCTTTGGAGACAATGGCTTTGGCAAGACAAGAGGATATTGCTCAGCTGGGAATGGTGCAGTGTTCTTCAGTAAAGTAGCCTATGTGGAAGGATTAAAACACAATCTTCTGAGCATAAGCCAACTCTGCGACAAGGGTCATCAAGTAACTTTCCTCAACAATCAATGTCAAGTCAGAGATCTAAAGACCTCCTCTATAAAGCTGATCGGAATAAGAGAAGGGAAAGTCTACACTGTTAATCTTGGTCAACTAAGTTCTAATGAGATGATATGCTTTCTGGCTAAAGCTTCTGAAGAAATGAGCTGGCTATGGCGTAGAAGGCTGTCTCATCTCAACTTCAAAAGCATGTCAAAACTAGCCTCCAAAGATCTAGTAGCAGGCTTACCCAAGCTCAGCTTTGTCAAAAAAGGCCATGCAATGCCTGTCAGCTTGGAAAATAGACTAGAAGCTCATTCAAGAGTAAAACTGTCAACCCAATTAACAAGCCTCTGCAGTTACTTCACATGGATTTATTTGGGCCAATTCCAACAACAAGTCTTGGAGGGAAGATATATGTAGACACTCAAAATTTTCTACACACCTGTCACTGACATTGTAGGAGGGCAGATTCATCTTTCAGAGATAACCCTGGCAGATAACTCATATTCAGTCCGGATACTATCGGAAGTTTAGTCTCAACCTCGGAAAACATACCAAGAGTATCAGTTCCAACCTCAGAGATAACCCCAAGGCATGCAGTTCAAATACCGAAAATTCCACCGAAGAAGGCCGATTCATCTCGGAGATAACCCTGAGATATTCAGTCTCAGTCCCGATACCAGGAATAGCAGCACTAACCTTGGAGATAACCCCAAGGAGTGTAATTGCAGTTTCGGAGATAACCCCAAAAATGCTTGTTTCAAATGTATGCGATTAGCTTCAACCTCGGCACTCACACTGAGACACTCAGTACAAGACCCGGAGGTAACCTCGAGAAGACAGAAACACCTCAGAGATGACATTGAGGACCTTCAACACTTGCAGCAGTCCAACCTCAAAGATAACTCTGAGCAACGTCTGCTTTATTAGCCCAACCTGGAGATAACCCCAGTGAGGGGCAAAGTCGTCATCTTGCCACCTTGACGCCACATCGCACCGTGTCAACATTTAATACATACATTTCTACACAGTAATGTACCACAAGAACCAAGGAAGTCCAATCCCGAGTGACTATTGCACAGGACAACGGATAGAATTTGAAGCTTGAAGACCGGAGGGCATGGTCCCATCTTCCTGACTTTGTACAACCTCTAATCCCATGTCATTGCGTAACTCTCGATAACGGCAATCCAAATTAGGTCTTATACACCTCAATCGGATGCCCGGATTGAAGTTCTGAAAGTTCGAGCGGACATCACATTGCATGCACGCACGTACTTCGAGACAGTGGGACCCAAGGAGCCTGGGGCACCCCGGGCAGCCGCAGGTACATCTGCGGTACCTACGGCTCCCTCCTCTATAAATAGAGGACTTGGGGTGGCTATTTATATAGAGAAAAAGGCAAGGAAGCCCTGTCCAATTTGCTCTGTACACACCCTAAACTGAGTGCGTTCTCATTTTAAACACTTGTAAACTCATATATAGCTACTTTTTACCGACGGGAGCCGAGTGTTCATCCCTTTCAAGTTATTGAAGTCTTCTTTGGCAGCCCACTGTAAGCCTTCTTACACACTTTAAAGCCTTTCTCTTCATCTTTGCACACACTGTTCTTCACGTTGAGAGTCGTGTTGCGTGTGTTTGCCTGAACTTCGATCCGTGGCTTTTATTTCTTTTGTATATATTATATATCTATACTTATATATATATATATATATATATATATATATATATATATATATATATATATATATATATATATATTAACTGTGTGTCGAACTATGTTCGATGAGCCTAGATTTTACATTCGGTACGTTTACTGTTTTAATATATATTTATTTATATATATTGACTTTTGTCGGACTCTGTCCGATGAGCCTGGATTTTACATCCGGTGCGTTTATCGCTTATATATATATATATATATATATATATATATATATATATATATATATATATATATATATATATATATATATATTTCGTCCCACCTGGAGTTTACTTCGTGGCGGTTGACCGTTTTTACTGCTTTCTTTACATTTTGTCCCGCCTGGAGTTTACTTTGTGGCGGTTAATTACTTTTATAGCTTTATTTACATTTCTGATCCCCCATGGAGGTGCTTCGTGGTGGTTGATCATGTCTATATTTATATATTTACAGCTTTTATATATATAACTGCTTACTGCTTTCCATATAAACTGCGGTATCATGTGAGCCTAGGAATTATGTGATCACAGATTCAGTTTACTGAATCTAGATTCGGTTCCCGTGATGGACATTTTCAACTGTAAGCAGTTTGTAAATTTATTCACGATGTTTGGATTTCCTCAAATGGTTTTCATACCCACGAGGAATTCGGCACTGCTTTGTACATTATTTTCTCGAAGATGCTTCGCATCTCGAAAATAGAAGTAATTAAGTCGAACATTTAATAAAATGAAAGTGTAAAAGTGTGATAACCCGGGATTTCGAATAATCCAAAATTTAAGAATAATTTTTTTTAATTAATATTACTATTAATTATCAATATTGTGCTGTGTATCTGTGATACCAGTCTCGAGTATTAGTCAATTTGTGTGTTGACTGAGAAATTAGAGTATAGTTGTGTTTAACAACTTTAGAAACCCTAACCTTAATTTCTGGAAAGGGATTCGATAGAAAATTTAATTAAAATAATTATTTTGATAAGTACGTGTTTGTACTGTATAGAGATTTCGATCAAGGATTGATCGGATAAGGTTTAAAATTTATAAACCCTAATAAGAGATTAGAAATCCTAATCTCAGGATTAGAAACCCTAACGTACCATTAGAAACCCTAAACGAAAGCTGGAAAATCCTAATTTTAAATTCGAGAATCCTAAACCCAAATTAGGAAACCCTAATCCTAAATAGCAAGCCTAAAGTGATTAGTATGTGTTAATATAATTAGAAAACCCTAATTATACTTTAAAAATATTAATTTTTATTTAAAACCCTAATTAAATTTTCAAAATTCTTAATTTTCTATATTTTTAAACCCTAATTAAAAAATTCTAGAATTAGGTATTGTAAAACCTAAGGGTTAAAATCTTAGGGTTAAACCCTAAGGGTGTGGCAAATTCCTTGTATGCCATTAAATTTATTTTACAAATGACCAAAATGCCCTTTTCATTTTCTTTAATTGGTAACTTGTATAATTGCTAGCAACTTTAGTTGGTGAACCACTACATTGACTTGGTGACACAAAACTCCAGCCAAATCAGCCGAAAATCTCAGATCCAAGCAACATATAATCATATATACATATATAGAATTAGAGAGAGAGAAAGTCCATTTACTTGCTCATTTTCTCTCTTGCTCTCACCAACTATTTCTCTCACCAAGACATCCGAAAATAGCAAGTAGATCAGTCCTAAAAACAGGCCTTGATCAACCAATATCAGCTAGGAGGATTAAGATCAAGGATTTGAAGCAAGAAGGTATAAACCTAAAACATATTTTGCTCCAAGTTGCTAAGAAAATTTATTGTGTTTAAGTGTTTAGAATCTTGCTAATGGATGTTTTATGAAGATCTATAATGATCTATCATGAATCCATAGCATCAAAGTGCCTTAAAATGATGTTTTTCGAAATATGTTCTTGAGCATTTTTTGTGGTCTGACAAGAAATGTCAGTGGCCACAGATCATTACACATTTAATATTATTGTTGTTTTAAAGTTGTTACATGTAACCTGGTATGTTGTCTTTGACCTGCAAGTGAAAGCATAGTCATTAGATGTCTGGATTTGAAGATATAATCGGTCAAAACCCATTGACCGGGCATGACCGGGCCAAATTTTGGGTAACCCAGAAAGCATTTGTTTGTGTCTGAAAAGTTTTGCAACGTCCAGATCTGTCAGGTTATTAGTGTTATGATGTTGTTATTGTAACATATTTGTATCTGGTTATGTGTACTTTGTATTGGGGGCCTTATATCGTGTAGGATATCAACAGATCAATCGTATCAAGTGGTCAAAGTAGGCCATTCGCACTGATTTTGTATTTCTGGAATTTCCATAAATGGGAGGAACACGTTTCTCTGACAGACTTTGACCGGTTAAGAACTTGTGATCGTGTTATTGTTTGTCTGATATGTTGTTACATTATTGTTCCTTGACATAAGCACTGCATCTTTGAACCATTAGATCACTCGAATAATGAACAGAACCTAACTTAAAAGGATCTAGAAAATGACCAGTTGAGCTACTTGGGTTTCTGGAAAACCTAGGATCGATCTGACAGAGACTTTGGATAGCTAGATCTTTTTGTTGTGATGAGTTATGACCTAGATGATAATTGATTAGTGTAGTGTTACATAAACACTACACGATCGAGGTTTAAGTTGTCCTAGAATACGAATATACTGAGAATCAAAACCGGTCAAACATGACCCCTTAATCACGAAGCTGTCACTGTTCTTGAGCTCAAGAACACCAACAGCGACACTTTGTGTCGCTAAAGGCCTATTGCGACGGTTTAATTAGTTTTCTAATTTTTGGTTTTTCGAAAATTAGTTCAAAATAGAAATAAATTATAAAAATTACTAAAAATAGTTTTAAAAATCATTTTAAATTATGAAAAATAACTTTTAATTATTTGGGGCATTTTTCATTAATAATATTAATTATTTGAATAAAAATGATATTTAATTTATTTAATTAGTACATTAAATAAATTAGAGAAAAATGATTTAATATTATGAAAAATTATTTTAAATAAGAATAAAGTATTTAAAAATATTTTGAGTTATAAAATGTGACTTTTAATATTTTTAGAGAATTTTCATTAATAAATTAATATTAATGATATTAGAGTTATTTAATTAATAAATTAAATAAATAAGATAAAAATCATTTTAAATGAAAGTAAAGTGTTAGAAATTATTTTGAATTATAAAATATTATTTTCAATATTTTTGGAGAATTCTCATTAATAAATTAATATTAATGATAATAGATTTATTTAATTATTATATTAAATAAATGAATTAAAAATAATTTTATTGATTTAAAAATCATTTAAAAATAAGAAAAATAATTTAAAAATATTTTAAGTTATAATTAATGACTTTTAATATTTGGGTGATAATTTCATTAATATTTAAATTTTAATGGTGATGATTTAAAAATAATTTTAATTATTTTAAAAATCATTTAAGTGGAATATTGATGATTTAAAAATATTTTAAGTTATTAAAAAAACTTTAAAATTTTGACAAGTATGTCATTAACATTTTTATATTATTAAATATTAATGATGATAAGATTATTTGATAATTAAATTATTTAAAAATGATTTAAGTGTTTAAAAAATTATTATAAATTATAATAATTGCTTATAAATTATTAAAAACTTTCGAAAAATATTATAAACGATATTAGACTTATCTAATATAATATTGAAGCTTTGAAACCGAATTTAATTGACAATAATTGTGTTAATTGTCGGATAGGGTGACCAAAACACCGAGATGAGATCGAAGTCCAACAAGACCGTACTAGTTAGACTTGATAAGTGTTTATTTAGGTTATAAACACTGATGTGGCTATGTGGTAATGTGTCTAGGAGAAGATTGACTATGAATTACAGTGTTATGTGTTATAAATTATGGTGCTAATTGTGAGACCGATATTATTGATTATTGGTGTTACGAATGCATATATGTTTACTGTGTAGCTGTAAACAATGGAAGATGCAAGTTTCTTAACTCAACCTTGAGTTATATTCATTTAATTATTATAGTGGTTAATTATTGTTAATTATACCACGTTCAAGAATTTATTGTTTATTATTCGCAGTTAGTGCATGTTTAATAATTCAAATTGAATTACTGATTCGGAAAATATATATTCGTAAAATAACTGTTGTTGGATATTCATATCTGTAGAAGCTAATATTGACAGTACAGATAATTCCTATTTATTGTCAAATTATGTTGAGAAATGTCTTAGCTAGTTATTCTGGCTAGACGAACATTTGTTAGAACTTGATAAATTCGAGAAGAGAATTCAATTGTTATTGACAGATCGATGCCAATTATTTCGGCAAGATCGATAAGTAAATAGAAATTCAAATCATTGAATTTCGTTGTTAAATCAGATCTTGATTCTGAGACTGAGAAGAACAACCTTTTATATAAAGGGAATATTTTTAGTCGTATATTCGACCATTGTGCGCGACTTAAGTTTTATGTATAATATAGGGTACAAGGAGTTGGCCAGCTCTAAGTACTTGCAGAGGGGTATGATTTAATCTTTATGGTTATCTGATACACCTGCGTATATGTCAAAGTAAAACTTTAATATATACCCGAGAAATGAAGTTCAAGATCCAACGGATCGCTCAGCATAAATCTGGAAAATATTCCACTTTGCTATTTCGTAGAATTAATTCTTGATTATTCATTTGAATATTATAGAAAACCTTGAAGGTGTTGTACTCTTTCATATTCAGATTATTGTTGTATAGAATGAAAGAAGACTTGTTATTTATTCATATACATTTACTGTATGTCTTAACTTGCGGGGCAAACTTGTTGCTCACCCTTGCTAAATAAAATATTTTAGTTAGGAACGAAGGGGCCAGCGGATCGAAGAAGAACAAAGGCAAAGGCAAAATACTGGAGTATAATAATGAACATTATTATTATTATTATGTTGTATTGTAAACCCTTTTTGTATATCTAAAGGGTATGTCTGAATGTTAAGGTTAGAGAACCTGGGACTAATGTATTAACAATCTCTGTTAAGGCCTTATATATATTACTATTTCTATATGAATAGGTAGTTAGATGGTATTATATTGTGGATCGTGAACACCAAACTTGGGGGTCAGGTAACCCGGATTTTGGGGTGTCACAAGTTGGTATCAAAGCTGTAGGTTATAAACCTTAAGTGGGGTGGGGAAAATCCTAGGATTATAACCATACGCGAGATAGAGAAAACTCATTTAGAGTTCTAAGTGAGGGATTGCCAAAGTGCATCAATAGTGAGATAAGTGTACACATAGTGTGAGAATGTTATACTGGTGAAGTACTAATCAAGTTTTTAAAACTGATTATAGGATGTCTGGAGAAGATCAAATGAGTGCGAAGATGCGCGCGGCTGTTGCACCAATGCCAGAAGCCGAGGTGCTAGCGCAAAGCGAATCAGTTGAGAAGGTGGGAGAAGATGAACCTATGGTCAATTTGGGGAGCGATCATGACGATTATCCCGAGATGTATCTGAGTGGAGATGAGGAGGTAGAGTCTGAGCAAGCTAGGGTGGAGAAAAAGAATAAGACCAAAGTTGGAGAACAAGATCAACTATCTGTAGAAGTTCAAGAACTCCGGAGTAAAGTGTTTCTCTTGGAGGAGTTATGGAAGACAGAGCGAGCGTTACGTGAAATGACTGAAGAACGAAACAAGCTGAAGGCGCGGGTGGAAAGGATGAAGACTGAAGGTGGTGGATCGTCTGAAGGAACAATCAAGCAGCAGAAAGACAAGAAAAAGAGGAAGAGGGACAACGACAGCCCTAATTCTGAAAAGTCAAACCCGAAGAAGAAGCAAGCCTGTAGCAAGTGTGAGAAGACTCACGTGAGAGAATGCATGATGTGGAAGAACGTGTGCTTCAATTGTAAGCAGTAAGGACATATTTCTCTACATTGTCCTAAGCCGAACATAAGGAAGTATTTTTCATGTAGGAGAACGGGTCACGGATTCAACAAGTGTCCCATTAAGAAGATGACTGGTGAAGGGAGTGGACGGTAGATAGGTTAAGTTTGAGGTTTAGTATCTTTTGGTAGAAGATTATGACATTAAGTGCTGTAATATCGAGAACGATGTGTAAACATATGTATATAAATATGTTTGTATGAATGAAATCTTTATTTTCTATATGAATATAAAATTAAGATAAATTTGTGTGTTCTTAAAACTCATACTTATGGTAAGTTAATGACTCATAATTATATGTAATGTTTTGAACCCCTCAGCGAATGGACGCCAAAGGTCTGACTTGGATAAGTTCATACACTCATATAATTGTGGCAAGTTCCTGAATTCATAAGTGTGGTAAGTTTGACGAACTGGGAATAACTATGTGTAAATGGAGAATTATAACTTTTTGTGTAAAGTTGTGTTGTTAATCCTGATATGATTTAAAAAGGGATAGTAATATGTGTTAAGTACTAAATGTGATATGAACTATTTGAATAAATATTCGTTTATATTAAAGAATTATGTATTGAATTCTTATTGTGTTAAGAATTTGTGTAGAGAAATAAAATTAATGTAAGATTTTTATTTAAATCAGATCATACCGCCTAGACGTCAGAATCGAAATTAAAGAGAAGAGCAATCGGTGAATAATGAAGGAGGTCAAGCTGACCCGATGCAAAACTTTGCAGATATTTTAGTTCAAGCTATGGAGAATAGAGCTCCAGCTGCAAGAGGAAGAGTGAGCCAGCTGACTGATTGGCTAACTTCAAAGACTTTAAAGCGGTGGGACTGCCTGAATTCAAAGGAACCACGGATCCGATTGAAGCCCAAACTTGGGTAAAAAAGATGGAGAAAGCATTCGTTATCGCCAGGGTAGCGGAAGAGCAAAAGACATCTTTTGCAACATACTTAATGAAGGGAGAAGCTAATTACTGGTGGGAGACTAATCAAGCGAGAGCTGGTACAGCTGTGGTGACTTGGACCAGATTTAAAGAGCTGTTCTTTGAGAACTACTTTTCGTTGAGTATGCAATCCAGGATGGAAGTTAAATTTCTAGAATTGAAGTAGGAGAACATGTCGGTATCAGAATACGCTGCCAAATTTAACGAGTTGGCTAGATTTGCACCTCATTCGATGGACACAGAGGTGAGAAAAGCGAGAAGATTTGAGAATGGACTAAAGCCGGGGATATTCAACAAGGTAGCGGTGTTGCAGATCAATACGTTAACGTCTTTGATGGAGAAAGTGTTAATTGCTAAAGGAGGGAGCGAAGCTGCATCTCGATTTCATCAGGATAAGAAGAAGAAAACAAATGACGGAGGAAACAGTGGAGGAAGTAACCCGAATAAGAGGAAGTGGAGCGAGAATACCCAGTCGGCTAATAAAACAGAGGAGAATAGGAAAGGGAGGGAACCATATACAACTTATGGGAAGAACCATGCTGGAGTTTTCCTGAAGAAGAAGGGAGTTTGTTACAACTGTGGACAATAAGGACACATGTCGCCCAATTTTCCTAATCCGAAGAAGATACAAGGTTGCTTTGCGTGCGGATTGACTGATCATCTGGTTCAAAATTGTCTGAAGAGAAATACTAAGAAGGAAAGTGGCAACAAGGGACCTGGTAGTGGAACTTTGGCAATTAAAGGACCTGCACAGCCAGGGAGACCAACGGCCCGTACATTCAACATGACGGTGCAAGATGCAGTGGCTACTTAGGAGGTGGCAACAGGTAATGATTTCGCTTAGAAATTTAATTACGCGAGAATTATGAGTCATATATTTCTGTGAACTATTTTCTTGTATAGATCCAAGTCACAGGTTAGAATTTGAGACACAAACGAATATTGTGTTGAGAAAAAAATGAATTGATGATACAACTTTAAAAGATTGTAGAGAATAAGAAAGCGGTGATTCCGAGGACAGAATCCTTTTAAGGAGGGGTGAATGTGATAACCCGGGATTTCGAATAATCCAAAATTTATGAATAAATTTTTTTTATTAATATTACTATTAATTATCAATATTGTGCTGTGTATCTATGATACCAGTCTCGAGTGTTAGTCAATTTGTGTGTTGACTGAAAAATTAGAGTAGAGTTGTGCTTAACAGCTTTAGAAACCCTAACCTTAATTTCTGGAAAGGGATTCGATAGAAAATATAATTAAAATAATTATTTTGATAAGTACATGTTTGTATTGTATAGAGATTTTGATCAATGATTGATTGGATAAGGTTTAAAATTTATAAACCCTAATAAGAGATTAGAAACCCTAATCTCGGGATTAAAAACCCTAACATACCGTTAGAAACCCTAATCGAAAGCCGGAAAATCCTAATTTTAAATTTGGGAATCCTAAACCCAAATTAGGAAATTCTAATCCTAATTAGCAAACCTAAAGTGATTAGTATGTGTTAATATAATTAGGAAACCCTAATTATACTTTAAAAATATTAATTTCTATTTAAAACATTAATTACATTTTTGAAATTCTTAATTTTCTATTTTTTAAACCCTAATTAGAAAATTCTAGAATTAGGTGTTGTAAAACTTAAGGATTAGAACCTTAGGGTTAAACTCTAAGAGTTAAACCCTAAGGGTTAAACCCTAAGGGTGTGGCAAATTCCTTATATGCCATTAAATTTATTTTACAAATGACCAAAATGCCCTTTTTCATTTTCTTTAATTGGTAACTTGTATAATTGCTAGCAACTTTGGTCGGTGAACCACTACATTGACTTGGTGATACAAAACTCCAGACAAATCAGTCGAAAATCTCAGTTCCAAGCAACATATAATCATATATATAGAATTAGAGAGAGAGAAAGTCCATTTACTTGCTCATTTTCTCTCTTGCTCTCACCAACTAATTCTATGACAACCCGATAATTTAGATAATTATTAAAATCCTAAAATGATTGATTAAAGGTTATAAGATGAACCTAGACAGAAAATAAGTGTATGGATTTGACGTTTCTGTGAAGGAATTTTAAGGATTTCAAAATTTTTAAGAAGAACCTATATGGTTTCTTAATTGAATGAGAATAAAGAAATATGTGTTACAAAATTCCAAAACCCTAGAAATGAATTGATATGTATTTGAATGAATATCAATAATAAGGTATTATGATACCTGTAAAATTTGATGTGAATTGAATAGTGTAAGAAATGTTAAACTAATACATGTGGAATTTTATTAACGAAATAATATTTTACAGGAAGAAAAGCTATGAGGTTAAACAAAGATGAGTATATGTATAGAAATATATATATATATATATATATATATATATATATATATATATATATATATATATATATATATATATATATATATATACTTAGAAAGGTGCTATATATATTTTAGCAAGAGTAATAATGAATTAAGTTAATGATATAAGGATCAAGATAAAACTATGTTAGTAATTAACATAGCTTGAATGTGAGCCTTGATTGGCAAATAAGAAGATAAATAAGTTTAAATTTATTAGCTAATATGATTAGCAATAAAAATGGCGTAAGATAAAACTCAAAATTTGAGTTGAAGATAGAATTTTTAAGCACGGACTGCTCGGTTGCGTCCGGAACGTTAAGTTTAGTCAGAAAGGACAGTAAATACAAAATGTATAAAGGTTGACTTTTGGTCAAAGTTAACATGTGACTTTTTATGGGGGAAAAAATTCAAAATTAGCGTGAGAAGTGAAATATGTTTTGATTATGCGAATTATGTATATGATTAAATAAATATACATTATATAATGTGAATACATTTATTTTGTATATAAAAGTGAATTAAGAATTTAGTTATGTAACCTAATATACATATTAGGTGTGATAATTAAATAACCTAAGAGGTTATAATATGGTAGAATATTAGTGTGTATATATATATATATATATATATATATATATATATATATATATACTAATATTAAGAGATTTATTTTATATATCTTAAATAATTAATTTTATAACCAAGTCTAGTTGGGTTATGAAATTGAAAAGGCATAAGTAAGGAATTTATTTTCTAGTGTAAGAAATATAAACCCTAATTAAATGATTAGGGTAAAATAGAATTAAAAGTATTGGGCTATAATAATGTCATAACCCAATGATTTATTTAGAGTTCAAATGAATTAAGATTTAATGGACTAAGGAGATGGTATTAAATTTTTAGCCCAATTATTTATTTAAGTAATGGATTTGTGACTAAATGAGTTAAGGGTGAATAAATTATTTAATATAGCCCAATATAATATGTATATGACAAGAATTGTAATGGCCCAATCAAATTTTGGGTGGAAGCCCCAAATTTATTTTGTTAGTAAGCAAAATAATAAAAGTGTCAAGCCCAAGTGAACCCAATTGTTAAGGATAATGTGGGAGAATAATGATATTAAAAAATTATTTTAAGTCAAGAGATATATCTTTATTATCTCAAGTTTAATAATTTTATAACTTAATTAAAATAAGTTTAGTTTGGTTATAAAATTAAGTGTACATGAGTAATGAATTAAATTCTAAATATACGGAATGAATACCCTAATTAAATATTTAGGGTGTGATAGGATGGAAATAAGTGGACCATATAAATATTACATGGCCCAAAGAATTATTAGGAAAACCCAAAAGATTAATTAAGTGGCACAATTTTTTTAAACCAAGTGAAGAGGGGCATTTTGGACTTGGGATATAGTAACTAAAGCATAAAATAATAATAATATTTTGTGAGGATAAGGCTTGGCCGGTCAAATAAGAGAAGAAAAGAAGGATAAGGAAAGAGAAGAAAGAGAAAGAGGAAAAGAAAAAAAAAGAGAGAAGAAAGAGAGGAACAGTAGAGAAGAGAAACCGAGAGGGAGAGAAGAGGAGAGGGGCAGCAGCCCCCTTAAGGAAGAAAGGAGGAGATAGAAAGATCCTCCATGGAAAGAGGAAGAAGAAGAAGAAGCATAAAAAGGTAAATTCCTAAACTAATATATATATTTTAGTTGGATTTTTGTAAATCAAAGCTTGGATTTATGTTTATAAACTCAAAAAATTATGGGTATCCATGTTTATGAGTGTTTGATGTTTAGATCTACCCATATTGGGTGTTGGTTTGGTTGGAATCAAAAGGAATAGAAAATTAGAATTTTCCGGAAAGCTTAAACTTGAAAGTGTGATCTAGCTTTTGATTTTTGAAGTCTATGATGGATATTTGTGATTTATTTTTTTGGGATGCTTGATCTATGTATTAAGGATAAAACCCCTCTAGAATCACTCTATTAGGTTGAAAAATGAACAAGTTATGGAATTTATCCCAAACTACTCAAAGCTAAGAAAAATTGTTAAAGCCACTGTTTTGACCAGTCACTTCTGGGCTAATTTCTGAGAGCTTAACATGTCCAAATATGGTTTATGATAGATGAAAATTGTAGATCGGAAAGATACGAATCCAAAAAAATTGACGGATCATTAATTGGAGTTATAGATCTCATATTATTTAAGTTTTAGCAAAGGACTCCAAAACTGCAAAACGCCATTTAGCTTCTGCCCAAAAATTTAAAATGGCATTTTCGGCAACTTAATTTGTGAGAAAAATTTTGGCGTTTTGGGACATGAAAATATATGTTATAAAGTACCTACTGTCCAAAAATGAGCTCATTCCGACGTAAAATGACCAAGTTATGACCATTTTAATTTTTGTGATTTTCGGACAAAAATCGCTATAACCGGAGTTCTATAACTCCGATGGCCACAAAATTTAAACTGGGGTGTCACGTTAACAGGTACAAGATTGTGTCAAAAGATGGGAATTTATGGAGTTAAGCACGAGGTAGTTAATTGCTTAAGGAATTAAGTAAAAATAATTTTTGAAAAATACTAAAGGAAGTTGGAAAATTATGGAAAAATATTTTTTGTATATGAAATATATATATATATATATATGTTGGGTCAAAGGATAGAAAAATAATAAGTTAATTTGGTATTTTCGTGAAGTGGATATGGAATCCAAGTTGCTGGATTGCAGTTGGGTTTGTGAATTGACCATCTAGGTTACTGAATTTGAAATTCGGCTTGCTGAATTTGAAATTCAGGTTGCTAGATTAGTATTTGACTTATTAGATTATAGAAAAGAACTTATAATATATAGGATTAGAGTGTTAAATCATAATGTATATGATATAGTGATTGAGGAATTATCAAAGGATGATAATAATGTTGATGTGTTAAGATGTTATCTAATTATTGATTAAGTGTTAGATAATTTATGGATAAAGAAATAGTATTATGAGTTAGCAGGTATGTTATGCTAATTGAAAGATCAATCTTATAATTGATAGGTCTTTCATCAGAGATTAAATTAGATTGCTTAGCGGTAATCAGCGATGCAGGCAAGTTTTCCCTGACTCAAACTTGAGTTGTATGTTTAAAGCATGTTAGTGAATAGTTGTTGTTGATTATTCACGTCTATATTGATCATTGATTCGACCGTTGTGCATATTGTAAATGTTCATCAGGTGTGAAAGGCTGATCACCTTCATTACCATTTGGTTCAGTTAATCTGTTCTTGTTCATGCTTGACCATTCATTTTTATTTGACTTGGTCGTTCAGCTAAGAAAATTTGTTCATGCTCTTTCACAATGTTTATATTGTTGAAAGTTAGCTAGCTTATTGTTCAATTCTTTCAATCATGATATATCCTGAATTAAATTTAACTTGCTGGGCAAATTTGATGCTCACCCTTGTAATATCATGATAAAAATTTTCAGATTAAGATGAAAGCTCGAGTAAAGACAGAAGCAAATGCAAAGTTCAAGGTTAAATTACGATGCAGTTAGATCTATTAAATTTTCTGACGAAAATAGCATTGTAAACCTTTTTAGATATTGAAGGTATGTATTAAGTTAAGGTTGTAGACATTGGGAATGATGTGTAAAAGTTTAATGTATAAACAATTTATGTTGATATCTTCTGCAATAGTTATAGAAATGATGTACCAGATCTTAGGTAAAAAGTTTCCGGATTTGTGGATGTCACAATTTCTCTCACCAAGACAACCGAAAATAGCAAGTAGATCAGTCCTAAAAACAACCCTTGATCAACCAATATGTGACGCCCCCAAAATAGGTATACAACACCCATTCTGAGTCGTCAAAATACATGGTACAGAAACAACTACAACTTTGTTAATACAACATAAAAACTGTGAGTTTAAATATAAATATTGTCATCTAGACAATATCCACACTCAAATAAGTCCTCATTACAATTATTGATATATTATTTTACAAAAATAGTGAGGACTACTAAAACAACTTTCTAGAACCTTCATTCCATATCCCAACTAGTACTCGCTACATTCTCGTCTCCTGAGAAGAAAAATGGAACAAAAAGAAAAAGAGTGAGCTCAACTAGCCCAGTAAAGAATATTATGACTAAGATAATATAGAACAAATTATCGTTAGTCCTCAACAATAAAAAATTTAATAGAATATAATAGACAACAAATTTTAAATCAATATTCGTAGCGGAAATAATAATTCATTAGAAGAGTTAAGTAGAGAATGAAATCTACTATCTTCAATGATTTTAAAAGTCCATCATCAATATTTTATCCCTGTAACATCAATCAATATACATCTTGATTCAAATATTCATCTTTGCACTACAGGCCAAAGATATTCATAAGTTGGTCATATTCATCTCAACACCTGTTCATCTTTGCACTACGGCCAAAGATATTCATCATAAAATCATTAATCTTTACACTACAAGCCAAAGATATTCAGTTATATTATCATTTAGGACTGAGGATGATGAAAAATATTTTAAAGAAAACGAATCCAGTGAAACAAAAGAATAAATATTAAGGATTCGAATTTCAGCTATTCCATGTCCAAAAATACCTCATAAATAATCATAGTAGAATAAATTCAAGATTGATCAAAATTACTAAAAATAGTTTTAAAAATCATTTTATATTATGAAAAATAACTTTTAATTATTTGGGACATTTTTCATTAATAATATTAATTATTTAAATAAAAATGATATTTAATTTATTTAATTAGTACATTAAATAAATTAGAGAAAAATGATTTAATATTATGAAAAATTATTTTAAATAAGAATAAAGTATTTAAAAATATTTTGAGTTATAAAATGTGACTTTTAATATTTTTAGAGAATTTTCATTAATAAATTAATATTAATGATATTAGAGTTATTTAATTAATAAATTAAATAAATAAGATAAAAATGATTTAAAAATTATTTTAAATGAAAATAAAGTGTTAGAAAATATTTTGAATTATAAAATATTATTTTTAATATTTTTGGAGAATTCTCATTAATAAATTAATATTAATGATAATACATTTATTTAATTATTATATTAAATAAATAAATTAAAAATGATTTTATTGATTTAAAAATTATTTAAAAATGAGAAAAATGTTTTAAAAATATTTTAAGCTATAATTAATGGCTTTTAATAGTTGGGTGATAATTTCATTAATATTTAGATATTAATGGTGATGATTTAAAAATAGTTTTAATTATTTTAAAAATTATTTAAGTGGAATATTGATGATTTAAAAATATTTTAAGTTATTAAAAATAACTTTAATATTTTGACAAGTATGTCATTAATATTTTTATATTATTAAATACTAATGATGATAAGATTATTTGATAATTAAATCATTTAAAAATAATTTAAGTGTTTGAAAAATTATTATAAATTATAATAATTACTTATAAATTATTAAAAGCTTCTGAAAAATATTATAAACGATATTTGACTTATCAAATATAATATTGAAGCTTTGAAACCGAATTTAATTGACAATAACTGTGTTAATTATCGGATAGGGTGATCAGAACACTGAGATGAGACCGAAGTCCAACAAGACCGAACTAGTTAGACTTGATAAGTGTTTATTTATGTTATAAACACTGATGTGGTTATGTGGTAATGTGTCTAAGAGAAGATTAACTGTGAATTACAGTGTTATGTGTTATAAATTATGGTGCTAATTGTGAGACTGATATTATTGATTATAGGTCTTACGAATGCAGATAAGTTTATTGTGTAGCTGTAAACAGCGGAAGAGGCAAGTTTCCTAACTCAACCTTGAGTTATATTCATTCAATTATTATAGTGGTTAATTATTATTAATTATACCACGTTCAAGAATTTATTGTTGATTATTCGCAGTTAGTGCATGTTTAATAATTCAAATTGAATTACTAATTCAGAAAATATATATTCATAGAATAACTGTTGTTGGATATTCATATCCGTAGAAGCTAATATTAACAGTATAGATAATTCCTGTTTATTATCAAATTATGTTGAGAAATGTCTTAGCTAATTATTCTGGCCAGACGAACATTTGTTAGAACTTGATAAATTCGAGAAGAGAATTTAATTGTTATTGACAGATCGATACCAATTATTTCGACAAGATCGATAAGTAAATAGAAATTGAAATCATTGAATTTCGTTGTTAAATCAAATCTTGATTCTGAGACTGAGAAGAATAACCTTTTATATAAAGGGAACATTTTTAGTCGTATATTCGACCATTGCGCACGACTTAAGTATTATGCATAATATAGGGTACAAGGAGTTGGCCGGCTCTAAGTACTTGTAGAGGGATATGATTTAATCTTTATGGTTATTTGATACACCTGCGTATATATCAAAGTAAAACTTTAATATATACCCGAGAAGAGAAGTTCAAGATCCAACGGATCGCTCAACATAAATCTGGAAACTATTCTACTTTGCTATTTCGTAGAATTAATTCTTGATTATTCATTTGAATATCGTAGAAAACCTTGAAAGCGTTGTACTCTTTCATATTTAGATTATTGTTGTATAGAATGCGAGAAGACTTGTTATTTATTCATATACATTTACTGTATGTCTTAACTTGCGGGGCAAATTTGTTGCTCACCCTTGCTAAATAAATTATTTTAGTTAGGAACGAAGAGGCCAGCGGATCGAAGGACAACAAAGGTAAAGGCAAAATGCTGGAGTAGAATAATGAACATTATTATTATTATTATGTTGTATTGTAAACCATTTTTATATATCTAAAGGGTATGTCTATAATGTTAAGGTTAGAGAACCTAGGACTAATGTATTAACAATCTTTGTTAAGGACTTATGTATTACTATTTCTATATGAATGGGTAGTTAGATGGTATTATATTGTGGATCGTGAACACCAAACTCGGGGGTCAGGTAACCCGAATTTGGGGGCATCACAAAAAGGTCTGTGTCCTTGACTTCAAGGGAAGTTGAGACAAGTTCTTACCATTGGTGGAGTTTTTCTACAACAATAGTTATCAAGGAAGTATTGGCATAGCTCCATTTGAGGCGTTGTATGGAAGAAAGTGTCGTTCTCCAGTATGCTGGGATGAGGTGGGTGAAAGAACGTTGTTAGGACCGAATTTGGTAAGTCTGACTATAGAAAAGATTCAAACGATCTGACAACGTATAAAAACCTCACAAGATCGACAAAAGAGTTATGTTTATCTTCATCGAAAGGACGTGTAATTCAATATTGGAGATCATGTGTTGTTATGTGTTGCTCCATGAAAAGGAGTTACGAGATTTGGAAAGAGAGAAAAGCTCAATGCTCGATTTATTGACCCATTTATAATTCTCGATCGAGTAGGAACTGTGGCCTATAGACTCGCCTTACCGCCAAGTATGTCTCGTGTTCATAACATTTTTTACATATCTATGTTACGTAAATATGTGAAAGACCCGAACCACATTATTGAATTAGAACTAGATGAGATAGAGGAAGATTTAACGTATGAAGAGTTACCTGCTAAATTCTTGGATAAGAAGGATTATATTCTACGCTCCAAGGTTATACCTCAAGTCAAAATTTTGTGAAGAAACCACGATGTGGAAGAAATGACCTGGGAGTTAGAATCTGAGATGAAGTCAAGATATCCTCACCTCTTCGATATACTAGTTACGTACCCTAATTTCGAGGATGAAATTTCATAAGAAGGGGAGATTGTAAGACACCAACTTTTATGAAAAAAAAATAATTTTCTCGAAATATATTTTTGAATATTATGGTGTGGATTAGATATAATGTTATATTTGTGGGTTATATTTACAAATTTTGCAAAGTAAGCAAGTGGTTATATAATATTCGATTGGTCGGGAAATATTCGTTTTAACAGGGAATATTCGTACGACGGCACAATCATTGGTGGACCCAACAACGGAAGTATTGTCGTAGTTAGAAAATGACAGAATTATCTTTTTATAAAAATAACGGCGAAAGTGTTACCGTTAAAACTGTTGAACTACCCGGTAGTAAAAGTACAGTAATATGTGTAGTTGCATAGTAGTACACGGTATTGATTATTGATGCTTACGTGAGAAGTCACTTAGTTATATTCAATTATTGTTACAATAATTGCTGTATCATATCTATCATATTATTGATTCAATTATTGTCACAGTATCATCTGCATAATATTTTATATTATTAAATCAATAAATTGAGACGATAAAGTTATTCATATTATTATTTACAATATTGATAATGTCTAGAAAGTTCTGTCAAGGAGAGGTTTTATCACCTAATTGCGTGCCAATAAGGAGAAATCCTTATCGGAAAGCCCCCTCTTTCCTGACAATGATCTGGTTGTTAAAAATTGTGAGTTATGATATTAATGATGAATAAGTTCGTGTTGATTAAAGATAAAATTGATAGTTCCATTGTGTGGGAATTATTAGTGTTAGTGAAAATCGACCTTTATTTCGATATTAATTGATGTCTGGAAGTTATACTGACCAATCGGGTAATTAATCGGATGAATGAGCAATTAATTGCTATTAGTTCACATGATTATAACTATTTGTTCACGTGTGTGTACTAGTGATTCACATTCTTGTACTATTAGGGGTGGTGGTTCAAGATTGATAATACTTGCATGACTAAGTTAAAAATGGAGGTATAGATGGTGGTACTATACTGTAATTCATATTTTCACATGTCTAGAACTATTGATTCACATGATTTACTATTAATTCACATTATTTACTATTAGGGGAGGTGGTGCAAGTTTGATAATACTTGCATGACTAAATTAAAAATGAAGAAAAAGAGGAAGGTATTATACTGTAATATTTCGAGCCCCAAAATGTACAATTATCGAAACTATATTTTCCTATAAATAGAAGCTCATTCTTCCTTCATTTCACACCAATTCATAAAAGCTATAGAGCAATTATTATAGAGAGAAAGAAGAAGAGAAGTCTGCTACCTCACTATTTTAGTATCTAATTTTTCTAAGGTAAGTGGTATTAGTCCTTCGTATTCATGAAGAGAGTTATTTTCTTTCAATACTCGTAAGGGTTGTTATTCCATTCTTTATTATTATGTTGGAATAACCTTTCTATGCGAAGTATATCATACATGGTAAAATTCTTATGTTATTCCATTCTTTATTATTCTGTTGGAATAACCTATCTGTGCGGTCTATCGCATGCCTGGTGAATTCTGTTGTTATTCCATTCTTTATTATTTTGTTGGAATATCCTGTCTGTATGGATTACACATGACCTGGTTCCCTTCTTTATTATTCTGTTAGAATATCCTGTCTGTACGGATTACGCATGACCTAGTTCCATTCTTTATTATTATGTTGGAATAACCTGTCTGTGCGGTCTGTCGCATGCCTGGTGAATTCTTTTGTTATTCCATTCTTTATTATTCTGTTGGAATAACCTGTCTATGTGAACTACCGCATGCATGGTGAATGATCCTTTGTATTTATTCCTTATTAAATTGTGTAAATGATCTGTCTATGTGGATTACCGCATGGCGGGTGAAAATCCATTTACAGTTTCATATATTCTATTATACTCGTTTGGTTAAAGTTTTGGCTTCTATACTCCATAAAATTAGTAGAATATCCTGGATATTTGCGCTTCATCCAGTATCTTTTCATGAAAATATTCTTCTGAGCATTCTTGAATTTTACTCCACAAAGCAGTATCATGTTGACAATTTGGACGTTATTGATTTCTGGATAAATTAAATTATAAAATCTTTAAAATTTATCTTGAACTTGTTTTATTGAATTATTATGTCATTGTCATCATCTTCATGCTTATATTGTGATGAAAGTCATCTTTGGCTTATGTGCATAGATGGACTTGGTATGATTATGACCAGGGATTATTCGGTACAATCATGACCGTAATGTGACGAATGATGTGGTGAAAGTCCTCATTGGCCTGTAGTTCATTGATGGACAGTTGTTGGTATGATTATGACTAGAGATTATTCGGTATAATCATGACCATTGATTATTACATGAATATCCTTGGCCGTGGTGCAGGGATGATTTGATTTTATTTATTAAGCTGAGTCTCAGCGATAAAGTTGATGAAAAACTTTTTAAATCATAGAAGATAGTAGATTTTATGCTCTACTTGACTCTTCTAATGTATTGCTTATTCCGCTATAGTTAAACTTGTTGTCTATTATATTATATCAGTTTAACATTGTTGAGGGCTAATGATAATTTATTATGCATTATCTTAGTCATAATATTTCTTACTGGGCTAGTTGAGCTCACCCTTTTGCTTTCATTGTTCTCTTCAGGAAATGAGATCGTATCTGGGACTAGTCGGGAAATGGAGTGATGGTCCGAGATGATGTCATAGTAGTCCTCACCATTATATAAAATAGTGTGATAATAAATGTAATGAGGACTACATTGGGTGTGGATATTGTCTAGATGACAATATTTATATTAAAACTCATAGCATATGTTTTGTCGTATTTTACACGACAATTGTATAATTAAGTTTTTGTTTTTATTTTGTACCATGTATTTGGCGACTTAAGATGGGTGATGTATACCTATTTTGGGGGCGTCACAGTTGGTATCAAAGCTTAAGGATATGATCCCTGGCTGAAATGTGAGACAAGAACTAGGAGGGGGGAGACGGGGAAATTCCTTCGCTAGTATGACCTACCTAAGTTTATTTGGTATTTAATTGGTCGGTCAGAGTATAGGGATAATATGTGATATGTTAATTAACCCTTGTTTTGTGGCAGTATTTAAAAATGACACCCGAGAATGTTGAGAATAGCAATGGAGCACAGGTGACCGTTGAGTCACCACAGATCAATACCCAGGATAATGTGCAACAGGAAGACAATAATCCTCATGTAAATAACAACACCGACCAAATGGCGAATGACAGAATGTTTAGGAGCTTTCTGCAATTCGTACAACATCAGGCAAGAGAGACTCCTGTTCAAAATGCAGGTGGAAACACTGGTAACTCTCGGACGGTCACCGCTAAGCAGTTCAAGGAGCTGGGACCATCAGAGTTTTTTGAAGAGCCAAAACCACTTAAGGCGAAGGCGTGGCTAAAGCAGATCACCAAGATATTTGATGTCTTAGGATGCTCAAAGGAGCAAAAGGTTCCCTTTGCCACCTTTATGTTACGAGCAGAGGCAGATTACTGGTGGGAATCTGTAAAGCATACTCAACCTGCCGCACTGAAGATGACTTGGGAGAAGTTCCAAGAACTGTTCAACGACAAGTACTTTCCCGAAAGTATTCGTCACATGAAAGAGGTAGAGTTCATTAAACTAGAGCAAAACAACATGACCGTGTCGCAATACGAAGCCAAGTTTACTGAGTTGTCCCGGTTTGCGTCCCACTTAGTTGATAACGAGGAGAGAATGACACAGATGTTTCTAAGAGGTTTAAAACCTGAGATACGCCAATACTTAATTTCTCACAAACTGTGTTTGTATTCAGATGTTGTAAATAGGGCTCAGTTGTTGGAACGCGATAACGAGTCGACCCAACCAAGAGAAAGCAACCGAAAAAATGATAATACCAATGGTAGCAGTCATCGAAGCGGGGACAATAAGCGTGGAGGGAATCAACATGCCAAAAATGATAATCACTTCGGTGGTAATCATGGCAATGACAATAAGAGTGGACATTTCAAGAGGAGGAGATTCAACAATGATGAAAAGACGTCAGCACCAACACCTATTGTTAAGGAAGAAGTAAGTTACAAATGCAGAGGGGAGGGACATATCAGTCCAAACTGCGTGATGCAGTCCAAAGCGTGTTACAATTGTGAAAAAGAAGGTCACCTAGCCCGATTTTGTCGAGCACCAAAGTCAAGTCCAGCTGGGCATCAAAGGGTGTCCCAGACAAGACAAAACCGGTAGTTCAAGGGAGAGCGTTTGTCTTAACCTCCCAAAAAGCGAGGAATCCGAACGAGGTGATCACGGGTAAGCTAATCATAAACTCTAGAGAAGTTTATACTTTATTTGATACCGGTTCTACCCATTCTTTTATTTCTCCTACTTGTGCTCAACGTTTAAATTTGACTCCGGAGAAATTAGACTTTGACTTATCGGTTGAAACTCCGTTGGGAGAAACCTTCATTACATCCACTGTTTATAAGTCTTGTTTGATTCAAATCGGTAACCGCACGTTACCTGTCGATCTTATTTCTTTGAAAATACTTGCATTTGATGTGATTTTAAGGATTGATTGGTTAACTACTCATCATGCTAAAATCGATTGTTTTCGTAAGGTTGTTATCTTTCATATTCCTAACCAACCTATTATGCGAATTCAAGCAACCAAACCACTAAAATCAATCACTGTCATATCAAGCCATAAAGCTATTCGTTTATTGAAAAATGGATGTCAAGCTTTCTTAGCCCATGTCATGGATTTAAATAAAAATATGTCAGATTTGAATGATATTTCTATTGTTAATAAATTTTCTGACGTATTCCCTAAAGAACTTCCTGACCTACCCCCAGAGCGTGAAATTGAATTTTGTATCGACCTTGAATCCGGTACAAAACGCATTTCCAAAGCCTCATATCGAATGGCTCCTATTGAACTTCAGGAGTTAAAAACCCAACTACAGGAATTGTTAGACATCGGTTTCATTCGTCCTAGTACGTCTCCTTGGGGTGCTCCTATTCTATTCGTGAAGAAGAAAGATGGAAGTATGCGACTTTGTATTGATTATCAGGAGTTAAATCATGTCACCATCAAAAATAGGTACCCGTTGCCTCGCATTGATGACCTGTTTGACCAGTTGCAAGGAGCCAAATTCTTTTCAAAGATTGATCTTTGTTCCGGATATCATCAGTTGAAGATTAAAACTGATGACATTCCAAAGTCTGCTTTCAGAACTCGGTACAGGCATTATGAATTCTTAGTCATATCTTTTGGATTGACTAATGCTCCTGCTACCTTCATGGACATGATGAACCGAGTATTCAACGAATATTTGGATCACTTTGTGGTCATCTTTATTGATGACATCCTCATATACTCCAAAAGCCGTGAAGACCATGAGCAACATTTGAGGCTGATACTTCAAAAGCTTCGTGAAAATAAGCTTTATGCCAAGTTGAAGAAATGTGAGTTCTGGCTTGAGGAAGTTGTATTCCTTGGGCACGTGATATCAAATCATAGAATATCTGTTGACCCAGCGAAGATTAAAGCAATTCAAAGCTGGGAGCAACCAAAGTCAGTGACCGAAGTACGTAGCTTTCTCGGCTTAGCTAGTTATTATCGGAGATTCGTGGAAGGATTTTCTCGAATCACTACTCTATTAACTCAGCTGACTCAAAAAAATACAAAGTTCTGTTGGAGAGAGGAATGTGAGAAGAGTTTTCAAGAACTCAAGAGAAGACTCATTTCAGCACCTGTTCTGACAATACCATCTGGCTTAGAGGGATTTGTCATCTACAGTGATGCTTCAGGCAAAGGGTTAGGATGTGTTCTCATGCAACATGGGAAAGTCATAGCCTGTGCCTCACGACAACTCAAAGAATATGAGAGGAATTATCCTACTCATGATCTAGAGTTGGCAGCAGTCATTTTTGCGCTTAAGATTTGGAGGCATTACCTGTATGGAGAGAAGGTGGAGATCTATACGGATCATAAAAGCCTCAAATATTTCTTCACTCAAAAGGAACTCAACATGCGACAACGATGATGGCTTGAGCTGCTGAAAGATTATGATCATACCATCCAATACCATCTTGGAAAAGCGAACGTAGTAGCTGACGCATTGAGTAGAAGATCATATGCGGGTATGAGTGCAATATTTTTAATGCAAAGACCCATTTTGTATGACTTACAAAGGATGAAGATAGAGTTAAAGACTCCACGGACCCATGTGATGATGGCAAATATACGAGTAGAACCGACTTTAATCGATAAAGTTAAAGCTGTTCAAGCTACAGACCTGGAGCTGATGCGTATGAGGAAGAAAGTGCAAGAAGGTGCTATTCCTGAAGTAAGAATCGATGAAGAAAGAATACTTCGAGTCAACTCTAAACTTTGTGTTCCTAACGATTCTGACTTGATGTATAAAATCATGATAGAGGCGCACAACACACCGTTTGCAATCCATCTTGGGAGTACCAAAATGTATCGTGATCTTCAACATACATTTTGGTGAAGCAATATGAAGAGAGTGATAGCGGAGTTTATCTCAAGGTGTCTAGCTTGTCAACGAGTCAAGGCGGAGCATCAAGTGCCAAAAGGTCCATTGCAACCACTTGAAATTCCAGAATGGAAGTCGGAGCACATTAGCATGGATTTCGTTACTGGTCTTCCCAAGGTTGCTCAAGGCATAGATGCGATTTGGGTCATTGTTGATAGATTGACCAAGTCTGCTCATTTCTTACCGATACGAGAAACTTATACACTTGAACATCTTGCTCGTATGTACATAAACGAGATTGTAAGATTGCATGGTATGCCAATATCCATAGTTTCTGATTGAGACCCAAGATTCACTTTAAGATTTTGGGTTAGTTTGCAAAAAGCTATGAGCATGAATTTACGATTTAGTTCGGCATATCATCCTTAAACGGATGGACAGTTGAAAAGGACTATTCAAACTCTTGAAGATTTATTAAGACTTTGTGTCCTTGACTTCAAAGGAAGTTGGGACAAGTTCTTACCATTGGTGGAGTTTTCCTACAACAATAGTTATCAAGAAAGTATTGACATGGCTCCATTTGAGGCGTTGTATGGAAGAAAGTGTCGTTCTCCAGTATGCTGGGATGAGGTGGGTGAAGCAACGTTGTTAGGATCAGATTTGGTACGTATGACTACAGAAAAGATTCAAACGATCCGACAACGTATAAAAATCTCACAAGGTCGACAAAAGAGTTATGTTGATCTTCATCGAAAGGACGTGGAATTCAATATTGGAGATCATGTGTTGTTACGTGTTGCTCCATGGAAAGGAGTTACGAGATTTGAAAAGAGAATAAAGCTCAATCCTCGATTCATTGGCCCATTTATAATCCTCGATCAAGTAGGAACTGTGGCCTATAGACTCGCCTTACCGCCAAGTATGTCTCGTGTTCATAACATTTTTTACATATCTATGTTACGTAAATATGTGAAAGACCCGAACCACATTATTGAATTAGAACCAGACGAGATAGAGGAAGATTTAACGTATGAAGAGTTACCTGTTAAAATCTTGGATAAAAATGATTATATTTTACGCTCCAAGGTTATACCTCAAGTCAAAGTTTTATGGAGAAACAACGATGTGGAAGAAATGACCTGGGAGTTAGAATCTGAGATGAAAGTCAAGATATCCTCACCTTTTCGATATACTAGGTACGTACCCTATTTTTGAGGATGAAATTTCATAAGAAGGGGAGGTTGTAAGATCCCAACTTTTATGAATAAAGAATAATTTTCTCGAAATATATTTTTGAATATTATAGTGTGGATTTGATATAATGTTATAGTTGTGGGTTATATTTACAAATTTTGTAAAGTAAGAAAGTGGTTATATAATATTCGATTGGTCGAGGAATATTCATTTTAACAGGAAATATTCGTACGATGACACAATCATTGGTGGACCCCACAATAGAAGTATTGTCGTAGTTAGAAAACGACAGAATTATCTTTTTATAAAAATAACGGCGAAAGTGTTACCGTTAAAACTGTTGAACTACCCGGTAGTAAAAGTACAGTAATACGCGTGGTTGCACAGCAGCACACGGTTTTGATTATCGATGCTTACGTGAGAAGTCACTTAGTTATACTCAATTATTGCTACATTAATTGCTGCATCATATCTCTCATATTATTGATTCAATTATTGTCACAGTATCATCTGCATAATATTTTATATTATTAAATCAATGAATTGAGACGACAAAGTTATTCATATTATTATTTACAATATTGACAATGTCTGGAAAGTTCTGTCAAGGAGAGGTTTGGTCACCTAATTGCGCGCCAATAAGGAAAAATCCTTATCGGAAAGCCCCCTCTTTTCTGGGAATTATCTGGTTGTTAAATATTGTGAGTTATGATATTAATGATGAATAAGTTCGTGTTGATTAAAGATGAAATTGATAGTTCCATTGTGTGAGAATTATTAGTGTTAGTGGAAATCGACATTTATTTCGATATTAATTGATGTCTGGAAGTTATACTGACCAATCGGGTAATTAATCGGATGAATGAGCAATTAATTGCTATTAGTTCACATGATTATAACTATTTGTTCACGTGTGTGTACTATTGATTCACATTCTTGTACTATTAGGGGTGGTGGTTCAAGATTGATAATACTTGCATGACTAAGTTAAAAATGGAGGTATAGATGGTGGTACTATACTGTAATTCGTATTTTCACATGTCTAGAACTATTGATTCACATGATTTACTATTAATTCACATTATTTACTATTAGGGGAGGTGGTGCAAGTTTGATAATACTTGCATGACTAAATTAAAAATGAAGAAAAAGAGGAAGGTATTATACTGTAATATTTCGAGCCCCAAAACGTGCAATTATCGAAACTATATTTTCCTATAAATAGAAGCTCATTCTTCCTTCATTTCACACCAATTCATAAAAGCTATAGAGCAATTATTATAGAGAGAAAGAAGAAGAGAAGTCTGCTACCTCACTATTTTAGTATCTAATTTTTCTAAGGTAAGTGGTATTAGTCCTTCGTATTCATTAAGCGAGTTATTTTCTTTCAATACTCGTAAGGGTTGTTATTCCATTCTTTATTATTATGTTGGAATAACCTTTCTATGCGAAGTATATCATACATGGTAAAATTCTTATGTTATTCCATTCTTTATTATTCTGTTGGAATAACCTATCTGTGCGGTCTATCGCATGCCTGGTGAATTCTGTTGTTATTCTATTCTTTATTATTTTGTTGGAATATCCTGTCTGTATGGATTACACATGACCTGGTTCCCTTCTTTATTATTCTGTTAGAATATCCTATCTGTACGGATTACGCATGACCTAGTTCCATTCTTTATTATTATGTTGGAATAACCTGTCTGTGCGGTCTGTCGCATGCCTGGTGAATTCTTTTGTTATTCCATTCTTTATTATTTTGTTGGAATAACCTGTCTATGTGAACTACCGCATGCATGGTGAATGATCCTTTGTATTCATTCCTTATTAAATTGTGTAAATGATCTGTCTATGTGGATTACCGCATGGCGGGTGAAAATCCATTTACAGTTTCATATATTCTATTATACTCGTTTGGTTAAAGTTTTGGCTTCTATACTCCATAAAATTAGTAGAATATCCTGGATATTTGCGCTTCATCCAGTATCTTTTCATGGAAATATTTTTCTGAGCATTCTTAAATTTTACTTCACAAAGCAGTATCATGTTGACAATTTGAACGTTATTGATTTCTGGATAAATTAAATTATAAAATCTTTAAAATTTATCTTGAACTTGTTTTATTGAATTATTATGTCATTGTCATCATCCTCATGCTTATATTGTGATGAAAATCATCTTTGGCTTACGTGCATAGATGGACTTGGTATGATTATGACCAGGGATTATTCGGTATAATCATGATCGTAATGTGACGAATGATGTGGTGAAAGTCCTCATTGGCCTGTAGTTCATTGATGGACAGTTGTTGGTATGATTATGACTAGGGATTATTTGGTATAATAATGACCATTGATTATTACATGAATATCCTTGGCCGTGGTGCATGGATGATTTGATTTTATTTATTAAGCTGAGTCTCAGCGATAAAGTTGATGAAAAACTTTTTAAATCATAGAAGATTGTAGATTTTATGCTCTACTTGACTCTTCTAATGGAGTGCTTGTTCCGCTGCAGTTAAACTTATTGTTTATTATATTCTATCTGTTTAACATTGTTGAGAGCTAATGATAATTTATTATGCATTAGCTTAGTCATAATATTTCTTACTGGGCTAGTTGAGCTCACCCTTTTTCTTTCATTGTTCTCTTCAGGAAATGAGAACGTAGCCGGGACTAGTCGGGGAATCGAGTGATGGTCTGAGATGGTGTTATAGTAGTCCTCACTATTTTATAAAATAGTGTGATAATAAATGTAATGAGGACTCCATTGAGTGTGGATATTGTCTAAATGACAATATTTGTATTAAAACTCATATCATATGTTTTTTCGTATTTTACACGACAGTTATATAATTAAGTTTTTATTTGTATTTTGTACCATGTATTTGGCGACTCAAGATTGGTGATGTATACCTATTTTGGGGGCGTCACAGGTAGTGTCTCCAGGTCTTCAACGCGAAAACGACTGCTACCAACTCCAGATCATGAGTAGGATAATTCCTCTCATATTCTTTGAGTTGTCGCGAGGCATAGGCTATGACTTTCCCATGTTGCATGAGAACACATCCTAACCCTTTGCCTGAAGCATAGCTGTAGAAAACAAATCCATCCGAACCCTTTGCCTGAAGAATCGCTGTAGATAACAAATCCATCTGAACAAGATGGTATAGTCAGAACAGGTGCCAAAATGAGTCTCCTCTTGAGCTCTTAAAAACTCTTCTCGTATTCCACACTCCATACAAATTTTATATCTTTTTGAGATAGCTGAGTTAACGGAGTAGCGATTCGAGAAAACCCTTCCACGAATCTCTGATAATAACCAGCTAAGCCCAGAAAGCTGCGTACTTCGGTTGCTCCCACCTTTGTATTGCTTCAATCTTCGTCGGGTCAACAGATACTCCATATTTTGATACCACGTGCCCAAGGAATGCTACTTCCTCAAGCCAGAACTCACATTTCTTTAACTTGGCATATAGCTTGTTATCACAAAGCCTTTAAAGTATCAGCTTCAAATGAAGCTCATGATCTTCACGACTTTTAGAATAGATGAGGATGTCGTCAATAAAGACGACAACGAACTGATCCAAATATTATTTGAACACACGGTTCATCATATCCATGAAAGTAACAGGAGCATTAGTCAATCCAAAAGACATGACTAAGAATTCATAATGCCTGTACCGAGTTCTGAAGGCAGTCTTTGGAATATCCTCAGTTTTAATCTTCAGCTGATGATATCCAGAACGAAGATCAATCTTTGAAAAGAATTGTGCTCCTTGCAACTGGTCGAACATGTCATCAATGCGAGGTAGTAGATACCTATTTTTGATGGTGACATGGTTCAATTCCCGGTAGTCAATACAAAGTCGCATACTCCCGTCTTTCTTCTTTATGAATAATACAGGAGCACCCCAAGGAGATGTACTAGGACGAATGAAACCGATGTCTAACAACTCCTGTAGTTGGACCTTTAACTCCTGAAGTTCAATAGGAGCCATTTGATATGGGGTTTTAGAAATGGGTTTTATATCGGGTTCAAGGTTAATAAAGAATTTAACTTCACGTTCTGGGGGTAGACCGGGAAGTTCTTCCGAAAATACGTAAGGAAATTCACTAACAACAGAAATATTATTCAAATCTGACATTTTTTTGTTCAAGTCCATGACATGCGCTAAGAAGGCTTGACATCCGTTTTTCAATAAACGAATGACTTTATGGCTTGATATGAAAGTGATTGACTCTAGTGGTTTGGTTACTTGAATTCGCATAACAAGTTGATTAGGAATATGAAAACTAACAACCTTACGAAAAAAAAAATCAATTTTAGCATGATGAATGGTTAACTAATTAATCCCTAAAATCACATCAAATGCAAGTATTTTCAAAGAAATAAGATCAACAGGTAATGTGATGTTACCAACTTGGATCAAGCAAAATTTATAAACAGTGGATGTAATGAAAGTTCTCCTAACGGAGTTTCAACAGATAAGTCAAAGTCTAATTTCTCCGGAGTCAAGTTCAAACGTTGAGCACAAGTAGGAGAAATAAAAGAATGGGTAGAACCGATATTTAATAAGGTATAAACTTCACAAGAGTTTATGATTAGCTTACCCGTGATCACCTCGTTCGGGTTCCTCACGTTTTGGGCAGTCACGACAAACGTTCTTCCTGGAACCGTTGACTTTGACTTGTTCGGGACAACCTTTGGAGTCACCATCCCCGCTGAACTTGGTTTCGCTATAGGACAATCGCTAGCTATATGACCTTTCTTTCCATAGTTATAACACACATTTGATTGTTATGGGCAGTTTGGACTGATGTGTCCCTCTTTCTCGCATTTATAACATACGACCGATGATCGTTCTCCTCCCATAGGAACAGATGATGCTGGTGCTGATGTCTTCACGTTGTCATTATTATATCTTCTCTTTTTGAAATCCCCTCGACTCGCTTCTTCTACTATCATGGCCACGATTACCACCAGAGTGGTTATCGCTTTTGTCCGGATATTTTCCTCCCCGCTGGTTGTCATTGCTCCGATGACTGTTGCCACAGGTATGACCCTGGTTGTGGTCCCTCGGTTGAACATACTCATTATCTCGCTCTAATAATTGAGCCATGTTCACAACATCTGAATATAGAGAAAATTTGTGAGAAATAAGATATTATCGTATTTCAGGTTTCAGACCTCTTAGAAACATCCGCCTCATACATTCCTCATTCTCTACCAAATAAGGTGCAAACCTAGATAATTCTGCGAACTTAGCCTTGTACTGGGACACATTCATGTTGTTCTGTTCCAGTCTAATAAACTCTACCTCCTTCATATGACGATTACTTTTAGAAAAATACTTGTAATTGAATATTTTCTAAAACATTTCCCAAGACATGTTGAGTGCGGCAGGCTGGGTACGCTTCACAGATTCCCTACAGTAATCTGCCTCAGCACGAAACATAAAGGTGGCAAATGGAACCTTATGTTCCTCCGTGCATCCCAAGACATCAACTATCTTGGTAATTTGCTTAACCCACGTTTCTGCCTTGATTGGATCCGGCTTTCCCACAAATTCTGGTGGTCCCAACTCTTTGAACTGCTTGGCTGTGACAAGCCGCGCGTTGCTATCATTTCCACCCATATTTTGTACACGAGTCTCCCTATTATGGTTTTACATGAACTGTAAAAAGCTTCTAAACATCTCATTATTCATCGTTTGATAAGTGGTGTTGTTTACAGTAGGAACATTGTCGTCCTGTTGCACGTTCTCCTGGTTGGTGATTAGAGGTGTCTCCACGGTCTCATTCACTCCATTGTTAACATTTTCAACTGCCATTCTGAAATATTGCAATAAAACAAGGGTTAATTAAAGAAATTGACATACCACATAATATCTCTATATTCTGACCGACCAACAAATAAGCTTAGGTAGGATACACTAGCGAAGGATTTACTCGGGTCTCCCTTCCTAGTTCTATTCCCCGATCTCCACCAGAGACCATATCCTTAAGCTCTGATACCAACTGTGACGCCCCCAAAATTGATATACATCACCCATTCTGAGTCGCCAAATACATGGTACAGAAAATAACTACAACTTCATTATTACAATTGTCGTACAAAATACGACAACACATATGTTGTGAGTTTAAATACAAATATTATCTTCTAGACATCATTCAAACTCAAATAAGTCTTCATTACAATTATTGAAACACTATTTTACAAAATAGTGATGACTGCTAAAACAACTGACTAGAAACATCACTCTACACCCCGACTAGTTCCAGCTATATTCTCGCCTCCTGAGAAGAAAAATGGAACAAAAAGGAAAAGGGTGAGCTCAACTAGCCCAGTAAAGAATATTATGACTAAGATAATGTACAACAAATTATTGTTAGCCTTCAATAAATCAGATAAAATATAATGGACAACCAGTTTTAGATCAATATTCACAGCGAAAATAACAATTCATTAGAAGAGTTAAGTAGAGAATGAAATCTACTATCATCTATGAATTTAAAAGTTCACCATCAATATTTTATCCCTGTAACATCAATCAATATACATCTTGAATCAAATATTCATCTTTGCACTATAGGCCAAAGATATTCATTTGTATCACCAGTTGGTCATGTTCATCTCAACACCTGTCTATCTTTGCACTACGGGCCAAAGATATTTATCAGATAATCATTCAACTTTGCACTACATGCCAAAGATAGTTAATTGTATCACCATTTAGGACTGAGGATGATGAAAAATATTTTAAAGAAACGAATCTAGTGAGGTAAAAGGACAAAGATTAGGGATTCGTACTTTAGTTCATCCAAGTTCAAAAATACTCCATAATCATCAATTGTGGAGCAAAATTCAAGAATGCAAATCAAAACATGGATACAATCAAAGATAGTAACCATAATAGACAACTTGGACAAAGAAGAGAAAATTTTATTTTCCTGTGAATAGTGCCGTATACGTGAATATTGCCGTATACGTGAATAGTACCGTATACGTGAATAGTAACCTCGACACGAAAAGGTAGAAATTTTACAAGAAAAATCATACTCCGTGAATAGTACTCGTGAATAGTATCGTCTTCGTGAATAGTGCTGTATACGTAAATAGTATCGTATACATGAATAGTAATCTCGACATGAAAAGGTAGAAATTTTCAATAAAATTCATACCAATATTTTAGCATAATGATATTGAAAGAAAAACATCATTTACGAATAAAATAACATCCTTTACCTCAAAAGAATAGTACTTCTACCTGAAATATCGAATATAATGCTGAAAGAAACTTGCACTGAATAGCAACTCTCAAAGTATCTAAATACTCACAAAATACGCTCGATAATATAGAGAGAGAAAGCTTATGATTTTGGTGTGATTTTCAATTCTAACTAAGCAGCCTATTTATAGAAAATGCTTAGAACGCCAAAGCAGACTAAATTAATAAAATATTAATATTCTTATAACAATTTCACGCACGCCACTGACCAAGATCAGCACTCCACTCTTGAACAAAAATTTTTAGCACATTTTTCCACCAAAAATAAAAGTGGGTCCCACCCATATTTTTAATAAAAATATTTATTTTTGAAACTTCAATAATTTATAATAAATAGCTCTTTTATCAGAAAAATTCAAATATCATGTCTATTCCATATGAAATTTAATTCTCTACAACTTTGTAGAAGAAAGTTTTTCCAAATTCTAAACAGAAAATGTCCGAAATCCATATACGAATGATTTTTAATACCTCAATTCTGACAAAATACTGATAAAGCACTTCTACATTAATTCCTTCATTTATATCCACGTAAAAAATAAATATTTCCTTATCATATAAATTAATAATTAATTAATCACAAATAATATTACAGAATCACAATTATGACAATTAGGTCGTTCCCAGGAAAGAGGGGGCTTTTCGATAAGGATTTCTCCTTATTGGAGCGCAATTAGGTGACCAAACCCCTTTTCTAGATAGAACTTTCTTAGACATTGCCAATAATGCTATCTAATAATATTATTCAAATAATATGAATTATTGATCTGATAATGAGAAATACTGTACAATGACAATTATTGAAACAACAATAATATAAAATATCAACGTAGCAATTATTGAATCAATAAAATAAAATATTGAACAGTAATTACTGTAACAATTATTGAGTAGTGCCTTCTTATGTAAGAATCAATAATTTAAAAATACAGTGCAATACCGTGTGCTATTGTGCAACCACGTGTATTACTGTATTTTAACCACAGAATATTCCAACAGTGTTAACGGTAATAACCACGCCGTTATTTATAAAAACTCAAACTTGTTGTTTTCTTCATTCGACCATTTTCCGTTATGAGACCTACAAATGGCTGCGCCGTCGTACAAATATTCCCCGACATCAAGAATATTCCACGACCAAACAAATATTCCCCGACAACAATGAATATTTTATAACTACTTGTTTATTTTGTTAAATTTGTACATTTCACCCATAACCAAAGTATTATATCAAATTAACACCTTATTATTCAAAATAATAATTAGAGGAAATTCGATTTTATTTATATAAAGTTGGGGTCTTATAGTTTACCCGTCGATTCGACCTACGGATCCGATTCTTAGTTTGGGCTTTAATTTTAAATTCTTTGGGCCTAAACATTGGGCTTTAACATCTTTCCAATTGGGCTTGCAATATTCTTACACAAATCTTACAAATCTAATGCAATAGTATTTAAGCGTTTAACGTAAACTCCTCGTATCCCTTACGTATACTAATTCGTATAATCTTTCGTCATACACGTTATACTATCATTTGTATATACTCATATAATACTTCGTATCATACTCGCATTCATTATCTCGTATAATAATCGCTATTATACGATCATCCATTATCAAATCTTTACGTTCCTTAACATTCTCAAATTAAGTACGCAGGCGAAAAACTGCGTTAGCCATACTTAAATTATTATCGCATAATTCATCCTCCCTTATTATTCCATCATTACGTATTTATCAGAAATCCAAAAATAATTCCCGAGCAGAAATCAGTGAATAGTATTTTTTTAAAAATTTCTTGGAAAGCTTTTATTTTCGTCTTAGAATTTCAAACACTTTAATTCCTTCACGTAGCCAGAATACTACGACATTTCGATACTTTTAGGTTATAGAACAACCTTCATCTTATTAACACATTATAATAACATATAATATAATTTTATTCATTATTTAATTAAATAAAATTATTTTACAATAAATCCGAATTTCTTGGTCATTACAAAAGTGCATCTGATAGAACAGGTTTAGGTTTTGGAGAATCCACCTCAGAACCATGTGTGGAAAAGATAAAGAAAACTAACTCTAGTAATGTTTCAAATTTTAATAGAAACATTACATTTATGAAATCCTCACAGAAGGAAGAACCAATCCATCCCTGCTTTTCTGATCCAATCCATGTTCAAAGGCATAACGGATCCCATGCTGGCCTGGGATTCAGAAAAGAGAAGAGTAACTTAGTCACTACTCTCCAACCTCGAAGGGTCGTAGAGTCGAGTAAAATCAACTTCACGAACCAACTGGGTAGGAACAGTAGAGTTAAGTTTCACTCTTCACATATCATGAATCATAAGGATACATGGAAGAAGAAGAACCAATATAAAGGAAAGATTGCCAGAAATCCACATAAGTCCAAATGGAGAAAGAATTCACATACACACACAAGCATGCATCATGCTAGATGTTTTGTATGTAATAAATTGGTCATAAGGCTACATTATGCTACAATAACTCTCTGCATATTAGACCCAAAGTCAAGCAAATTTGGGTTCCCATGGGTACTAACAAGGTAGGACCCAAGCAAGTATGGGTACCAAAATGAGAGTTTAATCTTACCACTCCACAATCACAACTTGGTATCTGGACAACGGATGCTCAAGGCATATGACCGGGAACAAAGCCCTTCTGTCTAACTTCATAGAGAAGGAGGGTCCAACAGTCATCTTTGGAGACAATGGCTTTGGCAAGACAAGAGGATATTGCTCAGCTGGGAATGGTGCAGTGTCCTTCAGTAAAGTAGCCTATGTAGAAGGATTAAAACACAATCTTCTGAGCATAAGCCAACTCTACGACAAGGGTCATCAAGTTACCTTCCTCAACAATTAATGTCAAGTCAGAGATCTGAAGACCTCCTCTACAAAGCTGATCGAAACAAGAGAAGGGAACGTCTACACTGTTAATCTTGGTCAACTGAGTTCTAACGAGATGATATGCTTTCTGGCTAAAGCTTCTGAAGAAATGAGCTGGATATGGCGTAGAAGGCTGTCTCATCTCAACTTCAAAAGCATGTCAAAACTAGCCTCCAAGGATCTAGTAGCAGGCTTACCCAAGCTCAACTTTGTCAAAGAAAGGCCATACAATGCCTGTCAGCTTGGAAAACATATTAGAAGTTCATTCTAGAGTAAAATTGTCAACCTGATTGACAAGCCTCTGCAGTGACTTCACACGGACTTATTTGGGCCAATTCCAACAACAAGCCTTGGATGGAAGAGATACTCATTGGTCACAGTGGATGAATATACCAGATTTACGTGGGTATTCTTTCTAAACTCAAAAGATAAAACAAGCTCCCAACTAATCAAGATGTTCAGGCTGGTGATGAACGAGAAAGGAGAGAAAATCAAGGCTATAAGAAGTGATCATGGTAGAGAATTCGACTTCTCTGAGATGGACCAGTTCTGTACAAACAATGGCATCAGTCATAACTTCTCATCTCCACGAACTCTTCAGCAAAACGGAGTAGCTGAGAGAAAGAAAAAAACGTTGATTGAGGCTGGAAGAACTCTACTAGCAGCAGCCCGTCTGCCTGAATACTTCTGGGCAGAAGCTGTCAACACTGCATGCTACACTCAGAACAGATCTCTTGTGCACTCTACGTTAAAGAAGACTCCCTACGAACCATGGAGAGGAAGAAAGCCAAGTGTTAGCTACTTTCATGTATTCGGTTGTGCATGTTATATTCTCAATAATGGAAAACAGTATCTGACAAAGTTTTAACCCAAGTTAGACGAAGGAATCTTTCTCGGATATGCCACACACAGTAAGGCTTATAGAGTTTTCAACAAGAAGACGCTAAGTGTTGAAGTCTCGATTCACATCATCTTTGATGAAACAGACTTGGACAAAACTGTGTCTCAAGACACTACGAACGAGGCAGTTGAGCTCAATACCATGATCATAGTCCCAAAAAATGAAATCGTCGAGCCAGGAAAGGAGATCTAAATTAGAGGACTATGCCAAACAGCGAACCTCTACATCAAGAAGCAGAGGTTGATCTTGAAGAACTTAGACAAGAAGGCATCAGGTCAAATATTCCAACATGAAATAGATGAGCAAAATATCACACTCAAGACCTAATCATTGGAGATCTAAATGCAAGAGTCAAGATAAGATCTGCCACCCAGAATGAGTGTTTCTATCTAAGCTTTCTGTCACAAATGGAACCCAAGAAGATAGAAGATGCTATGGAAAACTCAAGTTGGATAGAATCTATGCAAGAAGAATTAAATCAGTTTGAAAGAAATAAAGTATAGAGATTAGTTCCAAGACCAAGAAGCCACCCAGTCATTGGCACTAAGTGGGTCATCAGAAATAAGATGGATGAAGATGGGGTAATAACAAGGAACAAGGCAAGACTAGTAGCCAAAGGTTACTCTCAAGAAGAAGGCATTAACTACGACGAGACCTTCGCACCTGTCGCCAGATTAGAAGTCATCAGGATATTCCTTGCCTTTACTGCCCACATGAAATTCAAAGTCTTTCAAATGGATGTCAAAAGTGAGTTTCTAAATGGTGAACTTCAAGAAGAAGTATATGTGGAGCAACCTCCAGGTTTTATCAATCCAACTCTCTCTAATTATGTCTATAGACTAGACAAAGCCTTATATGGACTTAAACAAGCACCTAGAGCATGGTATGAAACACTAACTAACTTTTTTTTTTTATTGAAAATGGTTTCACTAGAGGTAGAGTAGATACCACATTATTTCTTAGAAAGCACAGAGATAAACTCCTATTAGTTCAAATATATGTTGATGACATTATCTTTGGCTCTACTGATGAAAAACTGAGTAAAAGATTTGCCAAGCTTATGCAGAGCAAGTTCGAAATGAGTATGATGGGTGAGCTGAATTTCTTCCTTGGATTGCAAGTAAAGCAGACTGATGAAGGTATCTTCATAAACCAAGCCAAGTACATTAAAGACTTACTTAAAAAGTATGACATGGAATCAGCCTCTCCCATGAAAACACCAATTGCTCCAGCAACCAAGCTTGACAAAGGTGAGAAAGGAATCTCGAAATAATTCTCTGATCCAAGAAAATCGTGAAGACATTGCTCAATCCAGGAATCAGCTCCACGATCTCGTCCAAGGCATGAATCGTCTGTCTGCAGACATTCGAACCCTTGATGTTGACATAAAGGGGGAGAATAAAGGGGAAGGAGAGAAAGGCAAGGGTAGAGACAAACTCATTGCTCAATCTTCAAGGAGCCCTCCCTCAAGATAGCCTCGCCATCAGACTCCACGATCCGAACAGCAGCAACACCAACCAATTCTAATGGCGCAACCACTAAGGAGTCGAGGGCCATCTCCTAGCTCACAAAGAGTAACCACTACTGGCCTAAACATGAAGTTGGAGATCCTGCATTCATGAATAGACACGATCATGGAGAATGGCTAAGTCAAAGCGAGATGGAAGACATTACATGGAGAAACGAAGTCATCAGGAGAAGGAGAGCTGCAGAGTATGCCAATCCTCCAAGGAATAAAAGGCAAAAAAAATAGAGATAAGTTGGAACTCATTTCTTATTGATGTAACTAAGCTTTATTATAATATCTGTCTTTACAAACATCAATATATTCATGCTTATTCTCTAGAGATTTCAGCTGCTCACTGAAACACTAAGTCATATTTACTTTCTAGCAACTGCATCTAGAAATTAATGATCATGATACAAATCTCCTTGGTTATGTCAACATCAAATAGGGAGAGATTGTTGGGAAATTTCATATTTAAATTTAATGTTGAAAGTAAATATTCATGCTTATATGTAAAGTCCTTCTAGGAATACATGTACAAGGACTTAGTGGTAGATCAAACTTGTTTGGTTGATCTGAGCATTAATGTTTATCATTCTGTAAATAAATGTATAGAAGAAAAAATCAAAGCTATTAGGTTGATCTATGTCTTGAAATGTAATAGATAGGTATCAACAGAAACATAGTCTGTCGAGCCAGTAATGAGATTACAGAAGCCAAGGTAGAATCGTAGAGCATTGAGAAATCATAGTCTGTCTGCTTTGGAGGGCCTCTCCCAGAATCATAGAGTGGTCCAAACGCCTGTCGAGTCAACTTAGAGATCGTAGTGTGCTCTCGAAAGCGTAGAGTCTGCAAAATAAGCAAGCAAAGATCGTAGTGTACCATTACTTAAAAGAAATCGTAGTGTTCTCATCTTCAAGTACCAGAAATGTTGAAAGACACCACGATCATGATCGTAGTGTATCATCTATCTGCATCAGAAGCATCGAGCCTTGTCCATTTGTTTAAGAATAAAAGTCAACAAATGTGGAATGGATTATAGACGTTGAGACTATCGGGAATTCCAATGACACAACACTCATCCTTAGTATATAACAAAGAGACGTATTGAAGAAGCTAAGGAAAGTACTACATGTCAGCCAAAAATACCTTTTCAGGTGTTAGGTGAGATAGCTGTCTGCCGTGTCAGTGGGCCAGACGGCTAAACAAAAGATTCGTAGAAAGTCTCCATCAGTGCTCAAAAATGTCAAATACAATTAATGCTTCAACAGATGCCTTTAAATGGATATATTTCAAAGGCACCTTATATTCAAATCAGATGCAGAAGAAAAAGATAGGCAAGCATACAACGAAATGCTGAAGAACACTCAATGCTCAACTCTATGATCTGAAAAGAAAGCTTGCTCAGATACTCAGTTCTTTCGAACACAAGCTTAACGGCAACTGAGTAGCATCATTCAAGAACTCAACAATCATTAACTGAAGTAAGAAGTTCCAAGTCAGTTGGACTTGAAGAGTTCTGAGTGAACTAAGAAGTGCCAATTCAGTTTAATTTGAAGAGTTCTAAAGTGAACTAAGAAGTTCCAAGACTGCTGGTCTTGAAGGAATCTGTGAGATTCAAAGATTGTAAATATATCCTTAGTGGATTTCCTACTCAAGGAGTAGAAGAGTGGACTAGGAGTCTTGAGTGATCTGAACACTTAAAAACATTATGTCTCTTATATTCTTGCCATAACTGCTATATCTACCATAACTGCTTATCTCCTATTAACTCGTTTTATCTTAAAGGGAAAACAAACAAATTTCAAATTCTGATGTGATTAAATCATTATCAAATCTGACAAGTATTTTGTAAAAAAATTTTAAAAATATCTATTCAACCCCCCCTTCTAGATAATACCCCACAAATTCCACTACCAACATTTTTATATAGTTCATTTGATTATTTTGTCAAAGCGTGTGTGCTAGTTGTCTCATCAATTTTTAGTATAAATAGATTGCTTAGTTAAGTAATGAAAAACACACTATCACAACACCAAAAACACAACAAAAGAAGTAAAGAGAGAAAAGCTCAAGTTTAAGCATTAGTAAGGTAGAGGGATAGAGAGAAAATAAACATAGGAGTTCCAGAATTGTTAAGTAGATCAACCTCATAGAAAGCAACATATAGTTCGTACTAAGGTAAGGGATATCATTTCTTTCATACTCCATATTATGATAAGAAAGTATTTATTCGTTTTACAACTTTATAATTAAATGGTGAAAATTCTTGAAATGATTAGAATTTTCTTAATAGTTGGTACTTCATTAATTTTCTTTTGACTTAAATATTCTTATTCAATTTTAATGGTTATATTTGAACTGAAAACATTATATTTTCTTGAACTTGATATTTTATCAAGAACTATAATCGATTTTTTGGATACCATATTGACAATTTGGACCATGGTTAAATTAAATTGAAAATCGCTAATGTTTATTCTTTATCTTATTATTCTGATTATTTTTATCCATTCATTATATCATTGATTTGTAATAATTATAAAAACTAAGTTGTTGAGAATGTCTTTGGCATGGGTGCAAAGACGATACTATTGTTGAGTGTCTTTTGCATGTGTAGTAAAGACATGTGGTGAAAACTCTCTTTGGCCTAAGTGTGATAAGTACAAGATATTCATTAATTTTGATTCATTTATGTTTAGTTTTATTGCATGTTTCATGTGCATATGAGATTATTAAGGTGTTTATTGATTTCAGGATAAATTGGAGCTGAAAAGTTGAAAAAGGGATTAATTGAAGCTAATAAGACGAAAAAGGAAGAAAATCCAGGATGCAGTTAAGCTCGCCTCGGAGAGCCCAACAAATATAGGGAACTCGCTCCAGTGAGAAGCTCTCTGCATGGAATCTGCTAAGCTCTCCCCCGCGAGCTCGTGTGAGCCAAGGAACTCGCCCTGACGAGTTCATCTCTGTCCGTGTTGTTACGTAAAATCTAGTTACGCACAGCACACAAGTATACGTGATCAATAAGTAATAGAGTGATAAGTTAAGTATCGTTTTCATAGATAAAATAACTGAACCTAACAGCTATCAATTTTATATTATCTCAATTTTATTAAACAAATAATCAAGTTTATGAAATTTATGAAAATTACTAATTAATTAAATATTAACTAACTACCACAAGATTTAATCAGAATTTGGAGATTTAAGCCTACAACTTCATTTAATGTTTCACTTGGATCGACACACTTCTTGTTAAATTAAATTAACTATTCAGGATTATTAATCAAGAACACCAAAGTAGATATAACCATCTCTCAGTGCATTATACTCATATCAACTTAAATCCATAAACAATATAATTAAGATGAACACCCCAATTAATGAATTCACTATTTCTCTATGCGAATTAATTTTAAAGGAGGTTTAAGCACATGTTCTTCATTAGATTACATGCAATGCGTAGGTATATCTTTATCCTAAGCACAAATTATGAATCCCATTATCATATAGAAATCACAATCACACGCTATTATAACCAGATCCTAATCTATATTCCATCTCTCAATTTCATACAGATTATAAAGTAATTGTTGATCAAGCAATTTAAATAATTAAGCACAAATCATAATAGACAACTCTGGAAATAATTTCAATGAATTAATATGGAAGTATGTTGATGTGCCAAGAAATTATATATCAAAGCATGCTAATTTATATTTTGGAGAGTATATATTATTACAATTGATGTGTTTTTAATACTTTCCAGGTGTTTGAAATTAACAGAGATATTTAACTTTTGAAGGGAGTAATTTAGAGCTTAAAAGCCAACTATTTTAAGTTGTGGGCCAAGCCCATTAACTTAATTGAAGAAAAAAAATCAGCAGTTTTGGTTGTACAGAAGCGGTCTAATAGCATCAAATAGGGAATAATTTCAATGAATTAATATGGAAGTAGGTTGATGTGCCAAGAAATTATATATCATTACATGCTAATTTATATTTTGGAGAGTATATATTATTACAATTGATGTATTTTTAATACTTTCCAGGTGTTTGAAATTAATAGAGATATTTAACTTTTGAAGGGAGTAATTTAGAGCTTAAAAGCCAACTATTTCAAGTTGTGGGCCAAGCCCATTAACTTAATTGAAAAAAATATCAGCAGTTTTGGTTGTATAGAAGCGGTCTAATAGCATCAAATAGAACCTATTTGAGTTCTAATATTTTTCTTATTAAAAAAAAACAGAGCTTGCTGGAAGATTTAATAAAGGGAGCATCATTAAAAAAAGAAAGGAGCAGGCGACTTTGAAAAGGAGATAAGGAGCAGAGCAAATTCGTCGTCGGAGGAAATTAAAAAAAATGATTAGATCAGATAAGGAAGGATGAGGAAAAGGGGGAACACAACATCTTTTAGGACTCCTTTTCTTATCTTTTATGGGATTTATGAGAGGTGTATGAAAAGGAGGAACAAAGGGAGTAGTTCCTCATCCTTTTTGCAGTTGATCTGATTTTTTTTAAGAATTAAGATTTCGTTCTAGGGACTATTTGCGTGAGAAAAGCAGCCTTTACATCTACATGCTTACTAGTATTTTATGTCATTTATTTTATTTTATTTTGTTTAGTAATTGATGAACACAATTTGTTTATTGAATTTATTTATTATTATTTTTTCTTTGATTGTTAAGGATATCAATGTTTATTATTTAGAACATAGTAAATTTGTTTTTTTTTTGAAGATTGAAATTCAAAATTTATTTTATTGCCTTCCTCAACTAAGTGGTACATTGAAATAAGTTTTCTGTTTATTTAAACATGTATTATTTTATTCTGTTTTGTGTTCTAATTTCAAGCATGCAATGCTAGATTATTTTCTAGGGTCGAGGATGAATATAATTGATTGATTCCATTGCACGTATTCATGTCAATTGATTCTACCAAATTTAGTACTTTAACGTAGAAAAAAAAATTTCTTTCTATTGGATGCCTGTTTTTATTATAAAAAAAATAAGGTTGGATTCTCATTATTATTTATTGGATTCAGTTTAAGATTTGCTCAAAGCGGATATAAACTGTGTTTTGATGGAAATAATGAGTGTTTTGATTTTATACTTATGTTGGCTATGAAAGAATGAACAATCTAATTTTATAAATTAATTGGACTTAATTGATTTTATTTTCTGCATCTAATAAAGTCGAGAAACCAAATTAGTGCGAGATAAAAATCAGAGTTTATTGGGCATAGAAATTAGGAAAATGATATCAATTATATGACTTCGCCATCCTAGTATTTTATCATTGATTATTCTTTTCGCGTATTTTTAGTTGCTAAAGATTCCCTTGAAATATCTAAGCTAGATTAGGAATTAATTAGAATTAGTGAGTGAGAAAAACACATTCCATTCGTCAAGCCCATAGGGTTCGACCTCGCACTTGTAAGCTATACTAAGTATTCGATTAGTGCACTTGCGAGTTTATAAAACATTCACAAAAAGTTTTTGGCGCCTATGCCGGGGACTTGAATTTTTTTCCCACCAACTCACTAATTTAAATTATTTCCTTCTACTAGTTTCTTTCAAAAAAAATAATAAAGAAATTTTTATTTTTTTTAAAAAAAAAAATAAAATAAATAATAAAGAATAAAAAAATAGAATTTGAGTAGTGCATGATTGTTGTTTAGAAGCGTGGTGATAAGAGATTGACTAAAATAGAGAACTTAGAGCTAAATCCTTTATTTGAGAGAGAAACAATGGCGAAGAACAAGAAGAAGCAAAAACTTTAAAAGAACTTTTCTGTCATATCACAACCAACCCGCCGCCATGTATCGTGTTGCCTCCCACAACCGCAAATCATTTTGAGCTTAAACCGCAGTGATGCAACTTCTTCCCACTTTTCATGGAATCGATCAAGAAGTTCCTTACCTCCATATTAAGGATTTTCTAGAAATTTGTGCCACTTTCAGATTTCAAAATTTTTCTGATGAATTGGTTCACTTACGTTTATTTCCTTTCTCCTTGAAAGGGAAAGCAAAGGCATGGCTTAACTCATTACCGTCTAGGTCCATCTTTGGTTGGGAGACTTTGGTTTCCAATTTCCTAACTAAAATTTTCCCCATGTCAAAGATAAATGAACTTCGAAGACAAATATCCGATTTTAGTCAATAGGATCATGAAAAATTCTATGAATCCTGGGAAAGATTTAAGGACCTACTTTTGAGATGTCCCCACCATGGTTTTGAGACATGGAGACTTGTCCAATATTTTTACAATGGGTTAACTCAAACTAACCGAAACATGATTGAATCCATGAACAGTGGCACTTTCCTTAGTCTCATAGAAGATGAAGCTTACAATTTCCTTGAGAATCTGTCCGAGAGCTCTCAGCAATAGGATTTCTCCTCCCATAGGAACTCATCTTCTCAAGTTAAGAAGGAAGTTAAGAAAGAAGGAATATATGAGCTAACCGAAGATGTAGAGACTAGAAGGCAGTTAGATAGTCTCTCAAAGAAACTTGAAGCATTAGCTTTGCGGCTGGATAACAATTTGGTCAATCAAGTTCAAGCTGAAGGGTGCTCTGTGTGTGCTAGCCCTGTGCATACATCGCAAACTTGCCCCTCTATGGTAGGATTCTCTGAATTAATGCCACAACAAGTAAATGCGAAGAATGATTACAAAAAGCAATTCAATAACCCATTTACAGAAACTTACAATCTGGGTTGGAGAAATCACCCAAATTTTTCATGGACACAAGCTCAACCCATGCCCAATATGGGTGCCACATCAGCTAACGTTCCATGACAGCAACCACCTCCTGATTTTCTTCAACCAATCAATTCTTATCCACCATTTCAATTTGCTCAGCCTACTCAATCATCCCATATCACTACACAACAATTCTCATCTTTGGAGGACACGTTAAAACAATTTATTCAAGTGACCACCCAAAATAATCAGACTTCAAGTCAAATTTTACAAGAAGTCAGGAACAATGGCCTTATGAACACTCAACCCATCATCAAGTTAGAGAGTCAAATGGGTCAATTGGCTAGTTAATTGGGTGAGAGAAAAAAGGGTAAATTTCCAAGTCAGCTAATTTCGAACCCTAAAGGTGTTTCCTTGAGTGGGATATCTCCTAACCTACCAAATGCACCACCAAATGGGCAAGTTCAAGCCATAACCACACTTAGGTCGGGAAAGACAATGGATATTGAGGAGGAAGAGAAAGATGAAGAATAGTTGTGACACCCCCAAATTCAGACCACTCGCGTCTCGAATTTGGTTCGCCACGTATTACAAATCTAATGACTATAAACATCTCATGCAACGGAAATAATAGAATAAATTACATTTATTTAATATAATCATTCATGCCCCAAGGTTTCGTAACTTAAGCATCTCTTACATACCTTAACCATAACTGAACATAGTTTAGACATAACTAATACATAACATAATATTTCTTAACATAATCATAATATTTCTTAACATAATCATAATATTTCTAATTAAACAAATATGAAGCTACTCCGTAGCTTTGCCCTTGGCCTTATAAATGCCTGAGGGTCCGCCTTGCTCTGCCTTAACTGAAATATTTTTAGGGAAAGAAAAAATGAGCAACAAGTTTACTCAGCAAATAATATAGCAATAAGGGTGTCCAATATAGTTTTAATTTCTCAAGGGTACAACAATAATGATAGTTCAAGGATAGAAAGAAGTATCAATGGTTTTTAACAATAGTCTCTAAGGATAGAAAATATCAATAAGATTCAATACTTAATCATTTCGAGATTTCAAATTTATGAATACTGAGCAGTCACTAAGGACTATGAACTTCTACTAGAATTAACAGTAATATACTGATAATCCAACAAAAATGAGTACAATAGGTGATCAACCTAAAGTACCCTACGGTATGCATATCATTTAATTGTACTCAAGTGTGCACGTCGGTCTCCCGACAAATATAGTTTTCCCTTTAAAGAAGGTTGTTCAACTCAGTCAATACAAGATTCCGCACCAATCAATTGGTTTGGATTGCTTTCAATTTGATTTAGGTCTAGCCTAATCAATTGGCATAGACCGATCTTTATATGTATATACAAACAAGTATACGTTCAATACTCGAATCAAAGTTCAAGAATATAACAACTCTATTCTAACTATAAAGTATTATGTCATAAGATAAGAATCATACTTCCAATTATTTACTTGCACAACCAATAATAGTACAAGCTCAAGTAATGCTCAATAAAGAGTAGGGTTCGAGTACTTACCTCAAGCGTAGTTTACCAAAGTAAAGCTTAATACCACTCCAATGAACTATAATATCCTATTCATGTATAATCACATTAGTTATACAAGTTCAATATGTACACCTAATATCTTAATTTACTATGATACACAAGTGTAATTCATCAATACTAAACATATATTGCTAGTCTTCTCTTAGTCGCATGATCTCATACGTATGTCACCACATAACACGGAAATCAGTTTCTAATACACTATGACATTTAAAGAACATAGTTTGACATCACATTTTGACTTAAGGTTATAAATATAGAATTCTACATAGGATTCTTTCCTTAACATGCTTATTGACATATGAATACTGCACTGGACACGTATTACAGATTAAGGTAACAATATAGGCATGCATAAACCCTCAATTTATCAGCTAAAAATAGATCTTACTGCAGGGTGGCGCGGCTGCGCTGGATTTGAACTAAGGAGTGGCGCGGCCGCGCTGCTCTTTGCTCAAACCAGAACTGCTAAACTGAAGCTTGGCCAGACTTGCACACCCATAAGAATTAATGATGACACTTACAGAATCATACATGTTATGATGCTCATCATTAGGTTTGGTCTCTTCTATATCTTGTTCTTTACATGATTCATTAACAAATCCCACCAAATCAAGATTTAAGTGTTGATTTAAACAACATCTTTCATGTTTAGTCGTTATACTCATACAACGAGATCAATAAGTTTCAACTATGCATGCTTACATTAGATTAGTCATGTATTTCAAGTTGTGAAGTTCTACTTCATTGATGCTTATGCTAAATAACACTTAACTAGTTTCACAATGCATATGACTAACTAGGCATTCATGTTAATCATGTCTATAGGCATGACACACCTAATCATAATGTCAAATTCTAGAATACTTGTAACGTAGTTATTGACAAAACTAGTTTTCAAAGTTTCCTTTGAGAATCTCATTTTAACTAACCAAGCATGCAAAGCTACTTTACTTACTATACATCATACTTTCATATATACATACTAGATCACACAAGCATGCTCACAAGTTCCAAACTCAAGTGTATATAGTTTATCAAGTTCGTATTTGAAACTTTAGGTTTCCATTAGTAGATCATCAAAACTTATTCAAACATGCAAGGTAAGTCCACACATTCTATATCATGCTTTCATAATCATATAATAGATCACATAAGCATGTTTTAAAGTTTAAAACTTAGTGTATGCATAGTTCATGTACACATAACTAGTATAGTCTTTTACTTATATTTTCCTTTTAAATCATGCTTGAATATACTATACTATCTCCAGCAATATAAACTAACATATTGGTCACATGTCAAGGCATATCAGAACTTGATACACTTGCACCTAAAGTTAGAACATGTATTACACAATGTTTATCAAACTAGTTTCCAAATCTTTAAGTTTTCTTTGAATGTTCATACTAAAACAAACTAACATGGCTTACTATATACATAGCAACCTCATTCCACATGCTAAGGTTATTTATATGCATATTCTAACCAAAGTAGCATGCTCATACCAACACAAGGAGCCAACATCAGTATCTATGACAGACAATTCGTGCGGCCGCGTGATGAAGTACTAGGGAAGTGGCGCGGCCACGCCACTTCGAGTAGAATAAAAAAATATGGCTCTGCTTCTACAGAGCCTCATCACATATATTGTTAAACCTGTAACCAGACTAACTGCAAAGCTCCTAGATATGCATACAAACTCAAACAACACAATGGCATGCTATTCCATATCAATTAACAGAGAATTCAAGCAATTGTAAGAATTGACAAAACTCAAACTCAAGAACACAAAAATAGAATTTATACCTCTTGAAGCTTAAATGGATTCCTCAATGCACTAATTATACTTCCTCAATGCTCAGCAACTCACACTCTCTATATGCAACTTAACAAGAAATCTCAGCAACAAAAAAAATGAAGGGAAGTGCTCAATTTGTAGAAAACTCACTGACCATGCTAAGCCATTGTCCAAGAAATCAAACCAAAGGATGAAAGAAGAATTCATTGGATTGAGAGAGTTTGGTGAAAAGAGATCACCAACTCCCTCTCCCCCATATCTCAGTTCATGATCATGACTAATGTAGCCTTCAACTGCCGACTTGTTTATACGCAAAATAGAGTTAGGCTACTATTTGAGCACTGTGTTGGCCACTTAATATGAGACACGACTTTAATCTCAACAACTTAGTTATAAAAATGCTTAGTTTGGTCCCTTGGATTTCAAAAATATAATTTTAATGTGTTAATGCTACTACATAAAGAAAAGTTAGTGATTATTTATGTACCCAGAACATATAATCCATGTACATTAGTCCAGTTCATTTAATATTTAAAACATGTATGGACTCAATTTAATTGGTCACTAATAATTTAATATCTCCTTAAAATTTTATTATTCCAATTAGACTCACTTATTGATAATTCTTTGATACAATACATCTTTAATGTTCCCACACATACTTGTGGTCACATAAACATTATTTATGTCACTTATAATTTCTTCCATTTTACTATATAGTTTTATATATTTACAGTCACACTACACTTCCCTTTTAAATGTAGTTAATATATATTATCACATATCTTGCACACATCAATTAAATGAATAATAAAATTCTAATTATGTAAATTACTTTGCACATTCGTATTTTATTATTCACAATAACAATTAATTAATAATATAATATTAATTAATCATTCTCTTTTTATTTTATTCAATTCTTAATTAAATTAAACCATTTAAATCTCCATTCTCATGTCACACAAGGCATTCCACAATTCTCATCACAACTCCACATTTTTCTCAATTTTTATAAATTTAATTTGAATTACTCATCTAAAAACACATCAATATTTATATTCAAATAAATATTCAATTTCTTGTTAATATTATTATCAATATTTATTCGTAAAATTCACGGTTCTTACAGCAGTATCCAGCTGAAGTTGAGCCTATACCTCAAGTTGTGAACCAAAGTCCTCTTGCTAAGCAAACAAATGAAGATCTCTCGAATAGGACCTTCGTTCCTAAAGCCCCATTTCCTCATAAGCTAAAAGACAATAAAAAGGGTAATCAATTTGGAAATTTTTTGGAAGTGTTTAAGCAAGTTTAGATAAACAATCCATTACTTGATGCTATTAAGCAAGTAACTTCCTATGCCAAGTTTCTCAAAGACTTGGTCACTCAAAAGAGGAGAACAAATGTTCCCAAAAAGGCATTCTTAGCTAAACATGCAAGCTCCATTATTTAATGCAAGATCCCTGTCAAATTTAAGGACCTTGGATGTCCAACAATCTCATGCAAGATAGGAGATCATCATATGAGCGAGCTTTGGTAGATTTGGGGGCTAGTGTGAACTTACTACCATATTCTATGTATATGCAGTTGCATTTAGGAGAGTTGAAGTCTGCACCAATGACAATCCAACTTGCTGATAGGTCAGTGAAAATTCATAGAGGTGTCATTGAAGATGTTCTGATCAAGGTAGATACTTTCTATTTTCCTGTGGACGTTGTTGTCCTTGATACTAAGCCTATTCAGAATATAAGAGGCCAAATTCCTGTGATTTTAGGGCGGCCATTTCTTGCTACATCCAACACCCTCATCAATTGTAGAAATGGAGTGATGAAAATTTCTTTTGAGAACCTTATAGCTGAGCTAAATATTTTTGACATTAGCAAGACCTCGATAGACACTGATGATAATGATTTCGGATAAGTCCATTTAATTGATAGTCTAATAGAGGAATCTTTCTTGCAAACTTGTAAAGAGGACCCGTTAGAAGCTTGTTTATCCCATTTTGGTTATGATTTCGATATTGATGAATCTATAGAGCAAGTCAATGCGCTTTTGGATTCAGTGCCTATAATGGGTACACATTCTTTCCAACCAAAACCAGTGCCTCTCAATTTCTCATTGACTTCCCGACCTCTTTCTATTGAAGAACCACCGAAGTTGGACCCGAAACCATTGCCTAATAATCTGAAATATGCATTTTTAGGTCCAGCAGAGTCATTGTTTGTTATCATTTCTTCTAATCTCGACAAAGCTCAAGAGAAAAAATTACTTAAAGTCCTTCACGAGTATAAAGAAGCTATTGGGTGGTCTATTATAGATTTGAAAAGAATCAACACGTCAGTTATCATGCATAAAATTCACTTAGAAGAGAATGCAAAATCCTTTCGTGAACCACAAAGAAGGCTGAACCCAGTGATACAAGAAGTAGTTAAGTCCGAGGTACTCAAGCTTCTTGATGCGGGTATTATATACCCGATATCTGATAGTAAGTGGGTGAGCCCTGTGCAAGTAGTTCATAAGAAGTTAGGGATTATAGTGCTGGTCAATGCGCATAATGAGTTAGTTCCATCTCGTGTTTAGACGGGATGTCGTGTTTATATTGACGACTGAAAGATGAATTCAATGACTAGGAAGGATCACTTTCCTCTTCCTTACATTGACCAAATGCTGGAAAGGTTAGCCGGTTATTCTTATTACTGCTTTTTGGATGGTTATTCCAATTATAACCAAATTCCAGTCAATCCATCTGTCACTTTTCAGTGGTGTATGATTTCTATATTCTTTGACATGGTAGAGCGATTCTTAGAGGTTTTCATGGATGATATTTTTTTGTTTAGGTCTTCTTTTGAGGAATGTTTGAAACACCTAGCTCTAGTCTTAGAAAGATGTAGAGAAAAGAATCTAGTGCTTAATTGGGAGAAATGCCATTTTATGGTACAAAGGGAATTATTCTTGGGCATATCATCTCCAAAGAGGGAATTGAAGTAGCCAAGGCTAAAGAAGAATTAATCTCTAACATGCCGCCCCCGAGAACGGTTAAGGAGATTTGCTCATTCTTAGGTCATGCTGATTTTTATAGGCGTTTTATCAAGGATTTTAGTATGATTGCTAAACCTCTATATAGTCTCCTCGCTAAAGACGCCCCATTCGCATTCGATGAAGCATGTCTAAAAGCCTTTGAGACTTTGAAATCCGCTCTGACCTCCGCACCTATTATCGATGTCGGGATTTTTATTTATCCCTTTCTATTCTCGTCTTTTGGTGTTCTCATTTAGGTGAAATTTGTTTAAAAAAACAAGTTCAAAAAGGTCCGACATGTATATGTCGACAATTTGATTGTGAGAGTCGCCAATTGGTATATTTAAATGGTTGCACCAACTCAACTGAGAAAAGGTTTGCACAAAGACCTAGTGATTTGGCACTGTTTAACTGGTTTGAGAAACCAAAATTTGTTAGGGTACGGGGGATTGATTAAGCGGAGGGAAGGTGTTAGGCACCCCCCAACTTTCGTGATAACACAGTTACTGTTGGGTAAAATCTAATTACGCACAACACGTAAGTATACGTGGTCAACAAGTAATAAAGTGAAAGTAGAGTATCGTTCCCACGAGGAATTGTTTAATAAAAATCACCAAGTACTAACCCGTAACCAAGTCAATCTTATTTAAACGAATGAATTTCAATTTATAAGTAAATTAATTCTAATTACCACTAGTTAAATTAAGATTACAGAGATGTAAGATCACAACTTCACTTATTGCTTCATTTAAGTTAACACACTTCTCATCAATTATTTTCTATCCTGAATTGTTAATCAAGAACACTAAAGCAGATAAAACCACCTCTCGATGCATAATACTCATACTCACTTAAATCCATAGATGATAGAATTAAGCAAGACACCCTAATTAACTAATCCACTATATCTCTATGTGAATTACAATTAAAAAGGATTTAAAGCATAATTTCTCTATAAGATTACATATGGTGTAAAGGCATATCTCTATCCTAAACACGAATCATGAACTCCATCTATGTAGAAATCACAAACACATGCTATCATGATCAGATCTAAATCAAACTTCATATAGATTATCATGGTAATTGATGGCCAATCAATTAAATAATTAAGTCCAAATCACAATAAACAATCCTCACAATAGAACATAATAATTGATAGCGAAGCATATTAAAATAAACTACACAATAAGATCCATTGTAATCTCAAACAAAGAAATAGTTCATGATTACTGAATTAAAACTAGGAGTCCATAATTGAATACACATTAAAAGATAAAGATAGAAGAAGATAAGAAGATAGAATCTATTGTCTACAGATTTGATGCTCTCTCCTTGCTCCTACTTTGAATCTTCAATGGTCTCCAAGTTACTTCAATCTCCAAATCTCATAAGAACTACAGTTTTTGATCCTAATCTACTATACTCTAATCTAATGGAAATCCTCTCTATCCTCTAATCTATGTGAATCTCCTCTATTTATAAGCCTCTTCATATGTCTTTAAGTCCTCTTGGAAGTCCTTGAGTTAATCAGATCGAAATAATACTTCTCGAACTCAAATTTGGACAACAATCGAGTTTTCTGCATGTACCCCCGCCCCAGCGGGGGTTTATACACTAAATAGGCCCGCCCCGACGAGGGTCCCTACTGTTTTGTAGCTGATATACCCGCTCCGACGGGGGTTTTGTGAAGGGAAAGTCTGCCCAGGCGGAGGTCCTTTTTTTTCCCTGACATTTGTTGGGAAAACGACCATAACTTTTGATCTGGGAAGAGTTACGAGGCGCGTCACCTATCAAATCGAAGATATCGACGACATCTATAGCTTTCATTTTTTTGAGAATTGACAGATTCGAATTGGATCAAGATGGAAATCGGGCTTGAAGTTGATGCTATGTAAATGGCAAGCATGACAACTCTTAGCTTTGATTTTCGTTGATAAAAAGGCCATAACTCTCGTATCTGAACTCCGATTGGGACGATTTAAGATGTTCCGAAAAGCTAAGAAGAAGATCTACAATATAATCCAAGTTCTAAGCCAAGAACATGCATCCAACTTGGTGTTAAAAGTCCTTCAATCTTCCCTTCTTCCATTTACTTGCGAATTTTGGTCCAAAAGATGTCCGAATTGCTTTCCCTTGCTTCTTCATGCCAATGTTATGTCATAGCCTACAAAATAACATAAAATATATGAAAAGTAACTAAGAAACATAGGTTTAAGCAACTAATTCAAGTAATAGATACCGGATAAGTAGGTATAAAACCTACTTATCAGATACCCCCAAACTTATACCATTGCTTGTCCTCAAGTAAAAACACAAAACAACAATGCTATGTAATGTAACTAATCTACATGCCTACGAATCCAGCAGTAATGTCATAAATAAGTCTATTCAACCGACCTTAGAGAAACCAAGTAAACATGATAATACATTAGATCAAAACCAATCAATAACTTCTCAATCAATCATCAAATCTTAGACTGTTATCACTAATATAGTGCGTGTGTGCTCCACAACAATGTTAACTAATATTAAATCAAATTTAACACATAACAAGTCTCTTCGAAGGCATCATATAGTGTAAACTCAAGAAATCCAAAAATAAGCTAGATCCAACTAAAATCAAACAATTACCAATATCGAGGGTCAACACGGGATACTTATTCTTTATTTTTCATCTACGGGGGCTTTTTGCTCTTATTTACCATTTTATTCATTTTTTTCTTTTGGTTTATATACACATAGCTATGCAATATCTTATTCCCTTCGGCTTTTCAATGCTACTTTAACGAGCTTTCGACCAATGACTCCCAGACCATTAAGACCTTAGGGCGCTAGGTGCAAAGATAATCCCCTCGGACTTACTTACTCAAGTAACAAAGGCCACAAAACTAGACAAGCACGCCACAATGTTTATTCATATTTTTTTAGCTTATATACCCCAAATATTCCCCCAAACTTAGGTTCTTGTCTAACTTTAGTCATTACTACTTATTCTTGTCATTCTTTCATTCAAACTAGCATTATCATTTAGAATCCCATTATGTATCAATTTAAACTCAATCAATCAACAAGTTATTTTTACTGTGCTATCCTTATTATACCAGTTTCAAATAGAAAAAGACTCAATTTAGAACAAGAAATCACATCAAAGCTCTAATAGTCAGTACTATACTTGTCTACCCAATTCCAATCTCATCATTGGCCAAAACAAACTGTAAATATCAAACAACTGGACACATGCAAGATGAAAATAGTAACTAACTATTATTTTTTCTTTTTTCCTTTTTTTTGATTGACTGATTTTTTTTAAAATAGAAACTGAATATAATGTTATTCAAACTATACTACTATGCAACTACTTATGCAGTTGTACTACAAGAATGCAAACAGAATGAACCTAAACTAAATTAACAACATATGCAAAATAACATAACATAAACATGAAACTAAACATGCAATAAAGAACTAAAATAAACTCCCCCAAACTTAGCAATTACAATATCCTCATTATAAGAATATAGCAGTAAGTAGAAGAGAATTTCCCTGTAATCAGCTAAGCGTGAGGTGATAGTGGCGATGGCGGCGACAATCATTTTCCTATCCATTGAACCTCCAATACCTGCAATGAAGAGAGACAACATGGATTAGAATAGAACTTTAGAATATAACGTGATTCCTATCTACTAAATAAACTACGAAAGCATATAAATATATAAAAAATAAAAATAAATTCCTCCCAGTCAGCGCTTGATTTACAGTCTTTCAGCCTGACTTTGTCTGGTCAACGCTATCCAATTCCTCTTCAATAGTTGAGGAACCCTCCATCCATCAATAATATTATAGCTTTTGGTAGGTTCCCATTTGTGATAGCCATTGCATTAAAGTCACCTAGCATTTTTTGTTTAGATAAGATCACATTTGAGAATGTTGAACATCTAGGTGTTTTCTCCCTTGTGTATGTGATCACTTTGGGGAATGGAAGCTTGTCACACACAATGGGCTCTTCGTCTATCTTCTCTTTCTCATCCCACCATGGCTTTACATTTGTACTAGCTCTCATGTCATAAAGAGCCTTGCCGGCGACATGACTACCAAGCGGGCATAATTTTGTAAATCTAACTGGACCCTTGATCTTTGGTGGAGAAGGAACTTGGGGCACTAACATCGGCTCATCCTTGTTGGTACTTATAGTTAGTTCTTCACTGACATTTTTTCATTATCCCCACTTGCCTCCTCTTTTTCAACATCTCGTGTCTCTTCCAGTTGTAGATTTGGCTCGGGCACTTCATCAATCTCGAAATCCTCGCCATAACACCAATTGTTTTGAGGACAGTTGTTTAAGGCTTTGAGCATTTGATCCATCTGGTTCTGCAGATTTTGAATTGATATCTCTTAATTATGAATTGACCGCTATTGATTAATCCACATCTCCTCATTTGATGCTACAAACTTGGACAACAATTCCTCCAACCTTGAATTATCTGTCTCAGTCTCGGAAGCCATGTATTGAGGACCATTGGTTGAGGTAGTGACGAGTTATTCCATCCAATTATTAAAATTTTGGGTTGACAACTCTTGGCTAATCCTCATCTCCTCTAGGTTTGCTATGCCCTTCAATATTACATCCCTCGGATTTGGCTTTTCTTCTTGTGGCAATGGAGGTGGACATGAAAATTCTGGTGTGTATGTTGGATTTGGAGCGTAGTATTGGTCTTCATAAGTATCACTCCATGACGAATCCGGGTGATACCCCCAAACTTGATGATAATTAGCATGTGTATAATCGTTGAGGTATTCACCATCGTGTTGTCCCGGCCCAAAACTAACGATGCATTGATGACTCGGATGATTACCAACATAATAATTGCAATTAACTGGTATCCTTCGATTACGTTAGGCTGCAGCAACGTCCAACTTCCTCGAAAGTGTCTCAATCTGTGCTGACAATGAAAAAAATGCATTGAGTCCATCAATTCCTGTGTCCCTTGGTCGAGTCAAATTTGTGCATGGCCATTGATAATTTCATCCATCCATGGTACCTGAAAAGAAAGAAAAATAGGGAGAGAATTAAATAAAAAGAAAATAAAATGTTTAAATTAAGACTAATTTGATTGAAGCTAATATTGGCAAAAAAATATTAAACTAATTCCCCGGCAACGACGCCAAAAACTTGTTGAGTAAAATCTAATTACGCACAACACGCAAGTATACGTGGTCAACAAGTAATAAAGTGAAAGTAGAGTATCGTTCCCACGTGGAATTGTTTAATAAAAATCACCAAGTACTAACCAATAACCAACTCAATCTTATTTAAACGAATGAATTTCAATTTATAAGTAAACTAATTCTAATTACCACTAGTTAAATTAAGATTACGGAGATTTAAGATCACAACTTCACTTATTACTTCATTTAAGTTAACACACTTCTCATCAATTATTTTCTATTCTGAATTGTTAATTAAGAACATTAAAGCATATAAAACCACCTCTCGATGCATAATACCCATACTCACTTAAATCTATAGATGATAGAATTAAGCAAGACACCCTAATTAACTAATCCACTATATCTCTATGTGAATTACATTTAAAAAGGATTTAAAGCACAAGTTCTCTATAAGATTACATATGGCGTAAAAGCATATCTCTATCCTAAACACGAATAATGAATTCTATCTATGTAGAAATCACAAACATATGCTATCATGATTAGATCTAAATCTAAACTTCATCTCTCGAGTTCATATAGATTATCACGGTAATTGATGGCCAATCAATTAAATAATTAAGTCCAAATCATAATAGACAATCCTCACGATAGAACATAATAATTGATAGCAAAACATATTAAAATAATCTACACAATAAGATCCACTGTAATCTCAAACAAAGAATTAGTTCATGATTATTTAATTAAAACTAGGAAACCACAATTGAATACACATTAAAAGACAATGATAGAAGAAGATAAGAAGATAGAATCTATTGTCTGTAGATTTGATGCTCTCTCCTTGCTCCTACTTTGAATCTTCAATGGTTTCCAAGTTGCTTCAATCTCCAAATCTCATAAGAACTAGAGTTTTTGATCCTAATCTACTATAATCTAATGTAATAGAAATCCTCTCTCTCCTCTAATCTATGTGAATCTCCTCTATTTATAAGTCTCTCATATATCTTTAAGTCCTCTTGGAAGTCCTTGAGTCAATCGGATCGAAATAATCATTCTCGAACTCAAATTTGGACAAAAAACGAGTTTTCTACGCGTACCCTCGCCCCAGTGGGCGTTTATATACTAAATAGGCCCGCCCCAGCGGGGGTCCCTACTATTTTGCAGCTGATATGCCCGCCCCGACATGGGTTTTGTGAAGGGAAAGCCTGCCCCAGGGGGTCCTTTTTTTTCCCTGACGTCCTTTGGGAAAACGACCATAACTTTTGATCTGGGAAGAGTTACGAGGCGCGACACCTATCAAATCGAAGATATCGACGACATCTATAGCTTTCATTTTTTGAGAATTGACAGATTCGAATTGGATCAAGATGGAAATCGGGCTTGAAGTTGATGCTATGTAAATGACAAGCATGACAACTCTTAGCTTTGATTTTCGTTGATAAAAAGGCCATAACTCTCGTATCTGAACTCCGATTGGGACGGTTTAAGATGTTCCGGAAAGCTAAGAAGAAGATCTACAATATAATCCAAGTTCTAAGCCAAGAACATGCATCCAACTTGGTGTTAAAAGTCCTTCAATCTTCCCTTCTTCCATTTACTTGCGAATTTTGGTCCAAAAGATGTCCGAATTGCTTTCCCTTGCTTCTTCATGCCAATGTTATGTCATAGCCTACAAAAAAACATAAAATGTATGAAAAGTAATTAAGAAACATAGGTTTAAGCAACTAATTCAAGTAATAGATATCGGATAAGTAGGTATAAAACCTACTTATCAAATACCCCCAAACTTATACCATTGCTTGTCCTCAAGTAAAAACACAAAACAACAATGCTATGTAATGCAACTAATCTACATGCCTACGAATCCAGCAGTAATGACATAAACAAGTCTATTCAACCGACCTTAGAGAAACCAAGTAAACATGATAATACATTATATCAAAACCAATCAATAACTTCTTAATCAATCATCAAATCTTAGACTGTTATCACTAATATAGTGCGTGTGTGCTCCACAATAATGTTAACTAATATAAAATCAAATTTAACACATAACAAGCCTCTTCGAAGGCATCATACAGTGTAAACTCATGAAATCTAAAAACGAGCTAGATCCAACTAAAATCAAACAATTACCAATATCGAGGGTCAACATGGGATACTTATGCTTTATTTTTCATCTACGGGGGCTTTTTGCTCTTATTTCCCATTTTATTCATTTTTTTTTGGTTTATATACACATAGCTATGCAATGTCTTATTCCCTTAGGCTTTTCAATGCAACCTTAAAGAGCTTTCGACCAACGACTCCCAGACCATTAAGACCTTAGGGCGCTAGGTGTAAAGACAATCCCTTCGGGCTTACTTACTCAAGAAACAAAGGCCACAAAACTAGACAAGCACGCCACAGTGTTTATTCATATTTTTTTTCTTTTTTATTTATCTTATATACCCCAAATATCCCCCAAACTTAGGTTCTTATCTAACTTTAGCCATCACTAATTATTCTTGTAATTCTTTCATTCAAACTAGCATTTTCCTTTAGAATCCCATTATGTATCAATTTAAACTCAATCAATTAACAAGTTATTTTTACTGTGCTATCCTTATTATACCAGTTTCAAACAGAAAAAGACTCAATTCATAACAAAAAATCACATCAAAGCTCTAATAGTCAGTACTATACTTGTCTACCCAATTCCAATCTCATCATTGGCCAAAACAAATTGTAAATATCAAACAGTTAGACTCATGTAAGATGAACATAGTAACTAACTATTATTTTTGATTTTTTCATTTTTTTTCATTTTTTTTATTGATTGATTATTTTTAAAAATAGAAACTGAATATATTGCTATTCAAACTATACTACTATGCAACAACTTATGCAGTTGTACTACATGAATGCAAACATAATGAACCTAAACTAAATTAACAACATATGCAAAATAACATAACATAAACATGAAACTAAACATGCAATAAAGAACTAAACTAAACTCCCCCAAACTTTGCAATTACAATGTCCTCATTGTAAGAATATAGCAGTAAGTAGAAGAGAACTTCCATGTAATCTGCTAAGCGTGAGGTGATAGTGGCGATGGCGGCGACAATCATTTTCCTATCCATTGAACCTCCAATACCTGCAATGAAGAGAGACAACATAGATTAGAATTGAACTTTAGAATATAACGTGATTCCTATCTACTAAATAAACTAGGAAAGCATATAAATATATAAAAAATAAAAATAAATTCCTGGGTTGCCTCCCAGTCAGCGCTTGATTTACAGTCTTTCAGCCTGACTTTGTCTGGTCAACGCTATCCAATTACTCTTTGATAGTTGAGGAACCCTCCATCCATCAGAAATATTATAGCTTTTGGTAGGTTCCCATTTTTGATAGCCATTGCATTAAAGTCACCTAGCATGCTTTGTTTAGATAAGATCACATTTGAGAATGTTGAACATCTAGGTGTTTTTTCCCTTGTGTATGTGATCACTTTGGGGAATGGAAGCTTGTCACACACAATGGGCTCTTCGTCTATCTTCTTTTTCTCATCCCACCATGGCTTTACATTTGTACTAGCTCTCATGTCATAAAGAGCCTTGCCGGCGACATGACTACCAAGTGGGTATAATTTTGTAAATCTAACTGGACCCTTGATCTTTGGTGGAGAATGAACTTGGGGCACTAATAACAATTGACTCATCCTCGTTGGTACTTATAGTTAGTTCTTCACTGACATTGTTTTCATTATCCCCACTTGTCTCCTCTTTTTCAACATCTCGTGTCACTTCCAGTTGTAGATTTGGCTCGGGCACTTCATCAATCTCGAAATCCTCGCCATAACACCAATTGTTTTGAGGACAGTTGTTTAAGGCTTTGAGCATTTGATCCATCTGGTTCTGCAGATTTTGAATTGATATCTCTTTATTATGAATTGACCACTATTGATTAATCCACATCTCCTCATTTGATGCTACAAACTTGGATAACAATTCCTCCAACCTTGAATTATCTGTCTCAGTCTCGGAAGCCATGTATTGAGGACCATTGGTTGAGGTAGTGACGAGTTATTCCATCCAATTATTAAAATTTTGGGTTGATAACTCTTGGCTAATCCTCATCTCCTCTAGGTTTGTTATGCCCTTCAATATTACATCCCTCGGATTTGGCTTTTCTTCTTGTGGCAATGGAGGTGGACATTAAAAATTCCAGTGTATGTTGGATTTGGAGCGTAGTATTGGTCTTCATAAGTATCACTCCATGATGAATTCGGGTGATACCCCCAAACTTGATGATAATTAGCATGTGTATAATCGTTAAGGTATTCACCACCGTGTTGTCCCGGCCCAAATCTAACGGTGCATTGATGACTCGGATGATTACCAGCACAATAATTGTGATTAACTGCTATCCTTCGATTACGTTGGGCTGCAACAACGTCCAACTTTCTCGAAAGTGTCTCAATCTGTGCTGACAATGCAAAAAATGCATTGAGTCCATCAATTCCTGTGTCCCTTGGTGGAGTCATATTTGTGTATGGCCATTGATAATTACATCCATTCATGGTACTTGAAAAGAAAGAAAAATAGGGAGAGAATTAAATAAAAAGAAAATAAAATGTTTAAATTAAGACTAATTTGATTGAAGCTAATATTGGCAAAAAAAATATTAAACTAATTCCCCGGCAACGGCGCCAAAAACTTGTTGGGTAAAATCTAATTACGCACAACGCGCAAGTATACGTGGTCAACAAGTAATAAAGTGAAAGTAGAGTATCGTTCTCACGAGGAATTGTTTAATAAAAATCACCAAGTACTAACCCGTAACCAACTCAATCTTATTAAAACGAATGAATTTCAATTTATAAGTAAACTAATTCTAATTACCACTAGTTAAATAAAGATTACGGATATTTAAGATCACAACTTCACTTATTGCTTCATTTAAGTTAACACACTTCTCATCAATTATTTTCTATCCTGAATTGTTAATCAAGAATACTAAAGCAGATAATACCACCTCTCGATGCATAATACCCATACTCACTTAAATCCACAGATGATAGAATTAAGCAAGACACCCTAATTAACTAATCCACTATATCTCTATGCGAATTACAATTAAAAAGGATTTAAAGCACAAGTTCTCTATAAGATTACATATGGCGTAAATGCATATCTCTGTCGTAAACACGAATCATAAATTTCATCTATGTAGAAATCACAAACACATGCTATCATGATCAGATCTAAATCTAAACTTCATCTCTCGAGTTCATATAGATTATCACGAAAATTGATGGCCAATCAATTAAATAATTAAGTCCAAATCACAATAGACAATCCTCATAATAGAATATAATAATTGTTAGCGAAGCATATTAAAATAAACTACACAATAAGATCCATTGTAATCTCAAACAAAGAATTAGTTCATGATTATTGAATTAAAACTAGGAATCCACAATTGAATACACATTAAAAGATAAAGATAGAAGAAGATAAGAAGATAGAATCTATTATCTATAGATTTGACGCTCTCTCCTTGCTCCTACTTTGAATCTTCAATGGTCTCCAAGTTGCTTCAATCTCCAAATCTCATAAGAACTAGAGTTTTTGATCCTAATCTAATCTAATCTAATCTAATGGAAATCCTCTCTCTCCTCTAATCAATGTGAATCTCCTCTATTTATAAGCCTCTTCATATGTCTTTAAGTCCTCTTGGAAGTCCTTGAGTTAATCGGATCGAAACAATCCTTCTCGAACTCAAATTTGGACAAAAATTGAGTTTTCTGCGCTTACCCCCGCCCCGGCGTGGGTTTATACACTAAATAGGCCCACCCCGGTGGGGGTCCCTACTGTTTTGTAGCTGATATGCCCGCCTCGGTGGGGGTTTTATGAAGGGAAAGCCCGCCCCGGCGGGGGTCCTTTTTTTCCCTGATATCCTTTGGGTAAATGACCATAACTATTGATCCGGGAACAGTTACGAGGCGTGCCACCTATCAAATCTAAGATATCGACGAGATCTTCAACTTTCATTCTTTGAGAATTGACAGATTCGAATGGGATCAAGGTGGAAATCGGGCTTGAAATAGATGCTATGTAAATGGCAAGTATGACAACTCTTAGCTTTGATTTTCGTTGATAAAAAGGTTATAACTCTCGCATCCGAACTCCGATTGGGACGGTTCAAGATGTTCCAGAAAGCCAAGAACATGCATCCAACGTTGTGTTAAAAGTCCTTCAATCTTCCCTTCTTGCATTTGCTTGCGTATTTTGGTCCAAAAGATGACCGAATTGCTTTCCCTTGCTTCTTCGTGCCAATGTTATGTTATAGCCTACAAAATAACATACAATGTATGAAAAATAACTAAGAAACAAAGTTTTAAGCAACTAATTCAAGTAATAGATACCGGATAAGTAGGTATAAAACCTACTTATCAATTACCGCCACTTTTCATTATAAGTTTTATCTGTGTATGTGTGTGTGTGTGTGTGTGTGAATTAGGTCTATGTGTAGTTGTTTAGAAGTAGTGTTATGCCTCGTTTGCACCTATATACGAAGGGTTTAACTGTTGTATTAAAGTTTAATTTTAACAAGATATAGCAGTGAAGTTTGGTAAAATAGGTTTTTCAAATCCTTGTGCTCAATAGTAATTGAGGCCTTTGATACTTTAATTTTATATATAAGCAGTAAAAGGTACGAAGTAAATTCCAGGCCAAACAGGCAGGAATGTAATATATATATATATATATATATATATATATATATATATATATATATATAAAAGTTGTAAATGGCCACGAAATAAACTCCAAGCCTGACAGAAATGTATATATATATATATATATATATATATATATATATATATAAGCAATAAAAAGCCATGGATCGACGATCCGGGCATACCCACACAACGCGACTCTTAATGTTAGTAGATATATATGTATAGAAGTAGTAGGAAGCTTAAAAATCTAAAAAATCTTACAGTGGACTGCCAAGAAGACTTCAGATAGCTTTTAACGCCTGAAAACTCAGTTTTCACTTGTTAAATTTAAGTATGTTACAAAACACGAGCTCACAAGTGTTTAAAAAGAAGAATCACTCAGTTTAGAGCACTCTAGCAGGGTTTATAGGCTGAAATGGAGAGAGTTTTCTCTCCTTTTTTCTTTTTTTTTCAAATGAGCTGCCAAGAGCTCATATTTAAAGACCCGATGGCCACGAGTCTACCCGCGGCAGCCACGGGTCTACCTGCGACTACCCAGACTGCCCCAGGCCATGCGGGTCCCATCGTCTCGAAGTACGTGCACTTTAGCTACGCGTTGTCCGTTCGAACCTTCATAACTTTTAATCTGGGCATCCGATAAAGGAGTGTTGTACCTTTTTAGAATGTTGTTGTTCAGAGATACACAATGACATACAATTAGAGGTTGTACGAAGCTGGGAAGATAGGTCTGTGACCATATCTCCAAGTCTTCAAAGTCTATCCGGTGTACTATCTTGTGTACTAGTCAATCAGGAATTGAGTTTTGGTTCTTGTGGGACACCTTGGTACACAGTGTGGATTGATTTGTGTTGAGAAGACATGAATGTAGTATTGAGGTGGCAAAATCACGATTTTTCCCCTTACCGGAGTTATCTCCGACTTTGGTACAGATGTAACAGTCGTTTCTCAGGGTTATCTTTGAGATTGGGCTGTTGTGAATGCAAAATGTCCTCAGGGTTATCTCTGAGGTGTGCAGACCTCCTAGGGTTGTCATTGGGATTGGACTGAATATCCCGAGGTTGTCTCTGGGGTTGGAACTGACTTTTCCAGGGTTGTCTCCAGAACTTAAACTGCGTCTCTTGGGGTTATCTCCGAGGTTAGAACTGAATATCCCGAGATTATCTCTGGGATTGAAACTGAATCTCTCGATGTTATCTCCGAGATTGAGAACTGGATCTCCCAAGCTTGTCTCCAGGGTTGAAACTGAGATGACTTCCAAGGTTATATCTGGAAGACAATTCTACCATTCTACAGGGTTGTTATGAGATAACCCTAGAAGTCATCTCACTTTCAACCCCGGAGACAATCTCGGGAGATATAATTCTCAATCTCGGAGATAACCCTGAGATATTTAGTTTCAATCCCATAGACAACCCCGAGATATTCAGTTCTAACCTTAGAGATAACCTCGAGGGACGCAGTTCAAGTTCTGGAGATAACCCCAAAAAAGTCAGTTCCAACCCTGGAGACAACCCCGGGATACTCAGTCCAACCCCGGAGACAACCTCGGGAGGTCAAGCACAACTCAGAGATAACCCTGAGGACATTCAGCATTCACAGCAGCCCAATCTCAGATATAACCCTTAGAAACGACTGCTACATCTGCACCAAAGTCGGAGATAACCCCGGTGAGGGGTAAAATCATCATTTTGCCACCTCAATACTACATTCACATCGTCTCAACACAAATTAATCCACATTGCATACCAAGGAGTCCCACAAGAACCATAGCTCAAATTTCGAGTGATTACTACACAAGACAGTATACCGGATAGACTTTGAAGACTTGGAAATCTAGTCATGGACCCATCTTCCCAGCTTTATACAACCTTTAATCCCATGTCATTGTGTAGCTCTCAACAATAACATTCTAAAAAGGTACATCACTCCTTTATCGGATGTTCGGACTGAAAGTTATGAAGGTTCAAGCAGATAGCGCGTAACCAAAGTGTACATACTTTGAGACGATGGGACCCGCATAGCCCGGGGCAGCCTGAACAGCCGCAGGTAGACCCGCGACTACCGCGGGAAGACCTGTAACCATCAGATCTTTAAATATGAGCTCTTGGCAGCTCATTTGAAAAAAAAAAGAAAAAAAGAGAGAAAACTCTATCCATTTCAGCCTGTAAACCCTGCTAGAGTGCTCTAAACTGAGTGATTCTTCTTTTTAAACACTTGTGAGCTCGTGTTTTGTAACATACTTAAATTTAACAAGTGGAAACTGAGTTTTCATGTGTTAAAAGCTATCTGAAGTCTTCTTGGCAGCCCACTGTAAGATTTTTTAGATTTTTAAGCTTCCTACTACTTCTATACATATATATCTACTAACGTTAAGAGTCGCGTAATGTGGGTATGCCCGGATCATTGATCCGTGGCATTTTATTGATTTATATAAACTCGAACTCGAATGAGCCTGTATAGAATATCCGGTGTGTTTACTGCTTTTATATATATATATATATATATATATATATATATATATATATATATATATATATCATCGAACTCTGCTTCGATTGAGTCCGGATATGTATAAAAGTTGTAAACGCACTGGATATTATATCCGGGCTCAATCGAAGCAGAGTTCGATGATCTATATAAGTATAAGTATATATATATATATATATATATATATATATACATTTCAAAGTCCTGCCTGAAGTTTACTTCGTGACAGTTGATCGTCTATATATATATATATTCACACACACACACACACACATACACATATAAAAGTTTTAATGAAAAGTGGCAGTAATCGTGTTATCACGGAAGTCGTGGGGTGCCTACCACTTTCCCTCTGCTTAATCAAGCCCCCGGACCCTAATGAATTTTTATTTCTCAGACCAGTTAAACAATGCCAAATCACTAGGTCTTTGTGCAAACCTTTTTTCGGTTGAGTTGGTGCAACCATTTAAATATACCAACTGGCGACTCTCAAAGTCAAATCGTCGACATATACATGTCGGACCTTTTCAAACTTGTGTTTTCAAAAAAATCTCACCTAAAATGAGAATACCAAAAGATAAGAACAGAAATGGACAAATAAAAATCCTGACGTCGACATGTGGCGACTCTGCTAGGGATTCCAGTAAGAGGGTTTAAGCCGCTATTCAAGCTTTTCAAAAACTTTTATCTACTTATGTGTGAATGATGCATTTACATTGAATGAATGTATATTAATGCTTTATTTACTGCACTTTAGTTCTTCGCACCATATCTACCTGTGATATTAGTGCTTCACACATGTCATCATTTCCATATGGTGAGACGCGATGTATGTGAATATATGTTGTGTGATTCCTCCGCCAGGAGGTTAATCCGTCTGTGTTTGATTACTGGACTCGTCGGAAGACTAATTCCACGAGGCTTAGGAAAGGCACCACCCAGATTCGCTCTAGTTCTCTTCATAGCTTCCCATTTCAATTACCTGTAATTTTAAATGTCGACTGTCCAAATGGTAGTTGATCCTCCAGCAATTTGACATCATCTACGTGACTCAAAAGTCTATCAAAGGTCAGGGAATTGTAGATCAACTGGTCGCATTACCATAAGGGGATTTCAAACCCTTGGAAACATATTTCCCCGATGAAGGGGTAATGACAATTTAGCGACACCATCAGGACAATACACCCCAGTCATGGAAGATGTATTTTGATAGAGCTGTAAACATGGAAAGTGCTGGAGCTGGAGCAGTTCTAGTGTCCATTTTGGGAGAGTAGTATCCTGTTGCCATCAAATTGTAGTTTGTCAACACCAAAAACACAGCTGAGTATGAAGGCTGTATAATGGGGTTGAAGCTAGCCCAATCCATGGGCGTCAAACAGTTAACTGTCTTCGGAGATTCTGAACTGGTAATCATACAAACCACTGGGGTCTATCATACCAAGGAATTACATTTGCTGCCTTACCATCGGCAAGTTATCCAGATGGTTTCGGAGTTTGAAGAAATATCCTTCCTCCACATTCGTCAAAACAGGAATGACTTTGCTGACGCACTAGCAACTTTGGCCTCGTTGATCAACATACCTGAGAGGGGAAGCATTCAAAATATCACATTTGCTCGTCAAAAGGCTCCAACCTAAGGGAATTACATCAGAGAAGTATCGGGTGAGTTGCCTCCCATCCAACACCCTTGGTATCAGTCTATCAAGGAGTATCTACGAGATGGATCTACGCCCATTGGGGCGAATCAAGCTGAAAGAAAGCGGATCCATAGAATGGCCATGAAATTTATTTGAGCAGAGACACACTTTATAAAAGAGATGCTGGATTAGGCCTTCTAAGATGCCTAGACAAAGACCAAGCTCAGAGACTCGTGGATGAAATCCATGGTGGAGTATGCAACCCATACATGAGCGACCCTCTACTTGTCAAGAAAATCTTAAGAACAGGGCACTACTGGCTCTTTCTCAAAGCTGATTGTGATGATCACGTCAAGAGATGTTATCAATGCCAAATTCATGGAAATGCTATCCATGCCCCCACAATATGAGTTCGCCCTGACCCTTCTCAATGTGGGGAATGGACATGATCGGGCCCATCGGGCCCAAAACTAGTAATGGTCATCGGGTTATCTTCACCATGATCGACTACTTCACCAAGTGGGTAGAAGCAGCCTCTTCCCCCAAGATTACTAAAGAGTTGATCATTGGTTTCATCAGAAACAATGTCATTTGTCGATACGGACAACTAGAGGTGATTGTATCAGACAGTGCCAAAAACCTCAACAATCAGATGATGGAGGAATTATGCAGTAAATTCCACATCAAGCATCTCAACTCCGTTATCTATCGTCCAAAGATGAATGGTGCTGTTGAAGCGGCTAATAAGAATATCAAAAAGATCATGCAAAAGATGTCCGCCAATCACAAAGGATGGTCTGACTTATTGCCTCTGACTCTATTAGGCTACAGAACATCAATGCGCACTTCCACTGGGGCAACCCCCTACTCATTAACCTATGGCATGGAAGCAGTGCTCCCCATAGAAGTGGAAATGGAATCCCTGAGAGTGTTGATAGACGCTCAGTTAGATTAAGACCAATGGTTACAAGATCGGTACCACCAATTGTCTTTGATAGATGAAAAGCGGGCCACAACCATCTTCCATGGTTAATTATACCAACAGAGGATCGCTCGATCCTACAACAAGAAAGTCCGGCTATGATAGTTCAATGAAAATGACTTGGTCTTGAAGAAGGTCCTTGATAACCAAGATCAATCTAAAGGAAAATTTACCCCAAACTGGGAAGACCCATTTGTTGTCAAGGAGGTATTGACAACAGGAGCCCTCAAATTACAAGAGATGGATGGCGAGGAATTTCCCTAACTCATCAACTCAGACACCGTGAAATAGTATTATGTCTAAAGTTACTTGCAAACTATCATCCTGGTTCTGGATAATCAGATCCATCAGTCAATTCAGGTTTTCAAAACCTTTCTCATTACATACAACTTTCAAGTTTGTCCCACCAGGGACGAACTACGTAGACCTGATCTCCACAATACATGGGAGTACTTAGGCAGCCATTTTTATGGTACACTCTAACTACAAAAAAAAAATAAACAAAAATAAAAAAATCTCTACACCCTTCCACATACAACTTTCAACCTTTTCATGTTAGGTTGGAACTACGCAGACCTGATCTCCCCCTCATCAACGGGAGTATGTAGGCAGCCATTCACGGTGCGGTCTCACCCCTACCAAAAACATAAAACCTTGTTAATAGTATTGGGATCACCCTTCAACTTCCTAACCAAATCATAAGAGATGGAACTACCTGATCTCCCCAATACACGGGAACACATCAGCGACCATCTGTGGGGTGGTTAAACCACACCTCATCAGCTTAGACCAAAGGGATGGAATTACCTGGTCTCCCTACACAAATGGGAGAAAAAACCGGCGACCATCTATGCTGCGGTTAAATCCTCAAAGAGAAACATCAACCCATAAGAGATGGAACTACTTGTCTCCTCCATACAAGGGACTACCGGCGACCATCTGTGGTGCGGTGAACCTCAGAGAGGAAAGCCAAAATCCTCTCTATAAACACATTCAGAAACCAGTCCCAAGATACCAAAGGGTAGGGGAATAAAAAGATCAATGATCCATTCTAAAAGATCTCGAGACATCTCAATGTCCATCCATCAAGGAGGAGTTCAGAATACATCAAGATCACAAGCCCTGGAGAACATGCAACTATTAGTCAAGTAACAAGGCATAACTAAAAGGGAAGTGGATCAAAACATATTTCCTTGCCATATAATACTATTTGATATATACAATGTGTCATGTATATGATAAAAATGGCTAACCTAGTCTATGCAGGAAAATTAAAGCTAATTTATAAACTAGTGGATAAGCGAGCCATCAGGTATAACATGGCATCGCCATTAGAAGATGGAGGTAAATCTATAAGCTCCTGCCCTAGGGTATCCACATGAGCCAGGAGATCTACGACCATCTGTATGGTGCTACCGTGCTCATCAATGAATGTACTCATCTCTGCAATAATGTCAGCAATATGAGATCTCAATGCAGTACTATCTATAGTAGCATCATCTCGGGTAGCTAGAGCATCATTCCGCTCAACAATGGCTACATCCCTAGATGATCGAGCCTCGTCCCGCTCAACAATAATGGTATCTCGGTGAGCTACAACATCGTCTCTCTCAACCAGAGTGGTATCTCTATCAGAAAGAGTTGTCAATATCAAGGCCCTAGCCTGATCCCTCTCAAACGTCATCAGATGTAAGCTCTGCTCTAAATACTCTGAAGAATGTGGAGTTACAACAACAAGAATACTGGGGGAATCAACATGAGCTATTGACAAACCAGTAAACAGCTCATCCTCAATGGGAGAATCAGGGTACTCCATAGGCTCCCCACTATCAGAATCAATACCTGGCTCTGAGGATACAACCCTAGTCGATGCAATCTCTGCCTCCAACCATATAGAATACTCTAGAGAATGACCTGGATGGCTAGTCAAAAAGTTATCCCTCTCTTGCTGGGTCCAACATGCATAAATCTTTGACAAATCCTCTGCTGATAGAAGTTGAGATGACAAACGCTGACCTACTGCCCCATCAAAGGTATAGATATCCTAAAACTGGTCAAACTTTGCCATCACAGTCAGTGGATTATATGTGTTCACACCTCTCAAACCGGTCAGGGGAAGATAGTTCATGCCGGCTGCATAAGTGATAAAGCTGTAGGGAGAGCTAAACCCTGAACACGACAAAATATTAAATAGATCCTCGATCCCTGATAAGAAAGCCGACCAAGAAGCTACATCTGTACACTCCGCCGGCTGGAAGGAATATGACATTGCTATCTCGTGGGAAAAACAATACCCATGATATCGAAAAGTGCCAATCGGTCTCAAGTGTGTCATAAACCACATGAATGGGTATGGCAATACGTGGCCGACCTCAAGGTGTCTGCCAGAATCATTGGTAAGATGGTATGTCCCTCTCAGAGAGGACGAACTACCATGATCACGCCGATATCCAGGTGGTCCATGTACAACAGCATATACAGATAAACCACTATACACATCAAGAGTATGTCTACACGAGCGACGTGGCAATCACCCTTAGAAATAGTGAAGTCCCCGGAGTATCGCAGATAGCTATCCAATAACCCAAATCTGTCAACCAGGAAACTTATGGATACTACATTCCCCGAGAAAATCTCGTCCAGGGCAACTTTGCACCTCAAGCCTGTAAAGGTTATAAACTGCCGGCTCATATCATTGACAACCATCCGAGTGCAAGGCCTATCCAATGGCAAGTTTGTAAGACGTTCATACTCCTCCAATGTGGGAGTTAACTCCTGGGTATCAAATCTAAATACCTGCCTGTCTGATACCTAATGCTCCAGCATACCCTCTACAAAGCCCGATGGAACTTGAAACGTCAGGAGGGTCACAGAGTAGCGTAACAACTGATCAACTATCACCCGATCTAGGGAGGATAAACTATTATACCATAATCTCAAGGAATATGCCATCAATACTGGTGGGGTATGCTCAATCCGACTAATTATGGATGAAGGCATCTGTAGGGTCGTGTCATAAGACCATCCAGAGGTCAATGCTAAACTCATCTCTGGAAATGTATGTCCATAACATAATGCATGCATAATAAACAATAGATGACAATATGATCTAGGGAATGGAAAATAGTATACATACGTTCCAAAGTATACCATCATCTAAATACATCATCTCTGTGTACAACCGAAAAATATAGGGAAATAGGGCATAACCACCCGACAACTAATAGAGGCCTATCAAAAGATATAACGAGAATGGGGCACAACAACTCAATATCTAATAGAGGCCTATCAAATGATATAGCGAGAAATGCAATAGAAGAAGTTAATAGTGTTAATGTCCACATCATCCAACCTATCCATCTAATGTAACTCCTCTTGAGTCACTGAATCTCTGCTAGTAGGGATATCAGGCCGACACAATGGAGGATCTATGCCAGTAAAACCATCTGAATATTGGCCACCTGAAGGGCCAGCCCCAGAGCCGGAAGGATCAAAAGTATCCACCTCGAAAGGATCTCTGCCCAAATACCAGATGAAGAAATGTGCCCGATCCAACTGCTGTGTCAGATGAGTAGGCTCTCGGACGTATGCAATCCAATCCGTCATTATGACAGAACCAGGAACCATATCCCCCATAAATTGTGTGGTGCGGGTCTGGGCTCTAATGGTGTGAGGGAACCACCAGTAGTAAAATGCCTCTTTAGTGAAAGGTCCCTCTGATAATGTAAAGCCATCAACATCCATCAATGGGACCTCAATGATTGACTGTAACAAAGGCCAATGACGCCTGACAGGAGGAAAGATCGGAATGCAAATCTCTCATGTGGTGCTCCTAAAAGTACGCTCTCCTAAATAGAGCTCCCAACCTCCGTCTGTAAAGATAGGAATCCGACAGGTGGATAATATATACTCGACACCAGTCGGGAAACCACTCTCGAAGCCAATTGTCAAGTGGTCCTCAGAGTAAGAAACCCATGTAATGACATCAGATGTCAACAGCTCCAACTGTAAGCATGAATGGATAAAACTCTCAGCTACAGGAACCTCCATCAAAGTGGAGTGATGCCATCGCCGTCCCCGTAGATAGGTGTCTAAACCTAGAAAGCTAACGGGACGAAGATATGGGAGCCTCTCGTAGGCCCAAAACTACCAATACAGGATCAAACATCTGCGGTCAGTAAAACACTCAACCCGAACAAGGAAAATTAAAAGAGAAAATACTCACCAGCAGGAATCGGTAAATCCCTAACTAAGCCTCTGTCACACCCTTTGAGCTTAGGCGCATTCTCCTGAGGAAGTAGGCATAGGAGTAAGAACCCCAATCAAACTCTCCAATACGGTCCACTTTTCGTGTGGCATTGACTAAAATGAATGACACCGTTGAAGAGTTAGCAGCCAAGAAATAACCCCTGAGGATGATCAGGAACAATCATCGTAGGATGCGATCTCTAACCCTCTGATCATCGGGCAATGGCTCAGTCAAAGCCCCACTCATAACATCTACACTCAAAGGACTAGTATAGATTGTTTTGACCTTGAGTGCCGTAGCCGGGACTCCTAACAAGGATTTGACGGCAGTCGGGGAAATGTTAGCCATAAAAGGCACTGGCGCCCTAGAAAACTCCATCCCAGTGATGAATCGCCAATCCATCAGTGTCATCATCACCTTACAATCCAAAAAATGGAGAGACTGAGTTTGGTGAAACCAGCACTCAGATAAATCCCTGAGATAACCCCATGGACAACGACTGGGAAGGATGGAGAAGAAAGACTCAAAACCCGAACCATGCACAATCTCTGAGTACTTTGGATGAAGAGTCTAGTACAGAGAATGTATGCTGAACTAGTTCCCTCAAGGCTGCGTAAAGCCAAGAACCTGCATCACAATGCAAATCAACATCTAAACCCTTGCCCCCCATAAATGGGAAAAGAAAGATCAACACGGCTTTTACCTCGTTCGCATGAAGATAGATCGAGGGGTGATGACTCAAATCATCCAGAAGCTCTGGAATCGTCACATTTATAGCTGAAATCTCCCTGAGGGGAATAGAAGAAGAAGGATCAGGATCCACTATGGGTACATCCTCCTCCTCGTCCTCAACATCTGGTTTCTCAACCCGGATATGACGAATCACAGACTCCATCACCCGGCGAGGCTGTCGGGTTGGGCGAGGCCAAGGCACATCTAAAGCTCTCCTCCTAACACCTGAAGAAGTCCTACGGGAGCTGCTCGGCTAGTCTGGATCCATATATCTGGACAAAAGTCTCCAAATTACCTCAAAAAGGGTGTGGTAAATTCTAACATGGAGCTCATTAAATGCATTTTATAGCTGCATGCATGCATGCATGCATTACTTTAACATACATCTACAGTAGAGTTAAAAATGTATAATCATTCGATGCCTAGACTTGTGAAATTTTTTTGCCAGAGTCTCCTTTGTAAAAAGGACTATCCACATGCGCGTAGGCATGACTAGGTGGCCATTCAGTAGCACACTAACCTAAAGTTATAAATATCCTATATGCATGAAAAACATTAAAGTCATAATCCATAAGGGTAGCCTAATTACCAAGATTACATTGATTCAAAACCTTTGCTCATTTATCCTCAAATAGGATGAAAAAATAGCAAAAAAAGGTGCCAAATTGACTGTTTCAAAAGTTAATTTTTTCACATCAATACGTTCAGTATGGTAAAATACTAACATTTACTATGTTGAATAATTTTTATCAAGTTATACGAGCATGCATATTCACTACTATGTGTTTTGAAGCATTCAATATGATATCTCACTTTTCAACAGTCAAAACTAGAAAAAAAAGCATGTACACATTACCAGGATAGTGCAGAACGATTGTACGGTGACAGATTTTGCCAAAAACAACCCGAACTCAGTAGATCTGAAGAAGAAATCTCGGAATCTCTGTGTGACTTCAAGTTAAAAATAACTTATGAAAGGGAAAGGCAAGTGAGATATAACGCACGGGTGGCTGTGGGTGTACTCGCGATAGCTGCGGGTCTACCTGCGGCTACCCTGGGTGGTCCCCACCCCCTCTAGCTCGATCAAATTTGAGTTACAAAGGAGGTCCCACAAGCTGAAAAGTCAAATCAGGGAAAAAGATGCTACGCGATTGAGTGGAAAAGCCTGAAATCCTGCTTTTTAAAGACCAAACTACGGGTCTACATATGAATCATTGGTATTCGGCCAAACACAGGGTTCACAAAGTCGATGATCAAAGCTATTGAAAGCTACCCTTGGCAATACCTAGCAAAGGCTGATACCATTAACTTGGGGTTGTAATTGCAATCAAAAGTATACATCTCGTCAGAAATCTATCCCCAGTAGAGATTTCTTACATCCTTAGTCGTTGAAGGACATTTTAGCGAGGGTCAGGTAACCCTGACATCACCAGCCATTGGCAGTAACTCCAGCAAAGCATCAGAGACGGTCCGATGATGTTAGCCGTTGAAGGACATTTCAGCGAGGGTCAGGTAGCCCTGATATCACCAGCCGTTGGCAGTAACTCTAGCGAAGCATCAGAGGTGGTCCGATGATGTTAGCCGTTGAAGGACATTTCAGTGAGGGTCAGGAAGCCTTAACATCACTAGCCATTGGCAGTAACTCCAGTGAAGCATCGAAGGTGGTTCGATGATATTAGCCGTTGAAGGACATTTCAACGAGGGTCAGGCAATCATGACATCACTAGCCATTGGCAGTAACTCCAGCGAAGCATCGGAGGTGGTCCGATGATGTTAGCCATTGAAGGACATTTTAGCGAAGGTCAGGCAGCCATGACATCACCAGCCGTTGGCAGTAACTCCAGTGAAGCATCGGAGCTGGTCCGATGATGTTGGCCGTTGAAAGCTATTTTAACGAGGATCAGGCAGCCCTGACAGTACAAACCATTGGTAATAACTCCATAAAAGCATCAGAAAGACCTGACAATACAAACCGTGGAAAACCATCCTCATCGGGGAGGACCGATGATGGAATCTGTTATACAGATCCTCGACAATCAATACATAATTCCCCAAGAGTCTCTTGTACATGAGAAGAGTATCTTCGGTGAAAGCCTGTAATGAGGATTAAGGACTTTGGTGATAACCCCAACGTCAACATCCTATGGTCTCAATCGTGGAGAAACCTCCAAAGATTTTGAAGACATCTTTGCAACTTGTCAGCAAATCAGGCTCAAATAGCACTGATGAACAGTTTAAACCGCTGGCAATAACCCTAGTGTGGCATCAACAGATTCTTATGATAAGAGCATTGGAAACTACCACTTGAGTAGACATCCAAGCAGTTCAACAGGGTCATCATTGACAACTTCATCCCCCAACAAAAGTGGTAGGAGCAGACAAGTATCACTTCTCATTGGAAACCATTCCAAAAAATAACTACACTCAACATTATATTGCATCATGTTGCATTGCATCTGCATCATGATTGCCTTGTCACATTTCAAGTGTCTTGTGATCTTTATCTTATCCATGCAATTACATTACATGAATATGATAAAGAGGGGCTTTTGTAGACACTCCAAATTTTGCGTTCCTATTACTAACCCTATAAGAGGGCAGAATCATCTTCCATAGATAACCTTGGAAGTCATCTCAGTTTCAACCCCGGAGACAACCCTAGGAGATCCAGTTCTCAATCTCGGAGATAACCCCGAGAGATTCAGTTTTAATCCCGGAGATAACCCCGGGATATTTAGTTCCAACATCGGAGATAACCCCGAGGGATGCAATTCAAGTTTTAGAGATAACCCTGGAAAAGTAAGTTCCAATCCCGGAGATAACCCCGGGATATTCAGTTTCAACCTCAGAGATAACCCCAAGGGACGCAGTTCAAGTTCCAGAGATAACCCCAAAAAAGTAAGTTCCAACCCTGAAGATAACCCTGGGATACTCAGTCCAACCTCGGGGATAACCTCGGGAGGTTAAGCACACCTCAGAGATAACCCTGAGGACATGCAGCATTCACAGCAGCCCAATCTCAGCGATAGCTTTGAGAAACGACTACTGCATCTGCACCAAAGTCGGAGATAACCCCGGTGAGGGGAAAAATTATTATTTTGCCACCTCAATACTACATTCACACTGTCTCAACATAAATCAATCCACACTGCGTACCAAGGTGTCCCACAAGAACCATTGCTAAAATCCCGAGTGACTACTACACAAAATAGTACACCGGATAGACTTTGAAGGTTTGGAGGTTTGGTCAAGGATCCATCTTCCCAGCTTCGTACAATCTCTAATCACATGTCATTGTGTAGCTCTCGACAACAGCATTCCGAAAAGGTACAACACTCCTTTATCGGATGTCCAGATTGAAAGTTATGAAGGTTCGAGCAGACAACATGTAGCCAAAGTGCACGTACTTTGAGACGATGGGATCCGCATGGCCTGGGGCAGCCCGAGAAGCCGCAGGTAGACCCGCGGCTATCAGGTTTTTAAATATGAGCTTTTGGCAGCTCATTTGAAATAAAGGAAAAAGGAGAGAAAACTCTATCCATTTCACCTTATAAACCTTTCTAGAGTGCTCTAAACTAAGTAATTCTTATTTCTAAATAGTTATGAGCTCATGTTTTGTAACACACTAAAATTTTACTGGTGAAAACTGAGTTTTCAGGTGCCAAAAGCTATCTGAAGTCTTCTTGGCAGCCTACTGTATGATTTTTTAGATTTTTAAGCTTTCCACTACTTCTATACATATATATCTACTAATGTTGAGAGTCGCGTTATGTGGGTATGCCCAGATCGTCGATCCGTGGCTTTTTATTGCTTATATATATATATACACACACACTTATACTGTCGAACTCGAACTCGAACTCGAATGAGCCTGGATAGAATATCTGGTGCGTTTACCTCAATCTGGTTATTTCTAACTTTAATCGGTTCAAAGTGACTAAGCTAGAACAGTTGAAACTAGAATGGTTTAGATTTACTCAAATCTAGTTCTTTTTTCTAGCTTTTGTACATATTGCTTTTCATGAGAGCCTAAGAATTATCTAATCACAGATTCAGCTTTTGAATCTAGATTCAGTTCCCGTGATGGACAGTTTGTAGCTGCAGCCAACTTGTAAATTATCTACGGTGTCTTAATAGCCTTAGATAGCTCTCATGCCCACAAGGAGTTCGGCACTGCTATGTATCTTATTTTCTCAAATATTCTTCGCATCTCAAAAATAAAAGATGTAGCGTCCCCGGACCGCCGCGGATCCGGTTCGATCATTCTATATAACTGTAACTGTTTGCGGAATATATAAACATAGATTGTTTATACAGTACACTTTACACACTATTCCCAAAATCGAATAAACTTAACTTATACACAATTCATAAACTATTTGACATATAACACATTATCAAACTATACCATTACAATCTAGCTGCACATTCTATCCCAAGCTGAACTTGGCATTATTCTTTTTCCTGTATCTGAAGCATTCGCCTTATCTGCAATATTTATCATGATATAGAAAGGGTGAGCATGAAAGTTGCCCAACAAGTTTTAAAACAATTTAAAGATATATCATGATTGAAAGATTCTGAATAATAAGCTGGCTATCCTTCACAATGTATTTGTGAATTAGCATGAACAAAATTTTGACTGAACAAGTATTGAACAGGAACAATAATATATCTGGACAAACTGGTAATGAAGGTGATCAGCCTTTCATACCTGACTTATACATACAAGATGTACAGAGTACAATTCAACATGGCAATCAGAGATGATTAACCATAATTATAACCAAATGAACAACTCTTAGTAGAGTTAAGTAAAAGGAAACTTACTTGAACCAGTGATTACCGTAACGCAATATAATAAGCTTCGTCTGGGACCTAATATTAATAATATAGATCTCCAATACTAGAATAATATCATCACAGTATAAAATAACCTAAACACATTACCACATAATCCTATCAGTCTATTATACACATAAGACATAGCATCAAGTCAAACTATTGCAGTCCGAGTTGAAACCGGCACAATTCTATCATCCCGACGGTCTAGTCGGATGATTGACGAGTTTAAGTTTAATTAAACTTTACTTAAACATATATATATATATATATATATATATATATATATATATATATATATATATTTCATACACAAAAAATATTTTTCCATAATTTTTCAACTTCTTTTAATATTTTTCAAAAATCGTTTTTAGATGATCATTATGAAATTATAAAATCTAATAACATATATAGCATCATAACCCACAAATTCATTAACCAAAACTCTAATTTTTAAAAGAAACTCAAGAACACATAATTGTAAGACCCCAACTTTTTATAAATAAAGATTTAATTTCTCTAATTATTATTTTGAAATAGTAAGGGGTTGATTTGATTAATGTGGTTAGTTATGGGTAAAATGTGCAAATATTTTATATAAACAAATGGTTATAAAATATTCATTGTTGTCGGGAAATATTCGTTTGGTCGTGGAATATTCTTACTGTCGGGAAATATTCGTACGACGGCGCAGCCTTGTGTGGGCCCCATAACAGAAAGCGATTGGATAAAGAAAACGACAAGTATAGTTGTTTGCAAATAACGGCGTAGTTGTTACCGTTAATACTGTTGGAATACCCGGTAGTTAAAACACAGTAATACGCGTTGTTGCACAGTAGTACACGGTATTGCACCAATTATTGATTCTTACGTAAGAATGCACTACTCAATAATTGTTACAGTAATTACTGTTCAATATTATATTTTATTGATTCAATAATTGCTGCGTTGATATTTTATATTACTGTTGTTTTAATAATTGTCACTACACAATATTTTCTATTATCGGAACAATAATTCATATTATTTGAATAATATTATTAGATAACATTATTGGCAATGTCTAGAAAGTTTTATCTAAGGAGAGGTTTGGTCATCTAATTGCGCGCCAGTAAGGAGAGATCCTTATTGGAAAGCTCACTCCTTCCTAGGAACGGCCTGGTTGTCAGTACTGTGATTCTGTAATATTATTTGTGAATAATTAATTATTGATTTATATGATGAGGAAAATATTGATTTAATGTGGATATAGATGGAGAAAATTTTTTAAATGTGACAATTGTTGTAAATTAATATTTTATCTTTTTCTGATAAAATAATTCATTTAAATATATTATTTTAATAATATATTAATGGTGATATTTTTACAATTAATGTGGGATATATGAATAAATGAGGAGGAAGAGTATTTTTGTTTTATGTCTTATGTTCATAATGTTTTTCATATATCTGTGCTTCGTAAATATGTGAAAGACCTGAACCACGTTATTGAGTTAGAACCGGACGAGATAGCCGAAGACTTAACGTACGAGGAGGTACCTGTCAAGATCATGGATAAGAAAGAGCATGTCCTACGCACGAAGGTCATACCACAAGTTAAAGTTTTGTGGAGAAACCATGCTATTGAGGAAACGACCTGGGAGTTAGAAACGGAAATGAAAGCGAGGTATCCTCATCTTTTCGAAACACCAGGTACGTATGTCAATTTCGAGGACGAAATTTCATAAGGAGTGGAGGTTGTAAGACCCCAAATTATTAATAAATGAAATTTAATTTCCTCTATTTATTATTTTGAAACAGTAAGGGTTGATTTGATTAATGTGGTTAGATATGGGTAAAATACGCAAATATTTTAAATAAGTAAGTGGTTATAAAATATTCATTGTTGTCGGGGAATATTCGCTTGGTCGTGGAATATTTTTACTGTCGGAGAATATTCGTACGACGGCGCAGTCTTTTGTGGGCCCCATAACGAAAAGCGATTTGATGAAAAAAATAACAAAAAGAAGTTGTTTATAAATAACGGCGTGGTTGTTACCGTTAATACTGTTGGAATACCCAGTGGTTAAAACACGATAATACGCGTTGTTGCACAGTAGCACACGATATTGCACCAATTATTGATTCTTACGTAAGAAGGCACTACTCAATAATGGTTACAGTAAATACTGTTCAATATTTTATTTTATTGATTAAATAATTATTACATTGATATTTTATAATTGTCACTACGCAGTATTTTTCATTACCGGAGCAATAATTCATATTATCCGAATAATATTATTAGATAATATTATTGGCAATGTCTAGAAAGTTCTGTCTAAGGAGAGGTTTGGTCATCTAATTGCGCGCTAGTACGGAGAAATCCTTATTGGAAAGCCCCCTCTTTCCTGGGAACGGCATGGTTGTCAGTACTGTGATTCTGTAATATTATTTGTGTATAATTAATTATTGATTTATATGATGAGAAAATTATTGATTTTATGTGGATATAGATGGAAAAAATTTTTAATGTGACAATTCTTAAAAATTAATATTTTATCTTTTTCTGATAAAATAATTCATTTAAGTATATTATTTTAATAATATATTGATGGTGATATTTTTACAATGAATGTGGGATATATGAGTATATGAGGAGGAAGAGTATTTTTGTGGCATTAAATGATTAACACATATTTTGTGTGTTGGTGGACACAATTCTTGACCGAAAAATTATTATTGACTATAAAATCGCTCGTTTGTGGATTTTGGTCAATTTCTGTTTGGAATTTGAAAAAACTTTCTTCTGCAAAGTTGTAGAGAATTAAATTTCCTATAAAAACTCGCGAGATTAGAATTTTTTGATAAAAGGGCTATTTATTATGAATTATTGAAGTTCTAAAGTTCCGAAATAATTGATTTTTGGAAGTTTTATTTATTATTTTGAAGAAAAACGTTTTTTGGCATTTAAGTGGGCTAACATGTGATATAAATGGGCTGAGATCAGATGTCTAGAGGTGGGCTAAGGAAAATTTGATAAATATATTATTATTATATTAAATTTTCTGCTTTGGTGTTCTAAGCATTTTCCTATAAATAGGGTGCTTAGGTTAGAATTGAAAATCACACCAGAAACACAAGTTTCGCTCTATTTCTCTCTCTATATCGAGCGTATTCTTGTGAGTATTTGATACTTTGAGTGTTGCTATACGGTGCAAGTTTCCTTCAGCACTATATCTAGTATTCTAGTCAGAAGTACTGTCTTTCCGAGGTAAGGGATGTTATTTTCTTCGTAAATGATATTGTTTCTTCAATATCATTATGCCGAAATATTGGTTAGAAATTTTTATCAAATTTTAAACTTTTTCATGTCGGGATTACTATTCATGAGTTACTATTCACGAGTTACTATTCACCGAAAAATAAAATTTTCTTCTTTTTGTCCAAAATATCTATTCTGGATACTAGCTTTAATTGCATCCATGTTTTGATCATTCTTGAATTTTACTCCACTATGATTATTTATGAGGTATTTTTGGACATGAAATAGCTGAAATACGAATCCTTAATATTTATTCTTTTGTTTCACTGGATTCGTTTTCTTTAAAATATTTTTCATCATCATCAGTCTTAAATGATGATGTTACTGAATATCTTTGGCCTGTAGTGCAAAGATGAATGATTTCTGATGAATATCTTTGGCCCGTAGTGCAAAGATGAACAGGTGTTGAGATGAACATGACCAACTGATGAATATCTTTGGCCTGTAGTGCAAAGATGACTATTTAATTCGAGATATTTATTGATGTTATAGGGATAAAATGTTGATGATGGACTTTCAAATTCATAGATAATCGTAGATTTCATTCTCTACGTAACTCTTCAATGAATTATTAATTTTCGCTGCGAATATTGATTTAAAATTTGTTGTCTATTGTATTCTATTAGATTTTTCCCTGTTGAAGACTAAGGATAATTTGTTGTATATTATCTTAGTCATAATATTTTTACTGGGCTAGCTGAGCTCACCCTTTTCCTTGTTGTTCCATTTTTCTTCTCAGGAGGCGAGAATGTAGCGAGTACTAGTCGGGGTGTGGAATGATGGTTCAAGACAGTTGTTTTAGTAGTCCTCACTATTTTGTAAAATAGTGTATCAATAATTGTAATGAGGACTTATTTGAGTGTGGATATTGTCTAGATGACAATATTTGTATTTACACTCACAGTTTTTATGTTGTATTAATAAAGTTGTAGTTGTTTCTGTACCATGTTATTGACGACTCAGAATGGGTGTTGTATACCTGTTTTTGTAAGACCCCAAATTATTAATAAATAAAATTTAATTTCCTCTATTTATTATTCTGAAATAGTAATGGTTGATTTGATTAATGTTGTTAGTTATGGGTAAAATGCGCAAATATTTTAAATAAGCAAGTGGTTATAAAATATTCATTGTTGTCGGGAAATATTCGCTTGGTCGTGGAATATTCTTACTATCGGAGAATATTCGTACGACGGCGCAGTCTTTTGTGGGCCCCATAACGGAAAGCGATTGGATAAAGAAAACGACAAAAATAAGTTATTTATAAATAACGGCGTAGTTGTTACCATTAATACTGTTGCAATACCCGGTGGTTAAAATACGGTAATACGCGTTGTTGCACAGTAGCACACGATATTGCACCAATTATTGATTCTTACGTAAAAAGGCACTACTCAATAATGGTTACAGTAATTACTGTTCAATATTTTATTTTATTGATTAAATAATTGCTACGTTGATATTTTATAATTGTCACTACGTAGCATTTTCCATTATCGGAGCAATAATTCATATTATCTAAATAATATTATTAGATAATATTATTGGCAATGTCTAGAAAGTTCTGTCTAAGGAGAGGTTTGGTCATCTAATTATGCGCTAGTAAGGAGAAATTCTTAATATTTTATCTTTTTCTGATAAAATAATTCATTTAAATATATTATTGGTGATATTTTTACAATGAATGTAGGATATATGAGTATATGAGGAGGAAGAGTATTTTTGTGGTATTAAATGATTAACACATATTTTGTGTGTTGGTGGACACAATTCTTGACCGAAAAATTATTATTGACTGTAAAATCGTCCGTTTGTGGATTTCGGTTAATTTCTGTTTGGAATTTAGAAAAACTTTCTTCTGCAAAGTTGTAGAGAATTGAATTTCCTATAAAAACTCGCATGATTCGAATTTTGTGATAAAAGGGCTATTTATTATGAATTATTGAAGTTCTGAAGTTCCGAAATAATTAATTTTTGAAAGTTTTATTTATTATTTTGAAGAAAAACGTTTTTTGGCATTTAAGTGGGCTAACATGTGATATAAATGGGCTGAGATCAGATGTCTAGAGGTGGGCTAAGGAGAATTTGATAAATATATTATTATTATATTAAATTTTCTGCTTTGGTGTTCTAAGCATTTTCTTATAAATAGGGTGTTTAGGTTAGAATTGAAAATCACACCAGAAACACAAGTTTTTCTCTATTTCTCTCTCTCTATCGAGCGTATTATTGGGAGTATTTGATACTTTGAGTGTTACTATACGGTGCAAGTTTCCTTCAGCACTATATCTAGTATTCCAGTTAGAAGTACTGTCTTTCCGAGGTAAGGGATGTTATTTTCTTCGTAAATGATATTATTTCTTCAATATAATTATGCCGAAATATTGGTTGGAAATTTTTATCAAATTTGGAACTTTTCATGTCGGGGTTACTATTCACGAGTTACTATTCACGAGTTATTATTCACCGAAAAATGAAATTTTTTTCTTTTCATCCAAAATATCTATTCTGGATACTAGCTTTGATTGTATCCATATTTTGATCATTCTTGAATTTTACTCCACTATGATTATTTATGAGGTATTTTTGGACATGGATAAACTGTAATACGAATTCCTAATATTTGTTCTTTTGCTTCACTGGATTCGTTTTCTTTAAAATATTTTTCATCATCCTCAGTCTTAAATGATGATATAACTAAATATCTTTGGCCTGTAGTGCAAAGATGAATAATTTCTGATGAATATCTTTGGCCAGTAGTGCAAAGATTAACAGGTGTTGAGATGAACATGACTCACTGATGAATATCTTTGGCCTGTAGTGCAAAGATGACTATTTGATCCCAGATATTTATTGATGTTACAGGGATAAAATGTTGATGATGGACTTTTAAATTCATAGATAATCGTAGATTTCATTCTCTGCGTAACTCTTCTATGAATTATTATTTTCCGCTGCGAATATGGATTTAAAACTTGTTGTCTATTGTATTCTATTAGATTTTTCCCTGTTGAAGACTAACGATAATTTGTTTTATATTATCTTAGTCATAATGTTCTTTACTAGGCTAGTTGAGTTCACCCTTTTCCTTGTTGTTCTATTTTCTTCTCAGGAGGCGAGAATGTAGCTAGTACTAGTCGGGGTGTGAAATGATGGTTCAAGACAATTGTTTTAGTAGTCCTCACTATTTTGTAAAACAGTGTATCAATAAGTATAATGAGGACTTAATTGAGTATGAATACTGTCTAGTTGACAATATTTGTATTTAAACTCACAGTATATGTGTTGTCGTATTTTGCACGGCAAATGTATTAGTAAAGTTGTAGTTGTTTCTGTTCCATGTATTTGGCGACTCAGAATGAGTTGGGTGGAATGAACCTATTTTGGGGGCGTCACAGTTGTTGTAAGACCCCAAATTATTAATAAATGAAATTTAATTCCTCTATTTATTATTTTGAAATAGTAAGGGTTGATTTGATTAATGTGGTTAGTTATGGATAAAATGCACAAATATTTCAAATAAGCAAGTGGTCCTAAAATATTCATTGTTGTCGGGGAATATTTGTTTGGTCGTGGAATATTCTTGTTGTCGGGGAATATTCGTATGATGGCGCAGCCTTGTGTGGGCCCCATAACGGAAAGCGATTGGATGAAAAAAACGATAAAAATAAGTTGTTAATAAATAACGGCGTAGTTGTTACCGTTAATACTGTTGGAATACCCAATGGTTAAAAGACAGTAATACGCGTTGTTACACAGTAGCACACAGTATTGCACCAATTATTGATTCTTACGTAAGAAGGCACTACTCAATAATGGTTACAGTAATTACTGTTCAATATTTTATTTTATTGATTAAATAATTGCTACGTTGATATTTTATAATTGTCACTACGCAGTATTTTCTATTCTCGGAGCAATAATTCATATTATCTGAATGATATTATTAGATAATATTATTGACAATGTCTAAAAAGTTCTGTCTAAGGAGAGGTTTGGGCATCTAAGTGCGCGCTAGTAAGGAGAAATCCTTATTGGAGAGCCCCCTCTTTCTTGGGAACGGCCTGATTGCTAGTACTGTGATTCTGTAATATTATTTGTGTATAATTAATTATTAATTTATATGATGAGGAAAATATTAATTTTATGTGGATATAGATGGAGAAAATTTTTAATGTGACAATTGTTGAAAATTAATATTTTATCTTTTTCTGATAAAATAATTCATTTAAATATATTATTGGTGATATTTTTACAATAAATATGGGATATATGAGTATATGAGGAGGAAGAGTATTTTTGTGGCATTAAATATTTAACACATGTTTTGTGTGTTGGTGGACACAATTCTTGACCGAAAATTTATTATAGACTATAAAATCGTCCGTTTGTGGATTTCGGTTAATTTCTGTTTGGAATTTGGAAAAACTTTCTTCTGCAAATTTGTAGAGAATTGAATTTCCTACAAAAATTCGCGAGATTCGAATTTTCTGATAAAATGGCTATTTATTATGAATTATTGAAGTTCTAAAGCTCCGAAATAATTGATTTTTGGAAGTTTTATTTATTATTTTGAAGAAAAACGTTTTTTTAGCATTTAAGTGGGCTAACATGTGATATAAATGGGCTGAGATCAGATGCCTAGAGGTGGGCTAAGGAAAATTTGATAAATATATTATTATTATATTAAATTTTCTGCTTTGGTGTTCTAAGCATTTTCCTATAAATAGGGTGCTTAGGTTAGAATTGAAAATCACACTAGAAACACAAGTTTCTCTCTATTTCTCTCTCTATATCGAGCGTATTCTTGTGAGTATTTGATACTTTGAGTGTTGCTATACGGTGCAAGTTTCCTTCAGCACTATATCTAGTATTCCAGTCAGAAGTACCATCTTTCTGAGGTAAGGGATGTTATTTCTTCTTAAATGATATTGTTTTCTTCAATATCATTATGCCGGAGTATTGATCTGAACTTTTTATCAAATTTGGAACTTTTCATGTCGGGGTTACTATTCATGAGTTACTATTCACGAGTTACTATTCACCGAAAAATGAAATTTTCTACTTTTTGTCCAAAATATCTATTCTGGATACTAGCTTTGATTGTATCCATGTTTTGATCATTCTTAAATTTTACTCCACTATGATTATTTAAGAGGTATTTTTGGACATGGAATAGCTGAAATACGAATCCTTAATATTTATTCTTTTGTTTCACTGGATTCATTTTCTTTAAAATATTTTTCATCATCCTCAGTCCTAAATGATGATGTTACTGAATATCTTTGGCATGTAGTACAAAGATGAATGATTTCTGATGAATATCTTTGGCCCGTAGTGCAAAGATGAACAGGTGTTGAGATGAACATGACCAACTGATGAATATCTTTAGCCTGTAGTACAAAGATGACTATTTGATTCAAGATATTTATTGATTGATGTTACAGGGATAAAATATTGATGATGGACTTTTAAATTCATAGATAATCGTATATTTCATTCTCTACGTAACTCTTCTATGAATTATTATTTTTCGCTGCGAATATTGATTTAAAAGTTGTTGTCTATTGTATTCTATTAGATTTTTCCCTGTTGAAGACTAAGGATAATTTGTTGTATATTATCTTAGTCATAATATTCTTTACTGGGCTAGTTGAGCTCACCCTTTTCCTTGTTGTTCCATTTTTCTTCTTAGGAGACGAGAATGTAGCGAGTACTAGTCGGGGTGTGGAATGATGGTTCAAGACAGTTGTTTTAGTAGTCCTCACTATTTTGTAAAATAGTGTATCAATAAGTATAATGAGGACTTAATTGAGTATGAATACTGTCTAGATGACAATATTTGTATTTAAACTCACAGTATATGTGTTGTCGTATTTTGCACGACAATTGTAATAATAAAGTTGTAGTTATTTTTTGTACCATGTATTTGGCGACTCAGAATGGGTTGGATGGATTGTATACCTGTTTTGGGGGCGTCACAATTGGTATCAGAGCTTAGGGATATGATCTCTGGCGGAGATCGGGGAATAGAACTAGGAGGGGTGAGACGAGTAAATCCTTCGCTAGTGTGTCCTACCTAAGCTTATTTGTTGGTCGGTCATAATATAGGGATATTATGTGATTTGTTAATTTGTTAAATAAACCCTTGTTTTATGGCAGTATTTGAGAATGTCGACTGAGAATGTTAACAGTGGAGTAAATGAGACAGTGGAGATACCTATACTCACCAACGAGGAGAACGTGCAACAGGCTGGCAATGTTCCTCCTGTGAACAACACCACTGAGCAGACGATGAACGATGAGATGTTTAGAAGTTTTTTGCGGTTCATGCAAAACCAGACGAAGGAGATTCCTGTTCAAAATATAGGAACAAACAATGGCAACGCACAGCTGGTCACAGCTAAGCAGTTCAAAGAGTTGGGACCACCAGAATTTAAAGGAAAGCCGGATCCGATCATGGCGGAAACGTGGGTCAAGCAAATTACCAAGATATTTGATGTCTTGGGATGCACGGAGGAACAGAAGGTTCCATTCGCTACCTTTATGTTCCGTGGCGAGGCAGACTACTGGTGGGAGTCTGTGAAACGTACCCATCCAGCCGCACTCAGCATGTCTTGGGGGACATTTCAGAAACTGTTCAATGGCAAATACTTTCTTGAAAGTGTTCGTCATATAAAGGAAGTAGAGTTTATTAGACTGGAGCAGAACAACATGACGGTGTCCCAGTACGAGGCGAAGTTTGCAGAGTTAACCAGGTTTGCACCTCATTTGGTGGAGAATGAGGAACGTATGACGCGGATGTTTCTGAGAGGTTTGAAACCCGACATACGTCAATATCTCATTTCTCATAAATTTTCTCTCTATTCAGATGTTGTCAACAGGGCTCAATTATTTGAGCGAGATAACGAGTACGGTCAATCGAGGGACCACAACCAGGATCATACCGGTGACAGCAGTCATCAGAACAATGATAACCAGCGGAGAAAGAAGAATACGGACAAGAGCGGCAACCACTCTGGTGGTAATCATGGCCATGAGAATAGAAGAAGCGAGTCGAGAGGAGATTTTAAAAAGAGGAGATTCAACAATGACAATGTGAAGACGTCAGCACCAACAGCAACTGGTTCCAAGGGAGGAGAGCGACCACCGGTCATATGCTATAAGTGCGGAAAAGAAGGACATATCAGCCCAAACTACCCACAACAATTTAAGGTATGTTATAACTGTGGAAAGGAAGGACATATCGCTCGAGATTGCACTGTAGCGAAACTAAGTCCAACGAGGGTGGTGACTCAAAAAGTTGTCAAAGAAAGGTTAAAGTCAACGGTTCCTGGAAGAGCGTTTTTCGTGACAGGTCAGAATACAAGGAACCCGAACGAAGTTAGCACGGGTTAGTTAATTATAAATTTTTACGAAGTCTATACCTTATTAGATACCGGTTCTACCCATTCATTTATCTCTCCTGCTTATACTCAACGTTTAAAATTGACTCCGGAGAAAATTAGACTTTGACTTATCTGTTGAAACTCCGTTAGGGGAAACTTTCATCACATCCACTGTTTATAAATCTTGTTTGATCCAAGTTGACACCATCACCTTACCTGTTGACCTTATCTCTTTAAAGATACTTGCATTTGACGTGATTTTAGGAATTGATTGGTTAACTACTCATCATGCCAAAATTGATTGTTTTCGTAAGGTGGTTAGTTTTCATATTCCTAATCAACCTGTTGTTCGAATTCAAGCAACAAAGCCATTAAAATCAATCACTGTCATATCAAGTCATAAAGCCATTCGTTTATTGAAAAACGGATGTCAAGCTTTCTTAGCCCATGTTATGGATTTGAATAAAGACACGTCAAATTTGAATAATATTCCTGTTGTTAGTAACTTTCCTGACGTATTTCCTGAAGAACTTCCCGGTCTACCCCCAGAACGTGAAGTTGAATTCTTTATTGATCTTGAATCTGGTACAAAACTCACATCTAAAATCTCATATCGAATGGCTCCTATTGAACTTCAGGAGTTAAAAACCTAACGGTAGAAGTTTGTACCCGAGCCTTTATCTGGTGACTTCCTTTGTGGAATGTACTGAAGCCAGACTCTCCGTAGGGGACGCCATATTCGTGCGGTAGTAAACTGATAGGTGTCATTATGACGTGCTATCCAAGATTGGGATATGAGTCACAGTTGAGAGCAACCTAAGTCAGTAATCGAAATACGTAGCTTTCTGGTTATTATCGGAGATTCGTAAAAAGATTTTTTCGAATCGCTACTCCATTAACTCAGCTAACTCGGAAGGATATCAAATTCGTATGGAGCGAAGAATACGAGAAGAGTTTCCAAGAGCTTAAGAGGAGACTCATTTCGGCACATGTTCTGACAATACCATCTGGTTCAGATGGATTTGTTATCTACAATGATGCTTCAGGCAAAGGGTTAGGATGTGTTCTCATGTAACGTGGGAAAGTCATAGCCTATGCCTCGCGACAACTTAAAGAATATGAGAGGAATTATCCTACTCATGATCTAGAGTTGGCAGCAGTCGTTTTCGCGCTAAAGATCTGGAGGCACTATCTATATGGGGAGAAAGTGGAGATATATTCAGACCATAAAAGCCTCAAATATTTCTTCACTCAAAAAGAACTCAACATGCGGCAACGACGTTGGCTCGAGCTGTTGAAAGATTACGACCACACTATTCAATACCATCCTAGAAAAGCAAACGTGGTAGCTGACGCGTTGAGTAGAAGATCATATGCAGGAACGAGTGCGATGATGTCAAGTATACGCGTAGAACCAACTTTAATCGATAAAGTTAAAGTTGCTCAAGCTACAGACCCGGAGCTGATGCGTATGAAGAAGAAAGTGCAAGAAGGTGCTATTCCAGAAGCAAGAATCGATGAAGAATGAATACTTCGAGTCCACTCCAAGCTTTGTGTTCCTAATGATTCTGATTTGAAATACAAGATCATGATGGAGGCACACAATACACCATTTGCAATCCATCCTGGAAGTACTAAAATGTATCGTGATCTTCGACATACATTTTGGTGGAACAATATGAAGAGAGAGATTGAAAAGTTTATCTCGAGGTGTTTAACTTGTCAACGTGTAAAGGCGGAGCATCAAGTGCCAAAGGGTCCATTGCAACCACTTGAGATTCCGAAACGGAAGTGGGAACACATTACCATGGATTTCGTTACGGGTCTTCCTACGGTTTCTCAAGGCATAAATGCTATTTGGGTGATTGTTGATAGATTAACCAAGTCTCCTCATTTCTTACCGATACGGGAGACTTATTCCCTTGAACGTCTTGCTAGTATGTACGTGAATGAGATTGTGAGGTTACATGGCATGCCAGTATCTATAGTTTCGGATCGTGACCCAAGATTCACTTCAAGATTTTGGGTTAGCTTGCAAAAAGCTATAGGCACGGATTTACGATTTAGTTCGGCATACCATCCTCAAACGGATGGACAATCAGAGAGGACTATTCAAACTCTTGAAGATCTATTAAGACTTTGTGTCCTAGATTTCAAAGGGAGTTGGGATAAGTACCTACCATTGGTGGAATTCTCCTACAATAATAGTTATCAGGCAAGTATAGGTGTGGCTCCATTTGAAGCATTATATGGACGAAAGTGTCGCTCTCCAGTATGTTGGGATGAGGTGGGAGAAGCAACGTTGTTGGGACCAGAGTTGGTACGAATGACTACAGAGAAGATCCAAACGATTCGACAACGTATAAAAACGGCACAGGATCGACAAAAGAGTTATGCGGATCTTCATCGAAAGGACGTGGAATTTGACATTGGGGATCATGTATTATTACGTGTAGCTCCATGGAAAGGAGTTACAAGATTCGGGAAGAGAGGAAAGCTCAATCCACGATTTATTGGTCCATTATAGATTCTTGACCGAGTAGGAAATGTGTCCTATAGACTCGCGTTACCTCCAAACATGTCTCATGTTCATAACATTTTTCACATATCTATGCTTCGTAAATATATGAAAGACCCGAACCACGTTATTGAGTTAGAACTGGACGAGATAGCCGAAGACTTAACGTACGAGGAGGTACATGTCAAGATCTTGGATAGGAAGGAGCATGTCCTACGCACGAAGGTCATACCACAAGTTAAAGTTTTGTGGAGAAACCAACCTATTGAGGAAATGACCTAGGAGTTGGAAACGGAAATAAAAGCGAGGTATCCTCATCTTTTCGAAACACCAGGTACGTACGTCAATTTCGAGGACGAAATTTCATAAGGAGGGGAGGTTGTAAGACCCCAAATTATTAATAAATGAAAGTTAATTCCTCTATTTATTATTTTGAAATAGTAAGGGTTGATTTGATTAATGTGGTTAGTTATGGGTAAAATGCGCAAATATTTCAAATAAGCAAGTGGTCCTACAATATTCATTGTTGTCGGAGAATATTTGTTTGGTCGTGGAATATTCTTGTTATCGGGGAATATTCGTATGACGGCGCAGCCTTGTGTGGGCCCCATAACGGAAAGCAATTGGATGAAGAAAACGACAAAAACAAGTTGTTTATAAATAACGGCGTAGTTGTTACCGTTAATACTGTTGGAATACCCGGTGGTTAAAACACAGTAATACGCGTTGTTACACAGTGGCACACGGTATTGCACCAATTATTGATTCTTACGTAAGAAGGCACTACTCAATAATGGTTACAGTAATTACTGTTCAATATTTTATTTTATTGATTAAATAATTACTACGTTGATATTTTATAATTGTCACTACGCAGTATTTTCCATTATCAGAGCAATAATTCATATTATCTAAATAATATTATTAGATAAGATTATTGAAGAAAATTTTTAATATGACAATTGTTGAAAATTAATATTTTATCTTTTTCTGATAAAATAATTCATTCTAATATATTATTGGTGATATTTTTACAATAAATGTGGGATATATGAGTATATGAGGAGGAAGAGTATTTTTGTGGCATTAAATATTTAACACATATTTTGTGTGTTGGTGGACACAATTCTTGACCGAAAATTTATTATAGACTATAAAATCGTCTGTTTGTAGATTTTGGTTAATTTCTGTTTGGAATTTAAAAAAACTTTCTTCTACAAAGTTGTAGAGAATTGAATTTCCTATAAAAACTCGCGAGATTTGAATTTTCTGATAAAAGGGCTATTTATTATGAATTATTGAAGTTCTAAAGTTCCGAAATAATTGATTTTTGGAAGTTTTATTTATTATTTTGAAGAAAAACGTTTTTTGGCATTTAAGTGGGCTAACATGTGATATAAATGAGATGAGATCAGATGTCTAGAGGTGGGCTAAAGAAAATTTGATAAATATATTATTATCATATTAAATTTTCTGCTTTGGTGTTCTGAGCATTTTCCTATAAATAGGGTGCTTAGGTTAGAATTGAAAATCACACCAGAAACACAAGTTTCTCTCTATTTCTCTCTCTATATCGAGCGTATTCTTGTGAGTATTTGATACTTTGAGGGTTGTTATACGGTGCAAGTTTTCTTCAGCACTATATCTAGTATTCCAGTCAGAAGTACTGTCTTTCCGAGGTAAGGGATGTTATTTTTTCTTAAATGATATTATTTTCTTCAATATTATTATGCCGGAGTATTGATCTGAACTTTTTATCAAATTTAAAACTTTTCATGTCGGGGTTATTATTCATGAGTTACTATTCACGAGTTACTATTCACGAGTTACTATTCACCGAAAAATAAAATTTTCTTCTTTTTGTCCAAAATATCTATTCTGGATACTAGCTTTGATTGTATCCATATTTTGATCATTCTTGAATTTTACTCCACTATGATTATTTATGAGGTATTTTGGACATGGAATAGCTGAAATACGAATCCTTAATATTTATTCTTTTGTTTCACTGGATTCGTTTTCTTTAAAATATTTTTCATCATCCTCAGTCCTAAATGATGATGTTACTGAATATCTTTGGCCTTTAGTGCAAAGATGAATGATTTCTGATAAATATCTTTGGCCCGTAGTGCAAAGACGAACAGGTGTTGAGATGAACATGACCAACTGATGAATATCTTTGGCCCGTAGTGCAAAGACGAACAGGTGTTGTTGAATGATGGACTTTTAAATTCATAGATAATCGTAGATTTCATTCTCTACGTAACTCTTCTATGAATTATTATTTTCCGCTGCGAATATTGATTTAAAAGTTGTTGTCAATTGTATTCTATTAGATTTTTTCCTGTTGAAGACTAAGGATAATTTGTTGTATATTATCTTAGTCATAATATTCTTTACTGGGCTAGTTAAGCTCACCCTTTTCCTTGTTGTTCCATTTTTCTTCTTAGGAGGCGAGAATGTAGCGAGTACTAGTCGGGGTGTGGAATGATGGTTCAAGACAGTTATTTTAGTAGTCCTCACTATTTTGTAAAATAGTGTATCAATAAGTATAATGAGGACTTAATTGAGTATGAATACTGTCTAGATGACAATATTTGTATTTAAACTCACAGTATATGTGTTGTCGTATTTTGCACGACAATTGTAATAATAAAGTTATAGTTATTTTTTGTACCATGTATTTGGCGACTCAGAATGGGTTGGATGGATTGTATACCTATTTTGGGGGTGCCACGAGTTACTATTCACGAGTTACTATTCACCGAAAAATGAAATTTTCTTCTTTTTGTCCAAAATATCTATTCTGGATACTAGCTTTGACTGTATCCATATTTTGATCATTCTTAAATTTTACTCCACTATGATTGTTTATAAGGTATTTTTGGACAGTGATAAACTGTAATACGAATCCCTAATATTTGTTCTTTTGCTTCACTGGATTCGTTTTCTTTAAAATATTTTTCATCATCCTCAGTCTTAAATGATGATATAACTAAATATCTTTGGCCTGTAGTGCAAAGATGAATCATTTCTGATGAATATCTTTGGCCCGTAGTGCAAAGATGAACATGTGTTGAGATGAACATGACCAACTGATGAATATCTTTGGCCTGTAATGCAAAGATGACTATTTAATTCTAGATATTTATTGATGTTGCAGGGATAAAATGTTGATGATGGACTTTTAAATTCATAGATAATCGTAGATTTCATTCTCTACGTAACTCTTCTATGAATTATTAATTTTCGCTGCGAATATTAATTTAAAACTTGTTGTCTATTGTATTCTATTAAATTTTTCCGTGTTGAAGACTAACGATAATTTGTTGTATATTATCTTAGTCATAATATTCTTTACTGGGCTAGTTGAGCTCACCCTTTTCCTTGTTGTTCTATTTTCTTCTCAAGAGACGAGAATGTAGTGAGTACTAGTCGGGGTGTGAAATGATGGTTCAAGACAGTTGTTTTAGTAGTCCTCACTATTTTGTAAAATAGTGTATCAATAAGTATAATGAGGACTTAATTGAGTATGAATACTGTCTAGATGACAATATTTATATTTAAACTTACAGTATATGTGTTGTCATATTTTGCATGACAATTGCAATAATAAAGTTGTAGTTATTTTCTGTACCATGTATTTGACGACTCAGAATGGATTAGATGGATTGGACCTATTTTGGGGGCGTCACAGTTGGTATCAGAGCTTAGGGATATGATCTCTGGCGGAGATCGGGGAATAGAACTAGGAGGGGTGAGACGAGTAAATCCTTCGCTAGTGTGTCCTACCTAAGCTTATTTGTTGGTCGGTCATAATATAGGGATATTATGTGATATGTTAATTTGTTAAATTAACCCTTGTTTTATGGCAGTAGTTGAGAATGTCGACTGAGAATGTTAACAGTGGAGTAAATGAAACCGTGGAGACACATGTACTCACCAACGAGGAGAACGTGCAACAGGCTGGCAATGTTCCTCCTGTGAACAACACCACTGAGCAGACGATGAACGATGAGATGTTTAGAAGTTTTTTGTGGTTCATGCAAAACCAGACGAAGGAGATTCCTGTTCAAAATATAGGAAGAAACAATGGCAACGCATAGCTGGTCACTGCCAAGCAGTTCAAAGAGTTGGGACCATCAGAATTTAAGGGAAAGCCGGATCCGATTATGGAGGAAACGTGGGTTAAGCAAATTACCAAGATATTTGATGTCTTGGGATGCACGGAGGAACAGAAGGTTCCATTCGCCACCTTTATGTTTCGTGGCGAGAAAGACTACTGGTGGGAGTCTGTGAAACGTACCCATCCAGCCGCACTCAGCATGTCTTGGGAGACATTTCAGAAACTGTTCAATGACAAATACTTTCCTGAAAGTGTTCATAATATAAAGGAAGTGGAGTTTATTAGACTGGAGCAGAACAACATGACGGTGTCCCAGTACGAGGCGAAGTTTGCAGAGTTGTCCAGGTTTGCACCTCATTTGGTGGAGAATGAGGAACGTATGACGCGGATGTTTCTGAGAGGTTTAAAACCCGGCATACGTCAATATCTCATTTCTCATAAATTTTCTCTCTATTCTGATGTTGTCAATAAGGCTCAATTATTAGAGCGAGATAACGAGTACGGTCAATCGAGGGACCACAACCAGGATCATACCGGTGACAGCAGTCATCAGAACAACGATAACCAGCGGAGAAAGAAGAATACAGACAAGAACGGCAACCACTCTGGTGGTAATCGTGGCCATGAAAATAGAAGAAGCGAGTCGGGAGGAGATTTTAAAAAGAGGAGATTCAACAATGATAATACGAAGACGTCAGCACCAGCAGCAACTGGTTCCAAGGGAGGAGAGCGACCACCGGTCATATGCTATAAGTGCGGAAAAGAAGGACATATCAGCCCAAACTGTCCACAACAGTTCAAAGTATGCTATAATTGTGGAAAGGAAGGTCATATCGCTCGAGATTGTACGGTAGCGAAACCAAGTTCAGCGGGGACGGTGACTCAAAAGGCTGCCCCAGAAAAGTCAAAGTCAACGGTTCTTGGAAGAGCGTTTGTCGTGACTGGTCAACATGCGAGGAACCCAAATGAGGTGATCAAGGGTAAGCTAATCATAAATTCATGTGAAGTTTATACCTTACTAGATACCGGTGCTACCCATTCATTTATTTCTCCTGCTTATACTCAACGTTTAAAATTGACTCCGGAGAAATTAGACTTTGATTTATCTGTGGAGACTCCGTTAGGGAAAACTTTCATCACATCCACTATTTATAAATCTTGTTTGATCCAAGTTGGCACCATCACATTACCTGTTGCCTTATCTCTTTAAAGATACTTGCTTTTAATGTGATTTTAGGAATTGATTGGTTAACTACTCATCATGCCAAAATTGATTATTTTCGTAAGGTTGTTAGTGTTCATATTTCTAAGCAACCTATTATTCGAATTCAAGCAACCAAACCATTGAAGTCAAACTCTTTAAAATTAAGCCATAAAGTCATTCGTTTATTGAAAAATGGATGTCAAGTTTTCTTAGCGCATGTTATGGACTTGAACAAAAATACGTCAAATTTGAAAGATATTTCTGTTGTTAGTGAATTTCCTGACGTATTTCTTGGCCTACCTCTAGAGCGTGATATTGAATTTTGTATCGACTTTGAACCCGATACAAAACCCATTTCTAAAATCTCATATCGAATGGCTCCTATTGAACTTCAGGAGTTAAAAATTTAACTGTAGAAGTTGTACCCGAGCCTTTATTTGGTGACTTCCTTTGTGGAATGGTTTGGAGCCAGACTCTCCGTAGGGGATGCCATATTCGTATGGTAGTAAATTGATAGGTGCCATTGTGACGTGCTATCCAAGATTGGGATATGAGTCACAGTTGAGAGCAACCTAAGTTAGTAATCGAAATACGTAGCTTTCTAGGCTTAGCTGGTTATTATCAGAGATTCGTGTAAGAATTTTCTCGAATCGCTACTCCATTAACTCAGCTAACTCATAAGGATATAAAATTTGAATGGAGCGAGGAATGTGAGAAGAGCTTCCAAGAATTCAACATGCGACACCGACGTTGGCTCGAGCTGTTGAAAGATTTCGATCATACCATCCAATACCATCCTAGAAAAGTAAACGTGGTAGCTGACGCATTGAGTAGAAGATCATATGCAGGAACGATTGCGATGATGTCAAGTATACGCGTAGAATCAACTTTAATCAATAAAGTTAAAGTTGCTCAAGCCACAGACCCGGAGCTGATGCGTATGAAGAAGAAAATGCAAGAAGGAGCTATTCCAGAAGCAAGAATCGATGAAGAAGGAATACTTCGAGTCCACTCCAGACTTTGTGTTCCTAACGATTCTGATTTGAAGTACAAGATCATGATGGAAGCACACAATACACCATTTGCAATCCATCCTGGAAGTACCAAAATGTATCGTGATCTTCGACATACATTTTGGTGGAACAATCTGAAGAGTGAGATTGCAAAGTTTATCTCGAGGTGTTTAACTTGTCAACGTGTAATGGCGGAACATCAAGTGCCAAAGGGTCCATTGCAACCACTTGAGATTCTGAAATGGAAGTGGGAACACATTACCATAGATTTCGTTACGGGTCTTCCCACGGTTTCTCAAGGCATAAATGCTATTTGGGTTATTGTTGATAGATTAACCGAGTCTGCTCATTTCTTGCCGATACAGGAGACTTATTCCCTTGAACGTCTTGCTAGTATGTACGTGAATGAGATTGTGAGGTTGCATGGCATGCCAGTATCCATAATTTTGGATCGTGACCCAAGATTCACTTCAAGATTTTGGGTTAGCTTGCAAAAAGCTATGGGCACGGATTTACGGTTCAGTTCGGCATACCATCCTCAAACGGACGGGCAATCAAAGAGGACTATTCAAACTCGTGAAGATCTATTAAGACTCTGCGTCCTAGACTTCAAAAGCAGTTGGGATAAGTATTTACCATTTGTGGAATTCTCCTACAATAACAATTATCAAGCAAGTATAGGTGTGGCTCCATTTGAAGCATTGTATGGACGAAAGTGCCGCTCTCCAGTATGTTGGGATGAGGTGGGAGAAGCAACATTGTTGGGACCCGAGTTGGTACGTATGACTACGGAAAAGATCCAAACGATTCGATAACGTATACAAACGGCACAAGATCGACAAAAGAGTTATGCGGATCTTCATCGAAAGAAAGTGGAATTTGATATTGGGGATCATGTATTGTTGCGAGTTGCTCCATGGAAGGGAGTTACAAGATTCGGGAAGAGAGGAAAGCTCAATCCACGATTTATTGGTCCATTTCAGATTCTTGACCGAGTAGGAAATGTGGCCTATAGACTCGCGTTACCTCCAAGTATGTCTCGTGTTCATAATGTTTTTCATATATCTGTACTTCGTAAATATGTGAAAGACCCGAACCACGTTATTGAGTTAGAACCGGATGAGATAGCCGAAGACTTAACGTACGAGGAGGTACCTATCAAGATCTTGGATAGGAAGGAGCATGTCCTATGCACGAAGGTCATACCACAAGTTAAAGTTTTGTGGAGAAACCATGCTACTGAGGAAATGACCTGGGAGTTAGAAACGGAAATGAAAGCGAGGTATCCTCATCTTTTCGAAACACCAAGTACGTATGTCAATTTCGAGGACAAAATTTCATAAGGAGGGGAGGTTGTAAGTCCCCAAATTATTAATAAATGAAATTTAATTTCCTCTATTTATTATTCTGAAATAGTAAGGGTTGATTTGATTAATGTGGTTTGTTATGGGTAAAATGCACAAATATTTCAAATAAGCAAGTGGTCATAAAATATTTAATGTTGTCGGAGAATATTCGTTTGGTCGTGGAATATTCTTGTTGTCGGGGAATATTCGTACGACGGTGCAGCCTTGTGTGGGCCCCATAACGGAAAGCGATTGGATAAAGAAAACGACAAAAACAAGTTGGTTATAAATAATGGCGTAGTTGTTACCGTTAATACTGTTGGAATACCCAGTGGTTAAAACACAGTAATACGCGTTGTTGCACAGTAGCACACGGTATTGCACCAATTATTGATTCTTATGTAAGAAGGCACTACTCAATAATTGTTACAGTAATTACTGTTCAATATCATATTTTATTAATTCAATAATTGCTACATTGATATTTTATATTACTGTTGTTTTAATAATTGCCACTATACAGTATTTTCTATTATTGGAACAATAATTCATATTATCTGAATAATATTATTAGATAACATTATTGGCAATGTCTAGAAAGTTCTGTCTAAGAAGAGGTTTGGTCATCTAATTGCGCGCCAGTAAGGAGAGATCCTTATTGGAAAGCCCCCTCTTTCCTGGGAACTGCCTGGCTATCAGTAATGTGATTCTGTAATATTATTTGTGAACAATTAATTATTAATTTATATGAAGAGGAAAATATTGATATTATGTGGATATAGATGGAGAAAAATTTTTAAATGTGACAATTGTTGTAAATTAATATTTTATCTTTTTCTGATAAAATAATTCATTTAAATATATTATTTTAATAATATATTAATGGTGATATTTTTACAATGAATGTGGGATATATGAAAAGTATTTTGGTTGGATTAAATATTTAACACATGTTTTGTGTGCTGGTGGACACAATTCTTGACCGAAAATTTATTATAGACTGTAAAATCGTCCGTTTGTAGATTTCGGTCAATTTCTGTTTGGAATTTGAGAAAATTTTCTTCTGCAAAGTTGTAGAGAATTGAATTTCCTATAACGAGACTTGAATTTTCTGACAAAAGGGCTATTTATTATGAACTATTGAAGTTCTGAAGTTTCGAAATAATTAATTTTTGGAAGTTTTAATTATTATTTTAAAAAAAACGTTTTTTGCAAATTAGTGGGCTCAACATGTGATAAGAATGGGCTGAATTCAGATCTTGTAAGGTGGGCTTGACAATTTTGTAAATATAATAATATTATATTCAATTTTCTGCTTTGGTGTTCTAAGCATTTTCCTATAAATAGGGTGCTTAGGTTAGAATTGAAAATCACACCAGAAACTGAAATCTTCTCTCTATATTAGTGAGCGTATTCTTGTGAGTATTTTAATACTTTGAATATTGCAATACGATGCAAGTTCAAGTCATAGCCTATATCCGGTGTTTCAACTAGAAGTACTGTTTTTGCGAGGTAAGATATGTTATTTTCTTCGTAAATGATATTATTTCTTCAATATCATTATGCCGAAATAATGGTTGGAAATTTTTATCAAATTTGGAACTTTTTCATATCGGGGTTACTATTCACGAGTTACTATTCACCGAAAAATGAATTTTTCTTCTATTTATCCAAAATATCTATTCTGGATACTAGCTTTGATTGTATCCATATTTTGATCATTCTTGAATTTTACTCCACTATGATTGTTTATAAGGTATTTTTGGACATGAATAAACTGTAATACGAATCCCTAATATTTGTTCTTTTGCTTCACTGGATTCGTTTTCTTTAAAATATTTTTCATCATCCTCAGTCTTAAATAATGATATAACTAAATATCTTTGGCCTGTAGTGCAAAGATGAATGATTTCTGATGAATATCTTTGGCCCGTAGTGCAAAGATGAACAGGTGTTGAGATGAACATGACCAACTGATGAATATCTTTGGCCTGTAGTGCAAAGATGACTATTTAATTCGAGATATTTATTGATGTTACAGGGATAAAATGTTGATGATGGACTTTCAAATTCATAGATAATCATAGATTTCATTCTCTACGTAACTCTTCTATGAATTATTAATTTTCGCTGCGAATATTGATTTAAAACTTGTTGTCTATTGTATTCTATTAAATTTTTCCCTGTTGAAGACTAACGATAATTTGTTGTATATTATCTTAGTCATAATATTCTTACTGGGCTCGTTGAGCTCACCATTTTCCTTGTTGTTCTATTTTCTTCTCAGGAGGCGAGAATGTAGCGAGTACTAGTCGGAGTGTGAAATGATGGTTCAAGATAGTTGTTTTAGTAGTCCTCACTATTTTATAAAACAGTGTATCAATAAGTATAATGAGGACTTAATTGAGTATGAATACTGTCTAGATGACAATATTTGTATTTAAACTCACAGTATATGTGTTGTCGTATTTTGCACGACAATTGTAATAATAAAGTTGTAGTTATATTCTGTACCATGTATTTAGACTGTGACACTCCCAAAATAGGTCCAATCCATCCAACCCATTCTGAGTCGCCAAATACATGGTACAGAAAATAACTACAACTTTATTATTACAATTGTCGTGCAAAATACGACAACACATATACTGTGAGTTTAAATACAAATATTATCATCTAGAGAGTATTCATACTCAATTAAGTCCTCATTATACTTGTTGATACACTATTTTACAAAATAGTGAGGATTACTAAAATAACTTTCTTGAACCATCATTCCACACCCCGACTAGTACTCGCTACATTCTCGCCTCCTGAGAAGAAAAATAGAACAACAAGGAAAAGGGTGAGCTCAACTAGCCCAGTAAAGAATATTATGACTAAGATAATATACAACAAATTATCGTTAGTCTTCAACAGGGAAAAATCTAATAGAATACAATAGACAACAAGTTTTAAATCCATATTCGCAGCGGAAAATAATAATTCATAGAAGAGTTACGTAGAGAATGAAATCTACGATTATCTATGAATTTAAAAGTCCATCATCAACATTTTATCCCTGTAACATCAATCAATAAATATCTTGAATCAAATAGTCATCTTTGCACTACAAGCCAAAGATATTCATCAGTTGGTCATGTTCATCTCAACACCTGTTCATTTTTGCACTACGGGCCAAAGATATTCATCAGAAATTATTCATCTTTGCACTACAGGCCAAAGATATTCAATTATATCATCATTTAGGACTGAGGATGATGAAAAATATTTTAAAGGAAACGAATCCAGTGAAACAAAATAATAAATATTAAGGATTCGTATTTCAGTTATTCCATGTCCAAAAATACCTCATAAATAATCATAGTGGAGTAAAATTTAAGAATGATCAAAATATGGATACAATCAAAGCTAGTATCCAGAATAGATATTTTGAACGAAAAGAAGAAAATTTTATTTTTCGGTGAATAGTAACTCGTGAATAGTAACTCATGAATAGCTACTCATGAATAGTAACCCCGACATGAAAAGTTCCAAATTTGATAAAAAGTTCAGATCAATAGTTCGGCATAATGATATTGAAGAAAATAATATCATTTAAGAAGAAAATAGCATCCCTTACCTCGGAAAGACGGTACTTCTGACTAGAATACTAGATATAGTGCTGAAGAAAACTTGTACCGTATAACAACACTCAAAGTATCAAATACTCACAAGAATACACTCGATATAGAGAGAGAAATAGAGAGAAACTTGTGTTTCTAGTGTGATTTTCAATTCTAACCTAAGCACCCTATTTATAGGAAAATACTTAGAACACCAAAGCAGAAAATTTAATATATTAATAATATATTTATCAAATTTTCCTTAGCCCACCTCTAGACATCTGATCTCAGCCCATTTATATCACATGTTAGCCCACTTAAATGCCAAAAAACATTTTTCTTCAAAATAATAAATAAAACTTCCAAAAATCAATTATTTCGGAACTTCAGAACTTCAATAATTTATAATAAATAGCCCTTTTATCAGAAAATTCGAATCTCGCGAGTTTTTATAGGAAATTCAATTCTCTACAACTTTGCAGAAGAAAGTTTTACTAAATTCTAAACAAAAATTGACCAAAATCCACAAACGCACAATTTTACAGTCAATAATAAATTTTCGGTCAAAAATTGTGTCCACCAACACACAAAATATGTGTTAATCATTTAATGCCACAAAAATACTCTTCCTCCTCATATACTCATATATCCTACATTCATTGCAAAAATATCACCAATAATATATTTAAATGAATTATTTTATCAGAAAAAGATAAAATATTAATTTTCAACAATTGTCACATTAAAAATTTTCTCCATCTATATCCACATAAAATCAATATTTTTCTCATCATATAAATTAATAATTAATTATACACAAATAATATTACAAAATTACAGTACTGGCAACCAGGCCGTTCCCAGGAAAGAGGGGGCTTTCCAATAAGGATTTTTCCTTACTGGTGCGCAATTAGATGACCAAACCTCTCCTTAGATAGAACTTTCTAGACATTGCCAATAATGTTATCTAATAATATTATTCAGATAATATGAATTATTGCTCCGATAATAGAAAATATCGCGTAGTGACAATTATAAAATATCAACGTAGCAATTATTTAATCAATAAAATATTGAACAGTAATTACTGTAACCATTATTGAGTAGTGCCTTCTTACGTAAGAATCAATAATTGGTGCAATATCGTGTGCTACTGTGCAATAACGCGTATTACCGTGTTTTAACCACCGAGTATTCCAACAGTATTAACGGTAACAACTAAGCCGTTATTTATAAACAACTTATTTTTGTCGTTTTCTTCATCCAATCGCTTTTCGTTATGGGGCCCACAAAAGACTGCGCCGTCGTACGAATATTCTCTGACAGTAAGAATATTCCACGACCAAGCGAATATTCCCCGACAATAATGAATATTTTATAACCACTTGCTTATTTAAAATATGTGTGCATTTTACCCATAACTAACCACATTAATCAAATCAACCCTTACTATTTCAGAATAATAAATAGAGGAAATTAAATTTTATTTATTAATAATTTGGGGTCTTACAACCTCCCCTCATGAAATTTCGTCCTCAAAATTGACATACGTACCTGGTGTTTCGAAAAGATGAGGATACCTCGCTTTCATTTCCGTTTCCAACTCCCAGGTCATTTCCTCAATAGCATGGTTTCTCCACAAAACTTTAACTTATGGTATGACCTTCGTGCGTAGGACATGCTCCTTCTTATCTAAGATCTTGACAAGTACCTCCTCGTATGTTAAGTCTTCGGCTATCTCATCCGGTTCTAACTCAATAACGTGGTTCGGGTCTTTCACATATTTACGAAGCACAGATATATGAAAAACATTATGAACACAAGACATACACATAATAATACATGATCCCCAATGTCAAATTTCACGTCCTTTCGATGAAGATCCGCATAACTCTTTTGTCGATCCTGTGCCGTTTGTATACATTGTCAAATCGTTTGGATCTTCCCTGTAGTCATTCGTACCAACTCTGGTCCCAACAACGTTGCTTCTCCCACCTCATCCTAACATACTGGAGAGCGACACTTTCGTCCATATAATGCTTCAAAGGGAGCCACACCTATACTTGCCTGATAACTGTTGTTGTAAGAGAATTCCACCAATGGTAGGTACTTATCCCAATTTCCTTTGAAATCTAGGACACAAAGTCTTAATAGATCTTCAAGAGTTTGAATAGCCCTCTCTGATTGCCCGTCCGTTTGAGGATGGTAAGCTGAACTAAATCGTAAATCCGTGCCTATAGCTTTTTGCAAGCTAACCCAAAATCTTGAAGTAAATCTTGGGTCACGATCCTAAACTATGGATACTGGCATGCCATGCAACCTTACAATCTCATTCACGTACATACTAGCAAGATGTTCAAGGGAATAAGTCTCCCGTATCGACAAGAAATGAGCAGACTTGGATAATCTATCAATAATAACCCAAATAGCATTTATGCCTTGAGAAACCGTGGGAAGACCCGTAACGAAATCTATGGTAATGTGTTCCCACTTCCATTTCGGAATCTCAAGTGGTTGCAATGGACCTTTTGGTACTTGATGTTCCGCCTTTACACGTTGACAAGTTAAACACCTCAAGATAAACTTTGCAATCTCTCTCTTCATATTGTTCCACTAAAATGTATGTCGAAGATCACAATACATTTTGGTACTTCCAGGATGGATTGTAAATGGTGTATTGTGTGCTTCCATCATGATCTTGTACTTCAAATCAAAATCGTTAGGAACACAAAGTCTGGAGTGGACTCGAAGTATTCCTTCTTCATCTATTCTTGCTTCTAGAATAGCACCTTCTTGCACTTTCATCTTCATACGCATCAGCTCCGGGTCTGTGGCTTAAGCAACTTTAACTTTATCGATTAAAGTTGGTTCTACGCGTATACTTGATATCATCACACTCGTTCCTGCATATGATCTTCTACTCAACGCGTCAGCTACCACATTTGCTTTTTCAGGATGGTATTGAATAGTGTGGTCGTAATCTTTCAACAGCTCGAGCCAACGTCATTGCCGCATGTTGAGTTCTTTTTGAGTGAAGAAATTTTTGAGGCTTTTATGGTCTGAATATATCTCCACTTTCTCCCTATATAGATAGTGCCTCTAGATCTTTAGCGCGAAAACGACTGCTGCCAACTCTAGATCATGAGTAGGATAATTCCTCTCATATTCTTTAAGTTATCGCGAGGCATAGGCTATGACTTTCCCACGTTACATGAGAACACATCCTAACCCTTTGCCTGAAGCATCGCTGTAGATAACAAATCCATCCGAATCAGATGGTATTGTCAGAACAGGTGCCGAAATGAGTCTCCTCTTAAGCTCTTGAAAACTCTTCTCGCATTCCTCGCTCCATACGAATTTGATATCTTTCCGAGTCAGCTGAGTTAATAGGGTAGCGATTCGAGAAAATTCTTACACGAATCTCTGATAATAACCAGCTAAGCCTAGAAAGCTACGTATTTCGACTACTGACTTAGGTTGCTCTCAACTGTGACTCATATCCCAATCTTGTATAGCACGTCACAATGACACCTATCAGTTTACTACCGCACGAATATGGTGTCCCCTACGGAGAGTCTGGCTTCAGTACATTCCACAAAGGAAGTCACCAGATAAAGGCTCAGGTACAAACTTCTACCGTTAGGTTTTTAACTCCTGAAGTTCAATAGGAGCCATTCCATATTAGATTTTAGAAGTGAGTTTTGTACCAGATTCAAGATCAATAAAGAATTTAACTTCACGTTCTGGGGGTGGACCGAAAAGTTCTTCAGGAAATATGTCAGGAAAGTTACTAACAACAGGAATATTATTCAAATTTGACGTGTCTTTATTCAAATCCATAACATGGGCTAAGAAAGCTTGACATCCGTTTTTCAATAAACGAATGGCTTTATGACTTGATATGACAGTGACTGATTTTAATGACTTTGTTGCTTGAATTCGAACAACAGGTTGATTAGGAATATGAAAACTAACCACCTTACGAAAACAATCAATTTTGGCATGATGAGTAGTTAACCAATCAATTCCTAAAATCACGTCAAATGCAAGTATCTTTAAAGAGATAAGGTCAACAGGTAAGGTGATGGTGCCAACTTGGATCAAACAAGATTTATAAACAGTGGATGTGATGAAAGTTTTCCCTAACGGAGTCTCCACAGATAAATCAAAGTCTAATTTCTCCGGAGTCAAGTTTAAACGTTGAGCACAAGTAGGAGAAATAAATGAATGGGTAGCACCGGTATCAAGTAAGGTATAAACTTCACATGAATTTATGATTAGCTTACCCGTGATCACTTCGTTTGGGTTCCTCGCATGTTGACCAGTCACGACAAACGCTCTTCCAAGAACCGTTGAGTTTGACTTTTCTGGGGTAGCCTTTTGAGTCACCGTCCCCGGTGAACTTGGTTTCCCTACCGTACAATCTCGAACGATATGTCCTTCCTTTCCACAATTATAGCATACCTTGAACTGTTGTGGACAGTTTGGGCTGATATGTCTCTCTTTTCCATATTTATAGCATATGACCGGTGGTCGTTCTCCTCCCTTGGAACCAGTTGCTGCTGGTGCTGACGTCTTCGTATTGTCATTGTTGAATCTCCTCTTTTTAAAATCTCCTCCCGACTCGCTTCTTCTATTTTCATGGCCACGATTACCACCAGAGTGGTTGCCGTTCTTGTCTGTATTTTTTTTTCTCCGCTGGTTATCATTGTTCTGATGACTGCTGTCACCAATATAATCCTGGTTGTAGTCCCTCGGTTGACCGTACTCGTTATCTCGCTCTAATAATTGAGCCCTGTTGACAACATCTGAATAGAGAGAAAAATTTATGAGAAATGAGATATTGACGTAAGCCGGGTTTCAAACCTCTCAGAAACATCCTCGTCATACGTTCCTCATTCTCCACCAAATGAGGTGCAAACCTGGACAACTCTGCAAACTTCGCCTCGTACTGGGACACCGTCATGTTGTTCTGCTCCAGTCTAATAAACTCTACTTCCTTTATATGACGAACACTTTCAGGAAAGTATTTGTCATTGAACAGTTTCTGAAATGTCTCCCAAGACATGCTGAGTGCGGCTGGATGGGTACGCTTCACAGACTCCCACCAGTAGTCTGCCTCGCCACGGAACATAAAGGTAGCTAATGGAACCTTCTGTTCCTCCGTGCATCCCAAGACATCGAATATCTTGGTAATTTGCTTGACCCACGTTTCCGCCATGATCGGATCCAGCTTTCCTTTAAATTCTGGTGGTCCAAACTCTTTGAACTGCTTAGCTGTGACCAGCTGTGCGTTGCCATTGTTTCTTCCTATATTTTGAACAGGAATCTCCTTCGTCTGGTTTTGCATGAACCGTAAAAAACTTCTAAACATCTTATCGTTCATCGTCTGCTCAGTGGTGTTGTTCACAGGAGGAACATTGCCAGCCTGTTGCACGTTCTCCTCGTTGGTGAGTACAGGTGTCTCCACGGTTTTATTTACTCCACTGTTAACATTCTCAGTCGACATTCTCAAATACTGCCATAAAATAAGGGTTAATTTAACAAATTAACATATCACATAATATCCTTATATTATGACCGACCAACAAATAAGCTTAGGTAGGACACACTAGCGAATGATTTACTCGTCACTCCCCTCCTAGTTCTATTCCCCGATCTCCGCCAGAGATCATATCCCTAAGCTCTGATACCAACTGTGACGCCCCCAAAATAGGTCCAATCCATCCAACCCATTCTGAGTCGCCAAATACATGGTACAGAAAATAACTACAACTTTATTATTACAATTGTCGTGCAAAATACGACAACACATATACTGTGAGTTTAAATACAAATATTGTCATCTAGACAGTATTCATACTCAATTAAGTCCTCATTATACTTATTGATACACTATTTTACAAAATAGTGAGGACTACTAAAACAACTGTCTTGAACCATCATTCCACACCCCGACTAGTACTCGCTACATTCTCGCCTCATGAGAAGAAAAATGGAACAACAAGGAAAAGCGTGAGCTCAATTAGCCTAGTAAAGAATATTATGACTAAGATAATATACAACAAATTATCCTTAGTCTTCAACAGGGAAAAATCTAATAGAATACAATAGACAACAAGTTTTAAATCAATATTCGCAGCGGAAAATAATAATTCATAGAAGAGTTACGTAGAGAATGAAATCTACGATTATCTATGAATTTAAAAGTCCATCATCAACATTTTATCCCTGTAACATCAATCAATAAATATCTTGAATCAAATAGTCATCTTTGCACTACAGGCCAAAGATATTCATCAGTTGGTCATGTTCATCTCAACACCTATTCATTTTTACACTACGGGCCAAAGATATTCATCAGAAATTATTCATCTTTGCACTACATGCCAAAGATATTCAATTATATCATCATTTAGTACTGAGGATGATGAAAAATATTTTAAAGGAAACGAATCCAGTGAAACAAAATAATAAATATTAAGGATTCGTATTTCAGCTATTCCATGTCCAAAAATATCTCATAAATAATCATAGTGGAGTAAAATTCAAGAATGATCAAAACATGTATACAATCAAAGCTAGTATCCAGAATAGATATTTTGGACGAAAAGAAGAAAATTTCATTTTTCGGTGAATAGTAACTCGTAAATAGTAACTCATGAATAGTAATCCCGACATGAAAAGTTCCAAATTTGATAAAAAGTTCAGATCAATACTTCGGCATAATGATATTGAAGAAAATAATATCATTTAAGAAGAAAATAACATCCCTTACCTCGGAAAGACGGTACTTCTGACTGGAATACTAGATATAGTGCTGAAGGAAACTTTCACCGTATAGCAACACTCAAAGTATCAAATACTCACAAGAATACGCTCGATATAGAGAGAGAAATAGAGAGAAACTTGTGTTTCTGGTGTGATTTTCAATTCTAACCTAAGCACCCTATTTATAGGAAAATGCTTAGAACACCAAAGCAGAAAATTTAATATAATAATAATATATTTATCAAATTTTCCTTAGCCCACCTCTAGACATCTGATCTAAGCCCATTTATATCACATGTTAGCCCACTTAAATGCCAAAAAACGTTTTTCTTCAAAATAATAAATAAAACTTCCAAAAATCAATTATTTCGAAACTTCAGACCTTCAATAATTCATAATAAATAGCCCTTTTATCAGAAAATTTGAATCTTGCGAGTTTTTATAGGAAATTCAATTCTCTACAACTTTGCAGAAGAAAGTTTTTCTAAATTCCAAATAGAAATTGACCGAAATCTACAAACGGGCGATTTTACAGTCAATAATAAATTTTCGGTCAAGAATTGTGTCCACCACCACACAAAACATGTGTTAATCATTTAATGCCACAAAAATACTCTTCCTCCTCATATACTCATATATCCCATATTCAATATAAAAATATCACCAATAATATATTTAAATGAATTATTTTATCAGAAAAAGATAAAATATTAATTTTTAACAATTGTCACATTAAAAATTTTCTCCATCTATATCACATAAAATCAATATTTTTCTCATCATATAAATCAATAATTAATTATACACAAATAATATTACAGAATCACAGTACTGGCAACCAGGCCGTTTCCAGGAAAGAGGGGGCTTTCCAATAAGGATTTCTCCTTACTGGAGTGCAATTAGATGACCAAACCTCTCCTTAGACAGAACTTTCTAGGCATTGCCAATAATGTTATCTAATAATATTATTCAGATAATATGAATTATTGCTCCGATAATGGAAAATACTGCGTAGTGACAATTATAAAATATCAACGTAGCAATTATTTAATCAATAAAATATTAAACAGTAATTATTGTAACCATTATTGAGTAGTGCCTTCTTACGTAAGAATCAATAATTAGTGCAATACCGTGTGCTACTGTGTAACAACGCGTATTACTGTGTTTTAACCACCGGGTATTCCAACAGTATTAACGGTAACAACTACGCTGTTATTTATAAACAACTTGTTTTTGTCGTCATCTTCATCCAATCGCTTTTCGTTATGGGGCCCACAAAAGACTGCGATGTCGTACGAATATTTCCCGACAACAAGAATATTCCACGACCAAACAAATATTCCCCGACAACAATGAATATTTTAGGACCACTTGCTTATTTGAAATATTTGCGCATTTTGCCCATAACTAACCACATTAATCAAATCAACCTTTACTATTTCAAAATAATAAATAGAGGAATAGGTCCAATCCTCCTAGTTCTATTCCACGATCTCCGTCAAAGATCATATCCCTAAGCTCTGACACCAACTGTGACGCCCCCAAAATAGGTCCATTCCACCGAACCCATTCTGAGTCACCAAATACATGGTACAGAAAGAACTACAACTTTATTAATACATTTGTCGTGCAAAATACGACAACACATATACTGTAAGTTTAAATACAAATATTATCATCTAGACAGTATTCATACTCAATTAAGTCCTCATTATACTTATTAATACACTATTTTACAAAATAGTGAGGACTACTAAAACAACTGTCTTGAACCATCATTCCACACCCCGACTAGTACTCGCTACATTCTCGCCTCCTGAGAAGAAAAATGGAACAACAAGGTAAATGGTGAGCTCAACTAGCCCAGTAAAGAATATTATGACTAAGATAATATACAACAAATTATCGTTAGTCTTCAACAGGGAAAAATCTAATAGAATACAATAGACAACAAGTTTTAAATCCATATTCGCAACGGAAAATAATAATTCATAGAAGAGTTACGTAGAGAATGAAATCTACGATTATCTATGAATTTAAAAGTCCATCATCAACATTTTATCCCTGTAACATCAATAAATATCTGGAATCAAATAGTCATCTTTGCACTACAGGCCAAAGATATTCATCAGTGGGTCATGTTCATCTCAACACATGTTCATCTTTGCACTACGGGCCAAAGATATTCATCAGAAATCATTCATCTTTGCACTACAGGCCAAAGATATTTAGTTATATCATCATTTAAGACTGAGGATGATGAAAAATATTTTAAAGAAAACGAATCCAATGAAGTAAAAGAACAAATATTAAGGATTCGTATTACAATTTATCTATGTCCAAAAATACCTTATAAACAATCATAGTGGAGTAAAATTCTAGAATGCTCAAAATATGGATACAATCAAAGCTAGTATCCAGAATAGATATTTTGTACAAAAAGAAGAAAATTTCATTTTTTGGTGAATAGTAACTCGTGAATAGTAACTCACGAATAGTAACCCCGACATGAAAAAGTTCTAAATTTGATAAAAGTTTCCAACCAATATTTCGGCATAATGATATTGAAGAAATAATATCATTTACGAAGAAAATAACATCCCTTACCTCGTAAAAATAATACTTCTAGTTGAAACACTTGATATAGGCTATGACTTGAACTTACACCGTATAGCAATACTCAAAGTATTAGAATACTCACAAGAATACGCTCAATAATATAGAGAGAGAAAGAGAGAGAAGATTTCAGTTTCTGGTGTGATTTTCAATTCTAACCTAAGTACCCTATTTATAGGAAAATGCTTAAAACACCAAAGCAGAAAATTGAATATAATAATATTATATTTACAAAATTGTCAAGCCCACCTTAGAAGATCTGAATTCAGCCCATTCTTATCACATGTTGAGCCCACTAATTTGCAAAAAATGTTTTTCTTTAAAATAATAATTAAAACTTCCAAAAATCAATTATTTCGGAACTTTAGAACTTCAATAATTTATAATAAATAGCTCTTTTTATAGAAAATTCAATTCTCTACAACTTTGCAGAAGAAAGTTTTTCCAAATTCCAAACAGAAATTGACCGAAATCCACAAACGGACGATTTTACAATCTATAATAAATTTTCGGTCAAGAATTGTGTCCACCAATACACAAAACATGTGTTAAATATTTAATCCAACAAAAATACTCTTCCTCCTCATTTATTCATATATCCCACATTCATTGTAAAAATATCACCATTAATATATTATTAAAATAATATATTTAAATGAATTATTTTATCAGAAAAAGATAAAATATTAATTTACAACAATTGTCAAATTTAAAAATTTTTCTCCATCTATATCCACATAATATCAATATTTTCCTCATCATATAAATCAATAATTAATTATTCACAAATAATATTACAGAATCACATTACTGACAACTAGGCAGTTCCCAGGAAAGGGGGGCTTTCCAATAAGGATCTCTCCTTACTGGTGCACAATTAGATGACCAAACCTCTCATTAGACAGAACTTTCTAGACATTGCCAATAATATTATTCAGATAATATGAATTATTATTCCAAAAATAGAAAATACTGTGTAGTGGCAATTATTAAAACAACAGTAATATAAAATATCAACGCAGCAATTATTGAATCAATAAAATACGATATTGAACAGTAATTACTATAATAATTATTGAGTAGTGCCTTCTTACGTAAGAATCAATAATTGGTACAATACCGTGTGCTACTGTGCAACAACGCGTATTACTGTGTTTTAACCACCGGGTATTCCAACAGTATTAACGGTAACAACTACGCCATTATTTATAAACAACTTGTTTTTGTCGTTTTCTTCATCCAATCCCTTTCCGTTATGTGGCCCACAAAAGACTGCGCCGTTGTACGAATATTCCCCGACAGGAAGAATATTCCACGACCAAATGAGTATTCCCCGACAACAATGAATATTTTATAACCACTTGCTTATTTAAAATATTTACGAATTTTACCCATAACTAACCACATTAATCAAATCAACCCTTACTATTTCAGAATAATAAATAGAGAAAATTCAATTTTATTTATAATAAGTTGGGGTCTTACAACCTCTCCTCCTTAGGAAATTTCGTCCTCGAAATTGACATACGTACCTGGTGTTTCGAAAAGATGAGGATACCTCGCTTTCATTTCCATTTCCAACTCTCAGGTCATTTCTTCAATAGTATGGTTCCTCCACAAAACTTTAACTTGTGGTATGACTTTCGTGCGTAGGACATGCTGCTTCCTATCTAAGATCTTGACATGTACCTCTTCGTACGTTAAGTCTTCGGCTATCTCGTCTAGTTCTAACTCAATAACGTGGTTTGGATCTTTCACATATTTACGAAGCATAGATATGTGAAAAACATTATGAACACAAGACATGCTTGGAGGTAACGTGAGTCTATAGGCCACATTTCCAACTCGGTCAAGAATCTGAAATGGACCAAAAAATCGTGGATTGAGCTTTCCTCTCTTCCCAAATCTTGTAACTCATTTCCATGGAGCTACACGTAATAATACATGATCCCCAATGTCAAATTCCACGTCCTTTCGATGAAGATCTGCATAACTCTTTTGTCGATCCTGTGCCGTTTGTATACGTTGTCGAATCGTTTGGATCTTCTCTGTAGTCATTTGTACCAACTCTGGTCCCAACAACGTTGCTTCTCCCACCTCACCCCAACATACTGGAGAGCGGCACTTTCGTCCATACAATGCTTCAAATGGAGCCACACCTATACTTGCCTGATAACTGTTATTGTAGGAGAATTCCACCAATGGTAAATACTTATCCCAACTGCTTTTGAAGTTTAGGACACAGAGTCTTAATAGATCTTCAAGAGTTTGAATAGTCCTCTCTGATTGCCCGTCCGTTTGAGGATGGTAAGCCGAACTAAATCGTAAATCCGTGCCCATAGCTTTTTGCAAGCTTACCCAAAATCTTGAAGTGAATCTTGGGTCACGATCTAAAATTATGGATACTGGCATGCCATGTAACCTCACAATCTCATTTACGTACATACTAGCAAGACGTTTAAGGGAATAAGTCTCCTGTATTGGCAAGAAATGAGCAGACTCGGTTAATCTATCAATAATAACCCAAATAGCATTTATGCCTTGAGATACCGTGGAAAGACCCGTAACGAAATCCATGGTAATGTGTTTTCACTTCCATTTCGAAATCTCAAGTGGTTGCAATGGACCCTTTGGCACTTGGTGCTCCGCCTTTACACGTTGACAAGTTAAACACCTCGAAATAAACTTTGCAATCTCTCTCTTCATATTGTTCCACCAAAATGTATGCCGAAGATCACGATACATTTTGGTACTGCCAGGATGGATCACAAATGGTGTATTGTGTGCCTCCATCATAATCTTGTACTACAAATCAGAGTCGTTAGGAACACAAAGTCTAGAGTGGACTCGAAGTATTCCTTCTTCATCGATTCTCGCTTCCAGAATAGCACCTTCTTGTACTTTCTTCTTTATACGCATCAGCTCTGGGTCTGTGGCTTAAGCAACTTTAACTTTATCGATTAAAGTTGATTCTACGCGTATACTTGACACCATCGCACTCGTTCTTGCATATGATCTTCTACTCAATGCGTCAGCTACCACGTTTGCTTTTCTAGGATGGTATTTGATGGTATGATCGAAATCTTTTAACAGCTCGAGCCAACGTCGGTGTCGCATGTTGAATTCTTAGAAACTCTTCTCGCATTCCTCGGTCCATTCGAAGTTTGTATCTTTTTGAGTCAGCTGAGTTAATGGAGTAACGATTCGAGAAAATTCTTTTACGAATCTCCGATAATAACCAGAAAGCTACGTATTTCGATTACTGACTTAGGTTGCTCTCAACTGTGACTCATATCCCAATCTTGGATATCACGTCACAATGGCACCTATCAGTTTACTACCATACGAATATGGCGTCCCCTACGGAGAGTCTGGCTTCAATGCATTCCACAAAGGAAGTCACCAGATAGAGGCTCGGTTATCAACTTCTATAGTTGGGTTTTTAACTCCTGAAATTCAATAGGAGCCATTCGATATGAGATTTTAGAAATGGGTTTTGTACCGGGTTTAAAGTCGATACAAAATTCAATATCACGCTCTGGGAGTAAGCCAAAAAATTCTTCAGGAAATACGTCAAAAATTTTACTAACAACAGAAATATCATTCAAATCTGACGTATTTTTGTTCAAGTTCATGACATGGCTAAGAAAGCTTGACATCCATTTTTCAATAAACGAATGACTTTACGACTTGATTTGACAGTGATTGACTTCAGTGGTTTGGTTACTTGAATTCGAATAACAAGTTGCTTAGGAATATGAAAACTAACAACCTTACGAAAGCAATCAATTTTGGCATGATGAGTAGTTAACCAATTAATTCCTAAAATCACATCAAAATCAAGTATCTTTAAAGAGATAAGGTCAACAGGTAATGTGATGGTGCCAACTTAGATCAGACAAGATTTATAAACAGTGGATGTAACGAAAGTTTCTCCTAACGGAGTTTCAACAGATAAGTCAAAGTCTAATTTTCTCCGAAGTCAATTTTAAACGTTGAGTATAAGCAGGAGAGATAAATGAATGGGTAGAACCGGTATCTAATAAGGTATAGACTTCGTAAAAATTTATAATTAACTAATCCGTGCTAAATTCGTTCGGGTTCCTCGTATTCTGACCAGTCACGAAAAACGCTCTTCCAGAAACTGTTGACTTTAACTTTTCTGGGACAACTTTTTGAGTCACCACCCCCGTTGGACTTGGTTTCGCTACATTTGTCGTGCAAAATACGACAACACATATACTGTGAGTTTAAATACAAATATTGTCATCTATACAGTATTCATACTCAATTAAGTCCTCATTATACTTATTGATACACTATTTTACAAAATAGTGAGGACTACTAAAACAACTGTCTTGAATCATCATTTCACACCCCGACTAGTACTCGCTACATTCTCGCCTCCTGAGAAGAAAATAGAACAACAAGGAAAAGGGTGAGCTCAACTAGCCCAATAAAGAATATTATAACTAAGATAATATACAACAAATTATCGTTAGTCTTCAACAGGGAAAAATCTAATAGAATACAATAGACAACAAGTTTTAAATCCATATTCGCAGCGGAAAATAATAATTCATAGAAGAGTTACGTAGAGAATGAAATCTACGATTATCTATGAATTTAAAAGTCCATCATCAACATTTTATCCCTGTAACATCAATAAATATCTAGAATCAAATAGTCATCTTTGCACTACAGGCCAAAGATATTCATCAGTGGGTCATGTTCATCTCAACACATGTTCATCTTTGCACTACGGGCCAAAAATATTCATCAGAAATCATTCATCTTTGCACTACAGGCCAAAGATATTTAGTTATATCATCATTTAAGACTGAGGATGATGAAAAATATTTTAAAAAAAACAAATCCAGTGAAGCAAAAGAACAAATATTAGGGATTCGTATTACAGTTTATCCATGTCCAAAAATACCTTATAAACAATCATAGTGGAGTAAAATTCAAGAATGATCAAGATATTGATACAATCAAAGCTAGTATCCAGAATAGATATTTTGGACAAAAAGAAGAAAATTTCATTTTTCGGTGAATAGTAACTCGTGAATAGTAACTCATGAATAGTAACCCTGACATGAAAAAGTTCCAAATTTGATAAAAATTTAGAACCAATATTTCGGCATAATGATATTGAAGAAATAATATCATTTACGAAGAAAATAACATCCCTTTCCTCGTAAAAACAGTACTTCTAGTTGAAACAACGGATATAGGCTATGACTTGAACTTGCACCGTATAGCAATGCTCAAAGTATTAGAATACTCACAAGAATACGCTCACTAATATAGAGAGAGAAAGAGAGAGAAGATTTCAGTTTCTGGTGTGATTTTCAATTCTAACCTAAGCACCCTATTTATAGGAAAATACTTAGAACACAAAAGCAGAAAATTGAATATAATAATATTATGTTTACAAAATTGCCAAGCCCACCTTAGAAGATCTGAATTCAGCCCATTCTTATCACATGTTGAGCCCACTAATTTGCAAAAAATGTTTTTCTTTAAAATAATATTTAAAACTTCTAAAAATCAATTATTTCGGAACTTCAGAACTTCAATAATTCATAATAAATAGCCCTTTTGTCAGAAAATTCGAGTCTCGTTATATTTTATAGGAAATTCAATTCTCTACAACTTTGCAGAAGAAAGTTTTTCCAAATTCCAAACAGAAATTGACCGAAATCCACGAACGGACGATTTTACAGTCTATAATAAATTTTCGGTCAAGAATTGTGTCCACCAACACACAAAACATGTGTTAAATATTTAATACCATAAAAATACTCTTCCTCCTCATTTATTCATATCTAACATTCATTGTAAAAGTATCACCATTAATATATTATTAAAATAATATATTTAAATGAATTATTTTATCAAAAAAAGATAAAATATTAATTTTCAACAATTGTCACATTTAAATATTTTTCTCCATCTATATCCACATAATATCAATATTTTCCTCATCATATAAATCAATAATTAATTATTCACAAATAATATTACAGAATCACATTACTGACAACCAGGCAGTTCCTAGGAAAGAGGGGGCTTTCCAATAAGGATCTCTCCTTACTGGCGCGCAATTAGATGACCAAACCTCTTATTAGACAGAACTTTCTAGACATTGCCAATAATGTAATCTAATAATATTATTCAGATAATATGAATTATTGTTCCAATAATAGAAAATACTGTGTAGTGGCAATTATTAAAACAACAGTAATATAAAATATATACGCAGCAATTATTGAATCAATAAAATACGATATTGAACAGTAATTACTGTAATAATTATTGAGTAGTGCCTTCTTACGTAAGAATCAATAATTGGTGCAATACCGTGTGCTACTGTGTAACAACGTGTATTACTGTGTTTTAACCACCGGGTATTCCAACAGTATTAACGGTAACAACTACGCCGTTATTTATAAACAACTTGTTTTTATCGTTTTCTTCATCCAATCACTTTTTGTTATGGGGCCCACAAAAGACTGCGCCGTCGTATGAATATTTCCCGACAGGAAGAATATTCCACGACCAAATGAATATTCCCCGACAACAATGAATATTTTATAACCACTTGCTTATTTAAAATATTTGCGCATTTTACCCATAACTAACCACATTAATCAAATCAACCCTTACTATTTCAGAATAATAAATAGAGGAAATTCAATTTTATTTATAATAAGTTGGGGTCTTACAACGTTGTAAGACCCCAACTTATTATAAATAAAATTGAATTTCCTTTATTATTTTGAAATAGTAAGGGTTGATTTGATTAATGTAGTTAGTTATGGGTAAAATACGTAAATATTTCAAATAAGCAGGTGGTTATAAAATATTCATTATTGTCGGGAAATATTCATTTGGTCGTGGAATATTCTTCCTGTCGGGGAATATTCGTACGACGGCGTAGTCTTTTGTGGGCCTCATAACGGAAAGCGATTGGATGAAGAAAACGACAAAAACAAGTTATTTATAAATAACGGCGTAGTTGTTACCGTTAATACTGTTGGAATACCCGGTGGTTAAAACACAGTAATACGCGTTGTTGCACAGTAGCACACGGTATTGAACCAATTATTGATTCTTACGTAAGAAGGCACTACTCAATAATTGTTATAGTAATTACTATTCAATATTATATTTTATTGATTCAATAATTATTGCGTTGATATTTTATATTACTGTTGTTTTAATAATTGTCACTACACAGTATTTTCTATTATCGGAACAATAATTCATATTATCTGAATAATATTATTAGATAACATTATTGACAATGTCTAGAAAGTTCTGTCTAAGGAGAGGTTTGGTCATCTAATTGCGCGCCAGTAAGGAGAGATCCTTATTGGAAAGCCCCCTCTTTCCTGGGAACGGCCTGGTTGCCAGTACTGTGATTCTGTAATATTATTTGTGTATAATTAATTATTGATTTATATGATGAGGAAAATATTGATTTTATGTGGATATAGATGGTGAAAATTTTTAAAGTGACAATTGTTGAAAATTAATATTTTATCTTTTTCTGATAAAATAATTCATTTAAATATATTATTTTAATAATATATTGATGGTGATATTTTTACAATGAATGTGGGATATATGAGTATATGAGGAGGAAGAGTATTTTTGTGGCATTAAATGATTAACACATGTTTTGTGTGTTGGTGGACACAATTCTTGAACAAAAATTTATTATTGACTGTAAAATCGTCCGTTTGTGGATTTTGGTTAATTTCTGTTTAGAATTTGGAAAAACTTTCTTTTGCAAAGTTGTAGAGAATTGAATTTCCTATAAAAAGTCGCGAGATTCGAATTTTCTGACAAAAAGGCTATTTATTATGAATTATTAAAGTTCTGAAGTTCCGAAATAATTAATTTTTGGAAGTTTTAATTATTATTTTAAAGAAAAACATTTTTTGCAAATTAGTGGGCTCAACATGTGATAAGAATGGGCTGAATTCAGATCTTCCAAGATGGGCTTGATAATTTTGTAAATATAATATTATTATATTCAATTTTCTGCTTTGGTGTTCTAAACATTTTCCTATAAATAGGGTGCTTAGGTTAGAATTGAAAATCACACCAGAAACATAAGTTTCTCTCTATTTCTCTCTCTATATCGAGCGTATTCTTGTGAGTATTTGATACTTTGAGTGTTGCTATACTGTGCAAGTTTCCTTCAGCACTATATCTAGTATTCCAGTCAGAAGTACCGTCTTTTCGAGGTAAGGGATGTTATTTCTTCTTAAATGATATTTTTCTTTAATATCATTATGCTAGGAAAAGAGTTATTGGTCCATTTCAGATTCTTGATCGAGTAGGAAATGTGACCTATAGACTCGCGTTACCTCCAAGCATGTCTCGTGTTCATAACGTTTTTCACATATCTATGCTTCGTAAATATGTGAAAGACCCAAATCACGTTATTGAGTTAGAACCAGACGAGATAGCCTAAGACTTAACGTTCGAAGAGGTACCTATCAAGATCTTGGATATGAAGGAGCATGTCCTACGCATGAAGGTCATACCACAAGTTAAAGTTTTGTGGAGGAACCGTGCTATTGAAGAAATGACCTGGGAGTTGGAAACGGAAATGAAAGTGAGGTATCCTCATCTTTTCGAAACACCAGGTACGTAAGTCAATTTCGAGGACGAAATTTCATAAGGAGGGGAGGTTGTAAGACCCCAACTTATTATAAATAAAATTGAATTTTCTTTATTATTTTGAAATAGTAAGGGTTAATTTGATTAATGTGGTTAGTTATGGGTAAAATGCGCAAATATTTCAAATAAGCAGGTGGTTATAAAATATTCATTATTGTCGGGGAATATTCATTTGGTCGTGGAATATTCTTCCTGTCGGGGAATATTCGTACGACGGCACAATCTTTTGTGGGCCCCATAACGGAAAGCGATTGGATGAAGAAAACGACAAAAACAAGTTATTTATAAATAACGGCGTAGTTGTTACCGTTAATACTGTTAGAATACCCGGTGGTTAAAACACAATAATACACGTTGTTGCACAGTAGCACACGGTATTGCACCAATTATTGATTCTTACGTAAGAAGGCACTACTCAATAATTGTTACAGTAATTACTGTTCAATATTGTATTTTATTGATTCAATAATTGCTGCGTTGGTATTTTATATTACTGTTGTTTTAATAATTGTTACTACAAAGTATTTGCTATTATCGGAACAATAATTCATATTATCTGAATAATAGTATTAGATAACATTATTGGCAATGCCTAGAAAGTTATGTCTAAGGAGAGGTTTGGTCATCTAATTGCGCGCCAGTAAGGAGAGATCCTTATTGGAAAGCCCCCTCTTTCCTGGGAACGACCTGGTTGCCAGTACTGTGATTCTGTAATATTATTTGTGTATAATTAATTATTGATTTATATGATGAGGAAAATATTGATTTTATGTGGATATAGATGGAGAAAATTTTTAATGTGACAATTCTTAAAAATTAATATTTTATCTTTTTCTGATAAAATAATTCATTTAAGTATATTATTTTAATAATATATTGATGGTGATATTTTTACAATGAATGTGGGATATATGAGTATATGAGGAGGAAGAGTATTTTTGTGGTATTAAATGATTAACACATGTTTTGTGTGTTGGTGAACACAATTCTTAACCGAAAATTTATTATTGACTGTAAAATCGTCCGTTTATAGATTTCGGTCAATTTCTGTTTGAAAATTGGAAAAACTTTCTTCTGTAAAGTTGTAGAGAATTGAATTTCCTATAAAAAGTCGCGAGATTCAAATTTTCTGACAAAAGGGCTATTTATTATGAATTATTGAAGTTATGAAGTTTCGAAATAATTGATTTTTGGAAGTTTTAATTATTATTTTAAAGAAAAACATTTTTTGCAAATTAGTGGGCTCAACATGTGATAAGAATGGGCTGAATTCAGATCTTCCAAGATGGGCTTGACAATTTTATAAATATAATATTATTATATTCAATTTTCTGCTTTGGTGTTCTAAGCATTTTCCTATAAATAGGGTGCTTAGATTAGAATTGAAAATCACACCAGAAACACAAGTTTCTCTCTGTTTCTCTCTCTATATTGAGCGTATTCTTATGAGTATTTGATACTTTGAGTGTTGCTATACGGTGCAAGTTTCCTTCAGCACTATATCTAATATTCCAGTCAGAAGTACCGTCTTTCCGAGGTAAGGGATGTTATTTCTTCTTAAATGATATTATTTTCTTCAATATCATTATGCCGAAGTATTGATTTGAACTTTTTATCAAATTTGGAACTTTTCATGTCGGGATTACTATTCATGAGTTACTATTCACGAGTTACTATTCACCGAAAAATGAAATTTTCTTCTTTTTGTACAAAATATCTATTCTGGATACTAACTTTGATTGTATCCATGTTTTGATCATTCTTGAATTTTACTCCACTATGATTATTTATGAGGTATTTTTGGACATGGAATAGCTGAAATACGAATCCTTAATATTTATTCTTTTGTTTCACTTGATTCGTTTTCTTTAAAATATTTTTCATCATCCTCAGTCCTAAATGATGATGTTACTGAATATCTTTGGCCTGTAGTGCAAAGATGAATGATTTCTGATGAATATCTTTGGCCCGTAGTGCAAAGATGAACAGGTGTTGAGATGAACTTGACCAACTGATGAATATCTTTGGCCTGTAGTACAAAGATGACTATTTGATTCAAGATATTTATTGATTGATGTTACAGGGATAAAATGTTGATGATGGACTTTTAAATTCATAGATAATCGTAGATTTCATTCTCAACGTAACTCTTTTATGAATTATTATTTTCTACTGCGAATATTGATTTAAAAGTTGTTGTCTATTGTATTCTATTAGATTTTTTCCTGTTGAAGACTAAGGATAATTTGTTGTATATTATCTTAGTCATAATATTCTTTACTGTGCTAGTTGAGCTCACCCTTTTCCTTGTTGTTCTATTTTTCTTCTCAGGAGGTGAGAATTTAGCGAGTACTAGTCGGGGTGTGGAATGATGGTTCAAGACAGTTGTTTTAGTAGTCCTCACTATTTTGTAAAATAGTGTATCAATAAGTATAATGAGGACTTAATTGAGTATGAATACTGTCTAGATGACAATATTTGTATTTAAACTCACAGTATATGTGTTGTCGTATTTTGCACGACAATTGTAATAATAAAGTTGTAGTTATTTTCTGTACCATGTATTTGGCGACTCAGAAAGACCCCAAATTATTAGTAAATGAAATTTAATTCCTCTATTTATTATTTTAAAATAGTAAGGGTTGATTTGATTAATGTGGTTAGTTATGGGTAAAATGCGCAAATGTTTTAAATAAGCAAGTGATCCTAAAATATTCATTGTTGTCGGGAAATATTTGTTTGGTCGTGGAATATTCGTATGACGGCGCAGCCTTGTGTGGGCCCCATAACGAAAAGCGATTGGATGAAAAAAATGACAAAAATAAGTTGTTTATAAATAACGGCGTAGTTGTTGCCGTTAATACTGTTGGAATAACCGGTGGTTAAAAAACAGTAATACGCATTGTTACACAGTAGCACACGGTATTGCACCAATTAATTATTCTTACGTAAGAAGGTACTACTCAATAATGGTTACAGTAATTACTGTTCAATATTTTATTGATTAAATAATTGCTACGTTTATATTTTATAATTGTCAATACGCAGTATTTTCCATTATCGGAGCAATAATTCATATTATCTGTATAATATTATTAGATAACATTATTGACAATGTCTAGAAAGTTCTGTCTAAAGAGAGGTTTGGTCATCTAATTGCGCGCCAGTAAGGAGAAATCCTTATTGGAAAGCCCCCTATTTCTTGGGAACGGCCTGGTTGCCAGTACTGTGATTCTGTAATATTATTTGTGTATAATTAATTATTGATTTATATGATGAGAAAAATATTGATTTTATGTGGATATAGATGTAGAAAATTTTTAATGTGACAATTGTTAAAAATTAATATATTATCTTTTTCTGATAAAATAATTCATTTAAATATATTATTTTAATAATATATTGATGGTGATATTTTTACAATGAATGTGGGATATATGAGTATATGAGGAGGAAGAGTATTTTTGTGGCATTAAATGATTAACACATGTTTTGTGTGTTGGTGGACAAAATTCTTGACCGAAAATTTATTATTGACTGTAAAATCGCCCGTTTGTGGATTTCGGTCAATTTTTGTTTGGAATTTCGAAAAACTTTCTTTATGCAAAGTTGTAGAGAATTGAATTTCCGCAAATATTTCAAATACTATATCTAGTATTCCAGTCAGAAGTACCGTCTTTCCGAGGTAAGGGATGTTATTTTTTTCGTAAATGATATTATTTCTTCAATATCATTATGCCGAAATGATATCATTACTATTCACGAGTTACTATTCACGAGTTATTATTTTTCGGTAAATAGTAACTCGTGAATAGTAACTCTTGAATAGTAACCCCGACATAAAAAATTTCAAATTTGATAAAAAGTTCAGATCAATACTCCGGCATAATGATATTGAAGAAAATAATGTCATTTAAGAAGAAATAACATCCCTTACCTCGGAAAGACGGTACTTCTGACTGGAATACTAGATATAGTGCTGAAGAAAACTTGCACCGTATAGCAACACTCAAAGTATCAAATACTCACAAGAATACGCTCGATATAGAGAGAGAAATAGAGAGAAACTTGTGTTTCTGGTGTGATTTTCAATTCTAACCTAAGCACCCTATTTATAGGAAAATGCTTAGAACACCAAAGCAGAAAATTTAATATATTAATAATATATTTATCAAATTTTCCTTAGCCCACCTCTAGACATCTGATCTCAGCCCATTTATATCACATGTTAGCCCACTTAAATGCCAAAAAACGTTTTTCTTCAAAATAATAAATAAAACTTCCAAAAATCAATTATTTCGGAGCTTCAGAACTCCAAACAGAAATTGACCGAAATCCACAAACGGGCGATTTTACAGTCAATAATAAATTTTCGATCAAGAATTGTGTCCACCAACACACAAAATATGTGTTAATCATTTAATACCACTAAAATACTCTTCCTCCTCATATACTCATATATTCCACATTCATTATAAAAATATCACCATCAATATATTATTAAAATAATATATTTAAATAAATTATTTTATCAAAAAAGATAAAATATTAATTTTCAACAATTGTCACATTAAAAATTTTCTCCATCTATATCCACATAAAATCAATATTTTCCTCATCATATAAATCAATAATTAATTATACACAAATAATATTACAGAATCACAGTACTTGCAACCAGGCCGTTCCTAGGAAAGAGGGGGCTTTCCAATAAGGATTTCTCCTTACTGGCGCGTAATTAGATGACCAAACCTCTCCTTAGACAGAACTTTCTAGACATTGCAAATAATGTTATCTAATAATATTATTCAGATAATATGAATTATTGCTCCGATAATGGAAAATACCGCGTAGTGACAATTATAAAATATCAACGTAGCAATTATTTAATCAATAAAATATTGAACAGTAATTACTGTAACCATTATTGGGTAGTGCCTTCTTACGTAAGAATCAATAATTGGTGCAATACCGTGTGCTACTGTGTAACAACGCGTATTACTGTGTTTTAACCACCGGGTATTCCAACAGTATTAACGGTAACAAATACGTCGTTATTTATAAACAAATTATTTTTGTCGTTTTCTTCATCCAATCACATTCCGTTATGGGGCCCACACAAGGCTGCGCCGTCATACGAATATTCCCCGACAACAAGAATATTCCACGACCAAACAAATATTCCCCGGCAACAATGAATATTTTAGGACCACTTGCTTATTTGAAATATTTGCGTATTTTACCCATAACTAACCACATTAATCAAATCAACCCTTACTATTTCAAAATAATAAATAGAGGAATTAAATTTTATTTATTAATAATTTGGGGTCTTACAACCTCCCCTCCTTATGAAATTTTATCCTCGAAATTGACATACGTACCTGGTGTTTCGAAAAGATGAGGATACCTCGCTTTCATTTCCGTTTCCAACTCCCAGGTCATTTCCTCAATAGCATGGTTTCTCCACAAAACTTTAACTTGTGGTATGACCTTCGTGCGTAGGACATGCTCCTTCTTATCCAAGATCTTGACAGGTACCTCCTCGTACGTTAAGTCTTCGGCTATCTCGACCGGTTCTAACTCAATAACGTGGTTCAGGTCTTTCACATATTTACGAAGCACAGATATATGAAAAACATTATGAACACGAGACGTACTTGGAGGTAACGCGAGTCTATAGGCCACATTTCCTACTCGGTCAAGAATCTGAATTGGACCAATAAATCGTGGATTGAGCTTTCCTCTCTTCCCAAATCTCGTAACTCCTTTCCATGGAGCTACACGTAATAATACATGATCCCCAATGTCAAATTTCACGTCCTTTCGATGAAGATCCGCATAACTCTTTTGTCGATCCTGTGCCGTTTGTATACGTTGTCGAATCGTTTGGATCTTTTCCGTAGTCATACGTACCAACTCGGGTCCTAACAATTTTGCTTCTCCCACCTCATCCCAGCATACTGGAGAACGACACTTTCATCCATACAGTGCTTCAAATGGAGCCACACCTATACTTGCCTGATAACTATTTTTGTAGGAGAATTCCACAAATGGTAGGTACTTATCCCAACTCCCTTTGAAATCTAGGACATAAAGTCTTAATAGATCTTCAAGAGTTTGAATAGTCCTCTCTGATTTCACGTCCGTTTGAAGATGGTAAGCTGAACTAAATCGTAAATCCGTGCCTATAGCTTTTTGCAAGCTAACCCAAAATCTTGAAGTGAATCTTGGGTCACGATCCGAAACTATGGATACTGGCATGCCATGCAACCTTACAATCTCATTCACATACATACTAGCAAGACGTTCAAGGAAATAAGTCTCCCGTATCGGCAAGAAATGAGCAGACTTGGTTAATCTATCAACAATCACCCAAATAGTATTTATGCCTTGAGAAACCGTGGGAAGACCCGTAACGAAATCCATGGTAATGTGTTCCCACTTCCATTTCGGAATCTCAAGTGGTTGCAATGGACCTTTTGGTACTTAATGCTCCGCCTTTACACGTTGACAAGTTAAACACCTCGAGATAAACTTTGCAATCTCTCTCTTCATATTGTTCCACCAAAATGTATGTCGAAGATCACGATACATTTTAGTACTTCCAGGATGGATTACAAATGGTGTATTGTGTGCCTCCATCATGATCTTGTACTTCAAATCAGAATCGTTAGGAACACAAAGTCTGGAGTGGACTCAAAGTATTCCTTCTTCCTCGATTCTTGCTTCTGGAATAGCACCTTCTTGCACTTTCTTCTTCATACGCATCAGCTCCGGGTCTGTAGCTTGAGCAACTTTAACTTTATCGATTAAAGTTGGTTCTACGCGTATACTTAACATCATCGCACTCGTTCCTGCATATGATCTTCTACTCAACACGTCAGCTACCACGTTTTCTTTTCCAGGATGTCATTGAATAGTGTGGTCGTAATCTTTCAACAGCTCGAGCCAACGTCGTTGCCGCATGTTGAGTTCTTTTTTAGTGAAGAAATATTTGAGGCTTTTATGGTCTGAATATATCTCCACTTTCTCCCCATATAGATAGTGCCTCCAGATCTTTAGCGCGAAAACGACTGCTGCCAACTCTAGATCATGAGTAGGATAATTCCTCTCATATTCTTTAAGTTGTCGCGAGGCATAGGCTATGACTTTCCCACGTTGCATGAGAACACATCCTAACCCTTTGCCTGAAGCATCGCTGTAGATAACAAATCCATCAGAACCAGATGGTATTGTCAGAACAGGTGTCAAAATGAGTCTCCTCTTAAGCTCTTGGAAACTCTTCTCGCATTCTTCGCTCCATACGAATTTGAGATCCTTCCGAGTCAGCTGAGTTAATGAAGTAGCGATTCGAGAAAATCCTTTTACGAATCTCCGACAATAACCAGAAAGCTACGTATTTTGATTACTGACTTAGGTTGCTCTCAACTGTGACTCATATCCCAATCTTAGATAGCACGTCACAATGACACCTATCAGTTTATTACCGCACGAATATGGCATCCCCTACGGAGAGTCTGGCTTCAATGTATTCCACAAAGGAAGTCACCAGATAGAGGCTCGGTTATCAACTTCTATTGTTGGGTTTTTAACTCTTGAAGTTCAATAGGAGCCATTCGATATGAGATTTTAGAAATGGGTTTTGTACCGGGTTCAAAGTCGATACAAAATTCAATATCACGCTCTGGGAGTAAGCCAAGAAACTCTTCAGGAAATACGCCAAAAATTTTACTAACAACAGAAATATCATTCAAATCTGACGTATTTTTGTTCAAGTCCATGACATGGCTAAGAAAGCTTGACATCCGTTTTTCAATAAACGAATGACTTTACGGCTTGATATGACAGTGATTGACTTCAGTGGTTTGGTTGCTTGAATTCGAATAACAGGTTGCTTAGGAATATGAAAACTAACAACCTTACGAAAGTAATCAATTTTGGCATGATGAGTAGTTAACCAATTAATTCCTAAAATCACATCAAATGCAAGTATCTTTAAAGAGATAAGGTCAACAGGTAAGCTGATGGTGCCAACTTGGATCAAATAAGATTTATAAACAGTGGATGTGATGAAAGTTTCCCCTAACGGAGTCTCCACAGATAAATCAAAGTCTAATTTCTCCAAAGTCAAGTTTAAACGTTGAGCACAAGTAGGAGAAATAAATGAATGGGTAGCACCGGTATCTAGTAAGGTATAAACTTCACATGAATTTATGATTAGCTTACCCGTCGTTTGGGTTCCTCGCATGTTGACCAGTCACGACAAACGCTCTTCCAGGAACCGTTGACTTTAACTTTTCTGGGGCAGCCTTTTGAGTCACCATCCCCGCTGGACTTCGTTTCGCTACAGTGCAATCTCGAGCGATATGTCCTTCCTTTCCACAATTATAACATACCTTAAACTGCTGTGGGCAGTTTGGGCTGATATGTCCTTCTTTTTCGCACTTATAGCATATAACCGGTGGTCGTTCTCCTCCCTTGGAACCAGTTGCTGCTGGTGCCGACGTCTTCGTATTGTCATTGTTGAATCTCCTCTTTTTAAAATCTCCTCCCGACTCGCTTCTTCTATTTTTATGGCCACGATTACCACCAGAGTGGTTGCCGTTCTTGTCTGTATTTTTCTTTCTCCGCTGGCTATCATTGTTCTAATTACTGTTGTCACCAGTATGATCCTGGTTGTGGTCCCTCGGTTGATCATACTCGTTATCTCGCTCTAATAATTGAGCCCTGTTGACAACATCTGAATAGAGAGAAAATTTATGAGAAATGAGATATTGACGTATGCTGGGTTTCAAACCTCTCAGAAACATCTGCGTCATGCGTTCCTCATTCCCCACCAAATGAGGTATAAACCTGGACAACTCTGCAAACTTCGCCTCGTACTGGGACACCGTCATGTTGTTCTACTCCAGTCTAATAAACTCTACTTCCTTTATATGATGAACACTTTCAGGAAAGTATTTGTCATTGAACAGTTTCTGAAATGTCTCCCAAGACATGCTGAGTGCGGCTGGATGGGTACGTTTCACAGACTCCCACCAGTAGTCTGCCTCGCCACGGAACATAAAGGTAGCGAATGGAACCTTCTGTTCCTCCGTGCATCCCAAGACATCGAATATCTTGGTAATTTGCTTGACCCACGTTTCCGCCATGATCGGATCCGGCTTTCCTTTAAATTCTGGTGGTCCCAACTCTTTGAACTGCTTAGCTGTGACCAGCTGTGCGTTGCCATTGTTTCTTCCTATATTTTGAACAGGAATCTCCTTCGTCTGGTTTTGCATGAACTGCAAAAAACTTCTAAATATCTCATCGTTCATCGTTTGCTCAGTGGTGTTGTTCACAGGAGGAACATTGTCAGCCTGTTGCACGTTCTCTTCGTTGGTGAGTATAGGCATCTCCACCGTCTCATTTACTCCACTGTTAACATTCTCAGTCGACATTCTCAAATACTGCCATAAAATAAGGGTTAATTTAACAAATTAACAAATGACATAATATCCATATATTATGACCGACCAACAAATAAGCTTAGGTAGGACACACTAGCGAAGGATTTACTCGTCTCACACCTCCTAGTTCTATTCCTCGATATCTGCCAGAGATCATATCCCTAAGCTCTGATACCAACAGTGACGCCCCCAAAATAGGTCCAATCCATCCAACCCATTCTGAGTCGCCAAATACATGGTACAGAAAATAACTACAACTTTATTATTACAATTGTCGTGCAAAATACGACAACACATATACTGTGAGTTTAAATACAAATATTGTCATCTAGACAGTATTCATACTCAATTAAGTCTTGATTATACTTATTGATACACTATTTTACAAAATAGTGAGGACTACTAAAACAACTGTCTTGAACCATTATTCCACACCCCGACTAGTACTCGCTACATTCTCGCCTCCTGAGAAGAAAAATGGAACAACAAGGAAAAGGGTGAGCTCAACTAGCCCAGTAAAGAATATTATGACTAAGATAATATACAACAAATTATCCTTAGTCTTCAACAGGGAAAAATCTAATAGAATACAATAGACAACAAAAAACTTCTAAAAATCAATTATTTCGGAACTTCAGAACTTCAATAATTCATAATAAATAGCCCTTTTATCAGAAAATTCGAATCTCGCGTGTTTTTATAGGAAATTCAATTCTCTACAACTTTACAGAAGAAAGTCTTTCCAAATTCTAAACAAAAACTGACCGAAATCCACAAACGGGAGATTTTATAGTCAATAATAAATTTTCGGTCAAGAATTGTGTCCACCAACACACAAAACATGTGTTAATCATTTAATGCCACAAAAATACTCTTCCTCCTCATATACTCATATATCCCACATTCATTGTAGAAATATCACCATCAATATATTATTAAAATAATATATTTAAATGAATTATTTTACCAAAAAAAGATAAAATATTAATTTTTAACAATTGTCACATTAAAAATTTTCTCCATCTATATCCACATAAAATCAATATTATCCTCATCATATAAATCAATAATTAATTATTCACAAATAATATTACAGAATCACAGTATTGGCAACCAGGCAGTTCTCAAGAAAGAGGGGGCTTTCTAATAAGAATTTCTCCTTACTGGCGCACAATTAAATGACCAAATCTCTCCTTAGACAGAACTTTCTAGACATTATCAATAATGTTATCTAATAAAATTATTCAGATAATATGAATTATTGCTCCGATAATGGAAAATACTGCATAGTGACAATTATTGAAATAACAGTAATATAAAATATCAACGCAGCAATTATTGAATCAATAAAACAAAATACTGAACAGTAGTTACTGTAACCATTATTGAGTAGTGCCTTCTTACATAAGAATCAATAATTGGTGCAATACTGTGTGCTACTGTGCAACAACGCGTATTACTGTGTTTTAACCACCGGGTATTCCAACAGTATTAACGGTAACAACTACGCCGTTATTTATAACCAACTTGTTTTTATCGTTTTCTTCATCCAATCGCTTTCCGTTATGGGGCCCACACAAGGCTGCGCCGTCGTACGAATATTCTCCAACAATAAGAATATTCCACGACCAAACGAATAATCCCCGACAACAATGAATATTTTATGACCACTTGCTTATTTGAAATATTTATGCATTTTACCCATAACTAACCACATTAATCAAATCAACCCTTACTATTTCAGAATAATAAATAGAGAAAATTAAATTTCATTTATTAATAATTTGGGGTCTTACAACCTCCCCTCCTTATGAAATTTCGTCCTCGAAATTGACATACGTACCTGGTGTTTCAAAAAGATGAGGATACCTCGCTTTCGTTTTCGTTTCCAACTCCCAGGTCATTTCCTCAATAGCATGATTTCTCCACAAAACTTTAACTTGTGGTATGACCTTCGTGCGTAGGACATGCTCCTTCCTATCTAAGATCTTGACAGGTACCTCCTCGTACGTTAAGTCTTCGGCTAACTCATCCGGTTCTAACTCAATAACGTGGTTCGGGTCTTTCACATATTTACGAAGCACAGATATATGAAAAACATTATGAACACGAGACATACTTGGAGGTAACGCGAGTCTATAGGCCACATTTCCTACTCGGTCAAGAATCTGAAATGGACCAATAAATCGTGGATTGAGCTTTTCTCTCTTCCTAAATCTTGTGACTCCTTTCCATGGAGCTACACGTAATAATACATGATCCCTAATGTCAAATTCCACGTCCTTTCGATGAAGATCCGCATAACTCTTTTGTCGATCCTGTGCCATTTGTATACGTTGTCGAATCGTTTGGATCTTCTTTGTAGTCATTCGTACCAACTTGATCCCAACAACGTTGCTTCTCCCACCTCATCCCAACATGCTGGAAAGCGACACTTTTGTCCATACAATGCTTCAAAGGGAGCCATACCTATACTTGCCTGATAACTGTTGTTGAAGGAGAATTCTACCAATGGTAGATACTTATCCCAACTTCCTTTGAAATCTAGGACACAAAGTCTTAATAGATCTTCAAGAGTTTGAATAGTCCTCTCTGATTGCCCGTCCGTTTGAGGATGGTATGCCGAACTGAACTGTAAATCCGTGCCCATAGCTTTTTGCAAGCTAACCCAAAATCTTGAAGTAAATCTTGGGTCACGATCCGAAACTATGGATACTGGCATGCCATGCAACCTTACAATCTCATTCACGTACATACTAGCAAGACATTCAAGGGAATAAGTCTCCCGTATCGGCAAGAAATGAGCAGACTTGGTTAATCTATCAACTATAACCCAAATAGCATTTATGCCTTGAGAAACCATGGGAAGACCCGTAACGAAATTCATGGTAATGTGTTCCCACTTCCATTTCGGAATCTCAAGTGGTTGCAATGGACCATTTGGCACTTGATGTTCCGCCTTTACACGTTAACAAGTTAAACACCTCGAGATAAACTTTGCAATCTCTCTCTTCATATTGTTCCACCAAAATGTATGTCGAAGATCACGATACATTTTGGTACTTCCAGGATGGATTGCAAATGGTGTATTGTGTGCTTCCATCATGATCTTGTACTTCAAATCAGAATCGTTAGGAAAACAAAGTCTGAAGTGGACTCGAAGTATTCCTTCTTCATCTGTTCTTGCTTCTAGAATAGCACCTTCTTTGACTTTCTTCTTCATACGCATCAGCTCCGGGTCTGTGGATTGAGCAACTTTAACTTTATCGATTAAAGTTTGTTCTATGTGTATACTTGACATCATCGCACTTATTCCTGCATATGATCTTCTACTCAACGAGTCAGCTACCACGTTTGCTTTTCCAAGATGGTATTGAATAGTGTGGTCGTAATCTTTCAACAGCTCAAGCCGACATCGTTGCTGCATGTTGAGTTCTTTTTGAGTGAAGAAATATTTGAGGCTTTTATGGTCTGAATATATCTTCACTTTCTCCCCATATAGATAATGCCTCCAGATCTTTAGCGCGAAAACGACTGCTGCCAACTCTAGATCATGAGTAGGATAATTCCTCTCATATTCTTTAAGTTGTCGCGAGGCATAGGCTATAACTTTCTCACGTTGCATGAGAACACATCCTAGCCCTTTGCCTGAAGCATCGCTGTAGATAACAAATCTATCCGAACCAGATGGTATGGTCAAAATAGGTGCCGAAATTAGTCTCCTCTTAAGCTCTTGAAAACTCTTCTCGCATTCCTCGCTCCATACGAATTTGATATCTTTCCGAGTCGGCTGAGTTAACGAGGTAGCGATTCGAGAAAATTCTTACACGAATCTCTGATAATAACCAGCTAAGTCTAGAAAGCTACGTATTTCGATTACTGACTTAGGTTGCTCTCAACTGTGACTCATATCCCAATCTTAAATAGCACGTCACAATGACACCTATCAGTTTACTACCATACGAATATGGCATCCCCTACGGAGAGTCTGGCTTCAATGCATTTCACAAAGGAAGTCACCAGATAGAGGCTCGATTATCAACTTCTACAGTTGGGTTTTTAACTTTTGAAGTTCAATAGGAGCCATTCGATATGAGATTTTAGAAATGGGTTTTGTACCGGGTTCAAAGTCGATACAAATTCAATATCACGCTCTGGAAGTAAGCCAAAAATTCTTCAGCAAATACGTCAAAAATTTTACTAACAATAGAAATATCATTCAAATCTGACGTATTTTTGTTCAAGTCCATAACATAGCTAAGAAAGCTTGACATCCGTTTTTTAATAAACGAATGACTTTACGGCTTGATATGAAAGAGTTTGACTTCAATGGTTTGGTTGTTTGAATTCGAATAACAGGTTGCTTAGGAATATAAAAACTAACAACCTTATGAAAACAATCAATTTTGGCATGATGAGTAGTTAACCAATTAATTCCTAAAATCACATCAAAAGCAAGTATCTTTAAAGAGATAAGGTCAACAGGTAATGTGATGGCGCCAACTTGGATCAAATAAGATTTATAAACAGTGGATGTAATGAAAGTTTCTCCTAACGGAGTTTCAACAGATAAGTCAAAGTATAATTTTCTCCGGAGTCAAGTTTAAACGTTGAGTATAAGCAGGAGAGATAAATGAATGGGTAGCACCGGTATCTAGTAAGGTATAAACTTCGCAAGAATTTATAATTAACTAACCCGTGCTAACTTCGTTTGGGTTCCTCGTATGTTGACCAGTCACGACAAACGCTCTTCTAGGAACCGTTGACTTTGACTTTTCTGGGACAGCTTTTTGAGTCACCACCCCCGTTGGACTTGGTTTCGCTACAGTGTAATCTCGAGCGATATGTCCTTCCTTTCCACAGTTATAACATACCTTAAACTGTTGTGGGCAGTTTGGACTGATATGTCCTTCTTTTTTGCACTTATAGCATATGACCGGTGGTCGTTCTCCACCCTTGGAACCAGTTGCTGCTGGTGCTGACGTCTTCGTATTATCATTGTTGAATCTCCTCTTTTTAAAATCTCCTCCCGACTCGCTTCTTCTATTTTCATGGCCACGATTACCACCAGAGTGGTTGCCGTTCTTGTATGTATTCTTCTTTCTCCGCTGGTTATCGTTGTTCTGATGACTGCTGTCACCGGTATGATCCTGGTTGTGGTCCCTCGATTGACCGTACTCGTTATCTCTCTCTAATAATTGAGCCCTGTTGACAACATCTGAATAGAGAGAAAATTTATGAGAAATGAGATATTGATGTATGCCGGGTTTCAAACCTCTCAGCCGCATCATACGTTCCTCATTCTCCACCAAATGAGGTGCAAACCTGGATAACTCTGCGAACTTCGCCTCGTATTGGGACACCGTCATGTTGTTTTGTTCTAGTCTAATAAACTCTACCTCCTTCATATGGCGAATACTTTTAGGAAAGTAATTTTCGTTGAAAAGTTTCTGAAACGTTTCCCAAGACATGCTGAGTGCGGCAGGTTGAGTACGTTTCACAGACTCCCACCAGTAGTCTGCCTCGCCACGGAACATAAAGGTAGTGAATGAAACCTTCTGTTCCTCCGTGCATCCCAAGACATCAAATATCTTGGTAATTTGCTTGACCCACGTTTCCGCTATGATCGGATCCGGCTTTCCCTTAAATTCTGGTGGTCCCAACTCCTTGAACTGTTTGGCTGTGACAAACCATCAATTGTTATCATTTTCTACTGTATTTTGAGCACGAGTCTCCTTCATCTGATTTTGCATGAACTGTAAAAAGCTTCTAAACATCCCATCGTTCATCATCTGCTCATTGGTGTTGTTCACAGGAGGAACATTGCCAACTTGTTGCACGTTCTCCTCGTTGGTGAGTACAGGCGTCTCCACGGTTTCATTTACTCCACTGTTAACATTCTCAGTCGACATTCTCAAATACTGCCATAAAACAAGGGTTAATTTCACAAATTAACAAATCACAAAATATCCCTATATTATAACCGACCAACAGATAAGCTTAGGTAGGACACACTAGCGAAGGATTTACTCGTCTCTCCCCTCCTAGTTCTATTCCCCGATCTCCGCCAGAGATCATATCCCTAAGCTCTGATACCAACTGTGATGCCCCCAAAATAGGTCCAATCCATCCAACCCATTCTGAGTCGCCAAATACATGGTACAAAAAATAACTACAACTTTATTATTACAATTGTCGTGCAAAATACGACAACACATATACTGTGAGTTTAAATACAAATATTGTCATCTAGATAGTATTCATACTCAATTAAGTCCTCATTATACTTATTGATTCACTATTTTACAAAATAGTGAGGACTACTAAAACAACTGTCTTGAACCATCATTCCACACCCCGACTAGTACTCGCTATATTCTCGCCTCCTTAGAAGAAAATGGAACAACAATGAAAAGGGTGAGCTCAACAAGCCCAGTAAAGAATATTATGACTAAGATAATATACAACAAATTATCCTTAGTCTTCAACAGGGAAAAATCTAATAGAATACAATAGACAACAAGTTTTAAATCAATATTCGCAGCGAAAAATAATAATTCGTAGAAGAGTTACGTAGAGAATGAAATCTACGATTATCTATGAATTTAAAAGTCCATCATCAGCATTTTATCCCTGTAACATCAATCAATATTCATCTTCGCACTACAGGCCAAAGATATTCACCAGTTGGTCATGTTCATCTAAACACCTGTTCATCTTTGCACTACGGGCCTAAGATATTCATCAGAAATCATTAATCTTTGCACTATAGGCCAAAGATATTCAATTATATCATCATTTAGGACTGAGGATGATGAAAAATATTTTAAAGGAAACGAATCCAGTGAAACAAAATAATAAGTATTAAGGATTCGTATTTCAGCTATTCCATGTCCAAAACTACCGCATAAATAATTATAGTGGAGTAAAATTCAAGAATGATCAAAACATGGATACAATCAAAGCTAGTATCCAGAATAGATATTTTGGACGAAAAGTAGAAAATTTTATTTTTCGGTGAATAGTAACTCGTGAATAGTAACTCATGAATAGTAACCCCGACATGAAAAGTTCTAAATTTGATAAAAAGTTTAGATCAATACTTCGGCATAATGATATTGAAGAAAATAATATCATTTAAGAAGAAATAACATCCCTTACCTCGGAAAGACGGTACTTCTGACTGGAATACTAGATATAGTGCTGAAGGAAACTTGCACCGTATAGCAACACTCAAAGTATTAAATACTCACAAGAATACGCTCGATATAGAGAGAGAAATAGAGAGAAACTTGTGTTTCTGGTGTGATTTTCAATTCTAACCTAAGCACCCTATTTATAGGAAAATGCTTAGAACACCAAAGCAGAAAATTTAATATAATATTAATATATTTATCAAATTTTCCTTAGCCCAACTCTAGACATCTGATTTCAGCCCATGTACATCACATGGTAGCCAACTTAAATGCCAAAAAACGTTTTTCTTTAAAATAATAATTAAAACTTCTAAAAATCAAATATTTTGGAATTTCAGAACTTCAATAATTCATAATAAATAGCCCTTTTATCAGAAAATTCGAATCTCGTGAGTTTTTATAGAAAATTCAATTCTCTACAACTTTGCAAAAGAAAGTTTTTCCAAATTCCAAACAGAATTGACCGAAATCCACAAACGGGCGATTTTACAGTCAATAATAAATTTTCGGTCAAGAATTGTGTCCACCAACACACAAAATATGTGTTAATCATTTAATGCCACAAAAATACCCTTCCTCCTCATATACTCATATATCCCACACTCATTATAGAAATATCACCATCAATATATTATTAAAATAATATATTTAAATGAATTATTTTATCAGAAAAAGATAAAATATTAATTTTCAACAATTGTCACATTAAAAATTTTCACCATCTATATCCACATAAAATTAATATTTTCCTCATCATATAAATTAATAATTAATTATTCACAAATAATATTACAGAATCACAGTATTGGTAACCAGGCAGTTCCCAAGAAAGAGGGGGCTTTCCAATAAGGATTTCTCCTCACTGGCGCGCAATTAGATGACCAAATCTCTCCTTAGACAGAACTTTCTAGACATTGCCAATAATGTTATCTAATAATATTATTCAGATAATATGAATTATTGCTCCGATAATGGAAAATACTGCGTAGTGACAATTATTGAAACAACAGTAATATAAAATATCAACGCAGCAATTATTGAATCAATAAAATAAAATACTGAACAGTAATTACTGTAACCGTTATTGAGTAGTGCCTTCTTATATAAGAATCAATAATTGGTGCAATACCGTGTGCTACTGTGCAATTACTCGTATTACTGTGTTTTAACCACCGGAAATTCCAACAGCATTAACGGTAACAACTACGTTGTTATTTATAAACAACTTGTTTTTGTCGTTTTCTTCATCCAATCGCTTTTCGTTATGGGGCCCACACAAGGCTGCGCCGTCATACGAATATTCTCCGACAACAAGAATATTCCACGACCAAACAAATATTCTCCGACAACAATGAATATTTTAGGACCATTTGCTTATTTGAAATATTTGCGCATTTTACCCATAACTAACCACATTAATCAAATCAACCCTTACTATTTCAAAATAATAAATAGAGGAATTAAATTTCATTTATTAATAATTTGGGGTCTTACAACCTCCCCTCCTTATGAAATTTCGTCCTCGAAATTGACGTACGTACCTGGTATTTCGAAAAGATGAGGATACCTCGCTTTCATTTCCGTTTCCAACTCCCAGGTCATTTGCTCAATAGCATGGTTTCTCCACAAAACTTTAACTTGTGGTATGACCTTCGTGCGCAGGATATGCTCTTTCCTATCCAAGATCTTGACAGGTACCTCCTCGTACGTTAAGTCTTCGGCTATCTCGCCCGGTTCTAACTCAATAACGTGGTTCGGGTCTTTCACATATTTACAAAGCATAGATATGTGAAAAACGTTATGAACACGAGACATGCTTGGAGGTAACGCGAGTCTATAGGCCACATTTCCTACTCGGTCAAGAATTTGAAATGGACCAATAAATCGTGGATTGAGCTTTCCTCTCTTTCCGAATCTTGTAACTCCCTTCCATGGAGCAACTCGCAACAATACATGATCCCCAATATCAAATTCCACGTCCATTCGATGAAGATCCGCATAACTCTTTTGTCGATCCTGTGCCGTTTGTATACGTTGTCGAATCGTTTGGATCTTTTCTGTAGTCATACGTACCAACTCGGGTCCCAAAAATGTTGCTTCTCCCACCTCATCCCAGCATACTGGAGAGCGGCACTTTCGTCCATACAATGCTTCAAATGGAGCCACACCTATACTTGCCTGATAACTGTTATTGTAGGAGAATTCTACCAATGGTAGGTACTTATCCCAACTCCCTTTGAAATCTAGGACACAAAGTCTTAATAGATCTTCAAGAGTTTGAATAGTCCTCTCTGATTGCCCGTCCGTTTGAGGATGGTAAGCTGAACTAAATTGTAAATCCGTGCCTATAGCTTTTTGCAAGCTAACCCAAAATCTTGAAGTGAATCTTGGTTCACGATCCGAAACTATGGATACTGGCATGCTATGCAACCTTACAATCTCATTCACGTACATACTAGCAAGACGTTCAAGTGAATAAGTCTCCCGTATTGGTAAGAAATGAGCAGACTTGGTTAATCTATCAACAATAACACAAATAGCATTTATTCCTTGAGAAACCGTGGGAAGACCCGTAACGAAATCCATAGTAATGTGTTCCCACTTCCATTTCAGAATCTCAAGTGGTTGCAATGGACCTTTTGGTACTTGATGCTCCGCCTTTACACGTTGACAAGTTAAACATCTCGAGATAAACTTTGCAATCTCTCCCTTCATATTGTTCCACCAAAATGTATGTCGAAGATCACGATACATTTTAGTACTTCCAGGATGGATTGCAAATGGTGTATTGTGTGCCTCCATCATGATATTGTACTTCAAATCAAAATCGTTAGGAACACAAAGTCTGGAGTGGAATCGAAGTATTCCTTCTTCATCGATTCTTGCTTCTGGAATAGCACCTTCTTGCACTTTCTTCTTCATACGCATCAGCTCTGGATCTGTAGCTTGAGCAACTTTAACTTTATCGATTAAAGTTGGTTCTACGCGTATACTTGACATAATCGCACTCGTTCCTGCATATGATCTTCTACTCAACGCGTCAGCTACCACGTTTGCTTTTCCAGATTGGTATTGAATAGTGTGGTCGTAATCTTTCAACAGCTCGAGCCAACGTCGTTGCCGCATGTTGAGTTCTTTTTGAGTGAAGAAAAATTTGAGGCTTTTATGGTCTGAATATATCTCGACTTTCTCCCCATATAGATAGTGCCTCCAGATCTTTAGCGCGAAAACGACTGATGTCAACTCTAGATCATGAGTAGGATAATTCCTTTCATATACTTTAAGTTGTCGCGAGGCATAGGCTATGACTTTTCTATGTTGCATGAGAACACATCCTAACCCTTTGCCTGAAGCATCGCTGTAGATAACAAATCCATCTGAACTAGATGGTATTGTCAGAACAGGTGTCGAAATGAGTCTTCTCTTAAGCTCTTGGAAACTCTTCTCGCATTCTTCGCTCCATACAAATTTGATGTCCTTCCGAGTCAGCTGAGTTAATGGAGTAGCGATTCGAGAAAATCCTTTTACGAATCTCCGATAATAACCAGAAAGCTACGTATTTCGATTACTGACTTAGGTTACTCTCAACTGTGACGCATATCCCAATCTTGGATAGCACGTCACAATGACACCTATCAGTTTACTACCACACGAATATGGCGTACCCTACGGAGAGTCTGGCTTCAATGCATTCCACAAAGGAAGTCACCAGATAGAGGCTCGTTTATCAACTTCTATAGTTGGGTTTTTAACTCCTGAAGTTCAATAGGAGCCATTCGAAATGAGATTTTAGAAATGGATTTTGTACCGAGTTCAAAGTCGATACAAAATTCAATATCACTCTCTGGGAGTAAGACAAGAAATTCTTCAGGAAATACGCCAAAAATTTTACTAACAACAGAAATATCATTTAAATCTGACGTATTTTTGTTCAAGTCCATGACATGGCTAAGAAAGCTTGACATCCGTTTTTCAATAAACGAATGACTTTACAGCTTGATATGACAGTGATTGACTTCAGTGGTTTGGTTGCTTAATAACAGGTTGCTTAGGAATATGAAAACTAACAACCTTACGAAAGCAATTAATTTTGGCATGATGAGTAGTTAACCAATTAATTCCTAAAATCACATCAAAAGCAAGTATCTTTAAAGAGATAAGGTCAACAGGTAATGTGATGGTGCCAACTTGGATCAAACAAGATTTATAAATAGTGGATGTAATAAAAGTTTCTCCTAACGGAGTCTCCACAGATAGGTCAAAGTCTAATTTCTCCGGAGTCAAGTTTAAACGTTGAACGCAAGCAAGAGAGATAAAAGAATGGGTAGAACCGGTATCTAATAAAGTATAAACTTCGCAAGAATTTATAATTAACTAACCCGTGCTAACTTTGTTCGGGTTCCTCGCATTCTGACCAGTCACGAAAAATGCTCTTCCAGGAACCGTTGACTTTGACTTTTCTGGGACAGCCTTTTGAGTCACCATCCCCGTTGGACTTGGTTTCGCTACAGTGCAATCTAGAGCGATATGTCCTTCCTTTCCACAGTTATAACATACCTTAAACTGTTGTGGGCAGTTTGGGCTGATATGTCCTTCTTTTCCGCACTTATAGCATATGACCGGTGGTCGTTCTCCTCCCTTGGAACCAGTTGCTGCTGGTGCTGACGTCTTCGTATTGTCATTGTTGAATCTCCTCTTTTTAAAATCTCCTCCTGACTCGCTTCTTCTATTTTCATGGCCACGATTACCATCAGAGTGGTTGTCGCTCTTGTCCGTATTTTTCTTTCTCCACTGGTTATCGTTGTTCTGATGACTGCTGTCACCGGTATGATCCTGGTTGTGGTCCCTCGATTGACCGTACTCGTTATCTCGTTCTAATAATTGAGCCCTGTTGACAACATCTGAATATAAAGAAAATTTATGAGAGATAAGATATTGTCGAATCTCGAGTTTTAAACCTCTCAGAAACATCCTCGTTATTCGTTCCTCATTCTATACCAAATGAGGTCCAAACCTGGATAACTCTGCGAACTTCGCCTCGTATTGGGACGCCGTCATGTTGTTTTGTTCTAGTCTAATAAACTCTACCTCCTTCATATGGCGAATACTTTCAGGAAAGTATTTTTCATTCAAAAGTTTATGAAACGTTTCCCAAGACATGCTGAGTGCGGCAGGCTGGGTTCGTTTCACAGACTCCCACCAGTAGTCTGCCTCGCCACGGAACATAAAGGTGGTAAATGAAACATTCTGTTCCTCCGTACATCCCAAGACATCGAATATCTTGGTAATTTGCTTGACCCACGTTTCCGCCATGATCGGATCCGGCTTTCCCTTAAATTCTGGTGGTCCCAACTCCTTGAACTGCTTGGCTATGACAAGCCGTGCGTTGCTATCATTTCCACCCGTATTCTGTACACGAGTGTCCCTCGTCGGGTTTTGCATGAACTGTAAAAAGCTCCTAAACATCCCGTCGTTCATCGTCTACTCAGTGGTGTGGTTCACAGGAGAAACATTGCCAGCCTATTGTATGTTCTCCTCGTTGGTGAGCAAAGGTGTCTCCATGGTCTCATTTACTCCACTGTTAACATTCTCAGTCGACATTCTCAGTCGACATTCTCAAATGCTGCCATAAAACAAGGGTTAATTTAACAAATTAACAAATCACATAATACCCCTATATTATGACCGACTAACAAATAAGCTTAGGTAGGATACACTAACAAAGGATTTACTCATCTCTCCCCTCCAAGTTCTATTTCCCGATCTCCGCCAGAGATCATATCCCTAAGCTCTGATACCAACTGTGACGCCCCCAAAATAGGTCCAATCCATCCAACCCATTCTGAGTCGCCAAATACATGGTATAGAAAATAACTACAACTTTATTATTACAATTGTCGTGTAAAATACGACAACACATATACTGTGAGGTTAAATACAAATATTGTCATCTAGACAGTATTCATACTCAATTAAGTCCTCATTATACTTATTGATACACTATTTTACAAAATAGTGAGGACTACTAAAACAACTGTTTTGAACCATCATTCCACACCTCGACTAGTACTCGCTACATTCTCGCCTCCTGAGAAGAAAAATGGAACAACAAGGAAAAGGGTGCGCTCAACTAGCCCAGTAAAGAATATTATGACTAAGATAATATACAACAAATTATCCTTAGTCTTCAATAGGAAAAAATCTAATAGAATACAATAGACAACAACTTTTAAATCAATATTCGCAGCGGAAAATAATAATTCATAGAAGAGTTACGTAGAGAATGAAATCTACGATTATCTATGAATTTAAAAGTCCATCATCAACATTTTATCCCTGTAATATCAATCGATAAATATCTTGAATCAAATAGTCATCTTTGTACTACAGGCCAAAGATATTCATCAGTTGGTTATGTTCATCTCAACACCTGTTCATCTTTGCACTACGGGCCAAAGATATTCATCAGAAATCATTCATCTTTGCACTACAGGCCAAAGATATTCAGTAACATCATCATTTAGGACTGACGATGATGAAAAATATTTTAAAGAAAACGAATCTAGTGAAACAAAAGAATAAATATTAAGGATTCGTATTTCAGCTATTCCATGTCCAAAAATACCTCATAAATAATTATAATGGAGTAAAATTTAAGAATGATCAAAACATGGATACAATCAAAGCTAGTATCCAGAATAGATATTTTGGACAAAAAGAAAAAAATTTCATTTTTCGGTGAATAGTAACTCGTGAATAGTAACTCATGAATAGTAACCCCGATATGAAAAGTTCCAAATTTGATAAAAAGTTCAGATCAATACTCCGGCATAATGATATTGAAGAAAATAATATCATTTAAGAAGAAATAGCATCCCTTACCTCAGAAAGACGGTACTTCTGACTGGAATACTAGATATAGTGTTGAAAGAAACTTGCACCGTATAGCAACACTCAAAGTATCAAATACTCACAAGAATACGCTCGATATAGAGAGAGAAATAGAGAGAAAAACTTGTGTTTCTGGTGTGATTTTCAATTCTAACATAAGCACCCTATTTATAGGAAAATGCTTAGAACACCAAATTATTAATAAATGAAATTTAATTTCCTCTATTTATTATTCTGAAATAGTAAGGGTTGATTTGATTAATGTGGTTAGTTATGGGTAAAATGCGCAAATATTTTATATAAACAAATGGTTATAAAATATTTATTGTTGTCGGGGAATATTCGTTTGGTCGTAGAATATTTTTACTGTCGGGGAATATTCGTACGACGGCGCATCCTTGTGTGGGCCCCATAATGGAAAGCGATTGGATAAAAAAAATGACAAGTATAGTTGTTTGCAAATAACGGCGTAGTTGTTACCGTTAATACTGTTGGAATACCCGGTGGTTAAAACACAGTAATACGCGTTGTTCCACAGTAGCACACGGTATTGCACCAATTATTGATTCTTACGTAAGAAGGCACTACTCAATAATGGTTACAGTAATTACTGTTCAATATTTTATTTTATTGATTAAATAATTGCTACGTTGATATTTTATAATTGTCACTACGCAGTATTTTTCATTATCGGAGCAATTATTCATATTATCTGAATAATATTATTAGATAATATTATTGGCAATGTCTAGAAAGTTCTGTCTAAGGAGAGGTTTGGTCATCTAATTGTGCGCCAGTAAGGAGAAATCCTTATTGGAAAGCCCCCTCTTTCCTGGGAATGGTCTGGTTGCCAGTACTGTGATTCTGTAATATTATTTGTGAATAAATAATTATTGATTTATATGATGAGAAAAATATTGATTTTATGTGGATATAGATGGAGAAAAATTTTTAAATGTGACAATTGTTGTAAATTAATATTTTATCTTTTTCTGATAAAATAATTCATTTAAATATATTATTTTAATAATATATTAATGGTGATATTTTTACAATGAATGTGGGATATATGAATAAATGAGGAGGAAGAGTATTTTTGTTGGATTAACTATTTAACACATATTTTGTGTGTTGGTGGACACAATTTTTGACCGAAAATTTATTATTGACTGTAAAATCGCCTGTTTATGGATTTCGGTTAATTTCTGTTTGAAATTTGGAAAAACTTTCTTCTGCAAAGTTGTAGAGAATTGAATTTCCTATAAAAACTCGCTAGATTCGAATTTTTTGATAAAAGGGTTATTTATTATGAATTATTGAAGTTCCGAAATAATTGATTTTTGGAAGTTTTAATTATTATTTTAAAGAAAAACATTTTTTGCAAATCAGTGGGCTCAACATGTGATAAGAATGGGCTGAATTCAGATCTTCTAAGGTGGGCTTGACAATTTTATAAATATAATATTATTATATTTAATTTTCTGCTTTGGTGTTCTAAGCATTTTCCTATAAATAGGGTGCTTAGGTTAGTGATGAGTGAGTTTTATACACATAAATTGGATACATTCGGGCTTATTTCATTGTTGTTCTCAAGTCTTTTAGAATAGTTTTTAAGTTTTTGTGTCAATTCATGCATGTTTTACATTGTTTTATAGGATTTGGGACAAAAGTTACTTGGATCGACGTTCAAGGTGGCTAGATTCGCGTTTTCGGCTTGCTATTTACATAGCAGTCACTTCAGAGCCAATTTGAGTATTTCTACGTACCTTATTTCGAAAATTTTAAAGAATGAAAGTTGTAGATCTACTTCTCCTCTTTCCGGAACATCTTGAATCATCGAAATCGGAGTTCAGATGAAGAAGTTATGGCCATTTTTCCAAAGGACGTCGGAGCAGAAAATTCCAGAAAAACTTCTAGCGCTGGGGCGCTATTTCTCTATGTAATCCTAGCGCCGGGGTGCTATAAGGCAGAATACCAGCGCCGTGCCCAGCGCTGGGGCGCTGGGGAAGAGACTGGGAAGGCTTGGACGCGTTTTTGGGCGAATTTTGACACCTTTTTGACTCCAAATTGGATTGGGTTTCTTCTTAACCTAAAAATTTGACTTGTAACCTATAAATACATGATGGGAGACATAAAATAAAGGGGTATTACATAGAGTAGACTAGATTAAACACTCCATTAGATTAGACATTAACCCTAGTTCTTATTAGTTTTGGAGATTGAAGCAACTTGGAGATCATTGAAGATCAAGAGCAAGAGCAAGAGGGGAGCATCAGATTTGCTGACAACAGATTCTATTTTCTTCTCTTATCATACTTTTATCTTTTAATGTTTATTCAATTGTGGATTCTTGGTTTTAATTAATTAATTATGAACTAACTCTTTTATTAAGATTTCAATTGAACTTTTTATGGCTATAAATTAGTTATTTGATTTATTCCAATTATTTGTGTTGAAGTAAATTGTTTATCTTGCTTTGAGCTTATTGATTAATTATCTGATCAATAATTACCTTGTTACTCTAGAAGGAATTGGGAAAGGAATTCTAGGGTTAGAACTGGGCTTGGTGACATGTGACTTAGTTATTTGCACAGTGAATAATTAGGTTTGTGAATAGAATGAGAATATCTATTTGCCGCATGTAACATAAGAGGAATTGGATTTGTAGCGAGTTTAATTCAATTGTTTTGCATAGAGATGTAGCAAAATTAATCTGGGTTAAATAGAAGGCAATTGATCACTCGGGAGAGGGCTTTTGGCATTTGAGAATTCCTGTTAACAATTCAGTAGATATAATAATTGGGATAGTTGAATAATTAATTTCTAATTCATAATTGGGGATATTGGAGTCTTAATTCTTATTTATCTGAATTCCATCAATTCTTAGTTGTTTATTTGCTTTCTTTTAGAATAATCTTTTTGTTTTGTTTAATTTAGTTTTCTTAAATCTAGAAATCACAATTATTGGTTGTTTAAATAAAATTGATTTGGTTAAGAATTAGTATTTGGTAATTTTCATTAAATAATTTCTCGTGGGAACGATACTCTACTTTCACTTTATTACTTGTTGACCGTGTATACTTGCACGTATTCATTGATTGCGAAATCAATCAACAGTTAGAATTAAAAATCACACCAGAGATTGAAATCTTCTCTCTCTTTCTCTCCCTATATTAGTGAGCGTATTCTTGTGAGTATTCTAATACTTTGAGTATTGCTATACGGTGCAAGTTCAAGTCATAACTTATATCCGGTGTTTCAACTAGAAGTACTGTTTTTACGAGGTAAGGGATGTTATTTTCTTCGTAAATGATATTATTTCTTCAATATCATTATGCCGAAATATTGGTTGGAAATTTTTATCAAATTTGGAACTTTTTCATGTCGGGATTACTATTCATGAGCACGAGTTACCATTCATAGAAAAATAAAATTTTCTTCTTTTTGTCCAAAATATCTATTCTAGATACTAGCTTTGATTGTATCCATGTTTTGATCATTCTTGAATTTTACTCCAATATGATTGTTTATAAGGTATTTTTGGACATGGATAAACTGTAATACGAATCCCTAATATTTGTTCTTTTGCTTCACTGGATTCGTTTTCTTTAAAATATTTTTCATCATCCTCAGTCTTAAATAATGATATAACTTAATATCTTTGGCCTGTAGTGCAAAGATGAATGATTTCTGATGAATATCTTTGGCCCGTAGTACAAAGATGAACAGGTGTTGAGATGAACATGACCAACTGATGAATATCTTTGGCCTGTAGTGCAATGATGACTATTTAATTTCAGATATTTATTGATTGATGTTACCGGGATAAAATGTTGATGATGGACTTTTAAATTCATAGATAATCATAGATTTCATTCTCTACGTAACTCTTCTATGAATTATTATTTTCCACTGCGAATATTGATTTAAAACTTGTTGTCTATTGTATTCTATTAAATTTTTCCCTGTTGAAGATTAGGGATAATTTGTTGTATATTATCTTAGTCATAATATTCCTTATTGGGCTAGTTGAGCTCACCCTTTTCCTTGTTGTTCCATTTTTCTTCTCAGGAGGCGAGAATGTAGCGAGTACTAGTCGGGGTGTGGAATGATGGTTCAAGACAGTTGTTTTAGTAGTCCTCACTATTTTATAAAATAGTGTATCAATAAGTATAATGAGGACTTAATTGAGTATGAATACTGTCTATATAACAATATTTGTATTTAAACTCACAGTGCATGTGTTGTCGTATTTTGCACGACAATTGTAATAATAAAGTTGTAGTTATTTTTTGTACCATGTATTTGGCGACTCAGAATGGGTTGGATGGATTGCACCTATTTTGGGGACGTCACAGTTGGTATCAGAGCTTAGGGATATGATCTCTGGCGGAGATCGGGGAATAGAACTAGGAGGGGAGAGACGAGTAAATCATTCGCTAGTGTGTCCTACCTAAGCTTATTTGTTGGTCGGTCTTAATATAGGGATATTATGTGATATGTTAATTTGTTAAATTAACCCTTGTTTTATGGCCGTATTTGAGAATGTCGACTGAGAATGTTAACAGTGGAGTAAATGAAACCGTGGAGACACCTGTACTCACCAACGAGGAGAACGTGCAACAGGCTGGCAATGTTCCTCCTATGAACAACACCACTGAGCAGACGATGAACGATGAGATGTTTAGAAGTTTTTTGCGGTTCATGCAAAACCAGACGAAGGAGATTCCTGTTCAAAATATAGGAAGAAACAATGGCAACGCACAGCTGGTCACAGCTAAGCAGTTCAAAGAGTTGGGACCACTAGAATTTAAAGGAAAGCCGGATCCGATCATGGCGGAAACGTGGGTCAAGCAAATTACCAAGATATTCGATGTCTTGGGATGCACGGAGGAACAGAGGGTTCCATTCACTACCTTTATGTTCCGTGGCGAGGCAGAGTACTGGTGGGAGTCTGTGAAATGTACCCATCCAGCCGCACTCAGCATGTCTTGGGAGACATTTCAGAAACTGTTCAATGACAAATACTTTCCTGAAAGTGTTCGTCATATAAACGAAGTAGAGTTTATTAGACTGGAGCAGAACAACATGACGGTGTCCCAGTACGAGGCGAAGTTTGCAGAGTTGTCCAGGTTTGCACCTCATTTGGTGGAGAATGAGGAACGTATGACGAGGATGTTTCTGAGAGGTTTGAAACCCGGCATACGTCAATATCTCATTTCTCATAAATTTTCTCTCTATTTAGATGTTGTCAACAGGGCTCAATTATTAGAGCGAGATAACGAGTACGGTCAATCGAGGGACCACAACCAGGATCATACCGGTGACAGCAGTCATTAGAACAATGATAACCAACGGAGAAAGAAGAATACAGACAAGAGCGGCAACCACTCTGGTGGTTATCATGGCCATGAGAATAGAAGAAGTGAGTCGGGAGGAGATTTTAAAAAGAGGAGATTCAACAATGACAATACAAAGACGTCAGCACCAGCAGCAACTGGTTCCAAGGGAGGAGAACGACCACCGGTTATATGCTATAAATGCAGAAAAGAAGGACATATCAGCCCAAACTTCCCACAACAGTTTAAGGTATGTTATAATTATGGAAAGGAAGGACATATCGCTCGAGATTGCACTGTAGCGAAACCAAGTCCAGCGGGGATGGTGACTCAAAAGGCTGCCCCAGAAAAGTCAAAGTCAACGGTTCCTGGAAGAGCGTTTGTCGTAACTGGTCAACATACGAGGAACCCAAACGAAGTTAGCACGGGTTAGTTAATCATAAATTCATGTGAAGTTTATACCTTACTAGATACCGGTGCTACCCATTCATTTATTTCTCCTGCTTGTCCTCAACGTTTAAACTTGACTCCAAAGAAATTAGACTTTGATTTATCTGCGGAGACTCCGTTAGGGGAAACTTTCATCACATCCACTGTTTATAAATCTTGTTTGATCTAAGTTGGCACCATCACATTACCTGTTAACCTTATCTCTTTAAAGATACTTGATTTTGATGTTATTTTAGGGATCGATTGGTTAACTACTCATCATGCCAAATTGATTGCTTTTGTAAGGTTGTTAGTTTTCATATTCCTAAGCAACCTGTTATTCAAATTCAAGCAACCAAACTATTGAAGTCAAACTCTTTCATATCAAGCCGTAAAGTCATTCGTTTATTGAAAAATGGATGTCAAGCTTTCTTAGCTATGTTATGGACTTGAACAAAAATACGTCAGATTTGAATGATATTTCTATTGTTAGTAAATCCCTAACGTATTTCCTGAAGAATTTCTTGGCCTACGCGTGATATTGAATTTTGTATCATCTTTGAATCTGGTACAAAACTCACTTCTAAAATCTCATATCGAATGGCTCCTATTCAATTTCAGGAGTTAAAAACCCAACTATAGAAGTTGATAACCGAGCCTCTATCTGGTGACTTCCTTTATGGAATGCATTGAAGCCAGACTCTCCGTAGGGGACGCCATATTCGTATGGTAGTAAACTGATAGGTGTCATTGTGATGTGATATCCAAGATTGGGATATGAGTCACAGTTGAGAGCAACCTAAGTCAGTAATCGAAATACCTAGCTTTCTGGGCTTAACTGGTTACTATCGGGGATTCGTGGAAGGATTTTCTCGAATCGCTACTCCGTTAACTTAGCTGACTCAGAATGATACAAAATTCGTATGGAGCGAGGAATGCGAGAAGATTTTCAAATAGCTCAAGAGGCGACTCATTCGGAACCTGTTCTGACCATACCATCCTGGAAAAGTGAACGTGGTAGCTGACGGCTGAGTAGAAGATTGTACGCGAGTACGAGTGCGATATTGTTGAACACAAAGACCTATTTTGTATAATTTATAAATAACAGAGATAGAGTTAATGACTCTAGGGACCCACGTGATGATATACGAGTAAAATCGACTTTAATTGATAACGTTAAAGCCGCTCAAGCTACAGACCTGGAGCTGATGAATATAAAGAAGAAGGTGCAAGAATGTGTTATTATAGAAGTAAGAGTCGATGAAGAGAAGAAAGCTCAAGCCTTCGATTTATTTGAAATCCTCGATCGAGTAGGAACTGTGGCCTATAGACTCGCCTTAACGCTAAGTATGTCGCGTGTTCATAACGTTATTCACGTATCGATGTTACGTAAATATGTGGATGACCCGAACCACGTTATTGAGTTAGAACCGAACGAGATAGCCGAAGACTTAACGTACGAAGAGGTACCTGTCAAGATCTTGGATAGGAAGGAGCATGTCCTACGCACGAAGGTCATACCACAAGTTAAAGTTTTGTGGAGAAACCATGCTATTGAGAAAATGACCTGGGAGTTGGAAACGGAAATGAAAGCGAGGTATCCTCATCTTTTCGAAACACCAGGTACGCATGTCAATTTCGAGGATGAAATTTCATAAGGAGGGGAGATTGTAAGACCCCAAATTATTAATAAATGAAATTTAATTTCCTCTATTTATTATTCTGAAATAGTAAGGGTTGATTTGATTAATGTGGTTAGTTATGGGTAAAATGCACAAATATTTTATATAAACAAATGGTTATAAAATATTCATTGTTATCGGGGAATATTCGTTTAGTCGTGGAATATTCTTACTGTCGGGGAATATTCGTACGACGGCGCAGCCTTGTGTGGGCCCCATAACGGAAAGCGATTGGATAAAGAAAACGACAAGTATAGTTGTTTGCAAATAACGGCGTAGTTGTTATCGTTAATACTGTTGGAATACCCGGTGGTTAAAACACAGTAATACGCGTTGTTGCACAGTAGCACACGGTATTGCACCAATTATTGATTCTTACGTAAGAAGGCACTACTCAATAATGGTTACAGTAATTACTGTTCAATATTTTATTTTATTGATTAAATAATTGCTACGTTGATATTTTATAGTTGTCACTACGCAATATTTTCTATTATCGGAGCAATAATTCATATTATCTGAATAATATTATTAGATAATATTATTGGCAATGTCTAGAAAGTTCTGTCTAAGGAGAGGTTTGGTCATCTAATTACGCGCCAGTAAGGAGAAATCCCTATTGGAAAGCCTCCTCTTTCCTGGAAACGGCCTGGTTGCCAGTACTGTGATTCTGTAATATTATTTGTGAATAATTAATTATTGATTTATATGATGAGAAAAATATTGATTTTATGTGGATATAGATGGAGAAAATTTTTTAAATGTGACAATTGTTGTAAATTAATATTTTATCTTTTTCTGATAAAATAATTCATTTAAATATATTATTTTAATAATATATTAATGGTGATATTTTTACAATGAATGTGGGATATATGAATAAATGAGGAGGAAGAGTATTTTTGTTGGATTAAATATTTAACATATGTTTTGTTTGTTGGTGGACACAATTCTTGACCGAAAATTTATTATTGACTGTAAAATCGCCCGTTTGTGGATTTCGGTTAATTTCTGTTTAGAATTTGGAAAAACTTTCTTCTGCAAAGTTGTAGAGAATTGAATTTCCTATAAAAACTCGCAAAATTCAAATTTTCTGATAAAAGGGCTATTATTATGAATTATTGAAATTCTGAAGTTCCGAAATAATTAATTTTTGGAAGTTTTAATTATTATTTTAAAGAAAAACGTTTTTTGCAAATTAGTGGGCTCAACATGTGATAAGGATGGGCTGAATTCAGATCTTCTAAGGTGGGCTTGACAATTTTGTAAATATTATATTATTATATTCAATTTTCTACTTTGGTGTTCTAAGCATTTTCCTATAAATAGGGTGCTTAGGTTAGAATTAAAAGTCACACTAGAAACTGAAATCTTCTCTCTCTTTCTCTCTCTATATTAGTGAGCGTATTCTTGTGAGTATTCTAATACTTTGAGTATTGCTATACGGTGCAAGTTTAAGTCATAGCCTATATCCGATGTTTCAACTAGAAGTACTGTTTTTACGAGGTAAGTGATGTTATTATCTTTGTAAATGATATTATTTCTTCAATATCATTATGCCAAAATATTGGTTGGAAATTTTTATCAAATTTAGAACTTTTTCATGTCGGGGTTACTATTCATGAGTTACTATTCACGAGTTACTATTCACCAAAAAATAAAATTTTCTTCTTTTTATCCAAAATATCTATTCTGGATACTAGCTTTGATTGTATCCATATTTTGATCATTCTTGAATTTTACTCCACTATGATTGTTTATAAGGTATTTTTTGACATGGATAAACTGTAATACGAATCCCTAATATTTATTCTTTTGCTTCACTGGATTCGTTTTCTTTAAAATATTTTTCATCATCCTCAGTCTTAAATAATGATTTAACTGAATATCTTTGGCCTGTAGTGCAAAGATGAATGATTTCTGATGAATATCTTTGGCCCGTAGTGCAAAGATGAACAAGTGTTGAGATGAACATGACCAACTGATGAATATCTTTGGCTTGTAGTGCAAAGATGACTATTTGATTTCAGATATTTATTGATTGATATTACAGGGATAAAATGTTGATGATGGACTTTTAAATTCATAGATAATCGTAGATTTCATTCTCTACGTAACTCTTCTATGAATTATTATTTTCCATTGCGAATATTGATTCAAAACTTGTTGTCTATTGTATTCTATTAAATTTTTCCCTGTTGAAGACTAAGGATAATTTGTTGTATATTATCTTAGTCATAATATTCCTTACTGGGCTAGTTGAGCTCACACTTTTCCTTGTTGTTCCATTTTTCTTCTCAGGAGGTGAGAATATAGCGAGTACTAGTCGGGGTGTGGAATAATGGTTCAAGACAGTTGTTTTAGTAGTCCTCACTATTTTATAAAATATTGTATCAATAAGTATAAAGAGGACTTAATTGAGTATGAATACTGTCTAGATGACAATATTTGTATTTAAACTCACAGTATATGTGTTGTCGTATTTTGCACGACAATTGTAATAATAAAGTTGTAGTTATTTTCAGTACCATGTATTTGGCGACTCAGAATGGGTTGGACAGATTGGACCTATTTTGGGGGCGTCACAGTGTTGTAAGATCCCAACTTATTATAAATAAAATTGAATTTCCTTTATTTATTATTTTGAAATAGTAAGGGTTAATTTTATTAATGTGGTTAGTTATGGGTAACCAGGCCGTTCCCAGGAAAGAGGGGGCTTTCCAATAAGGATTTCGCCTTACTGGCGCGAAATTAGATGACCAAACCTCTCCTTAGACAGAACTTTCTAGACATTGCCAATAATATTATCTAATAATATTATTCAGATAATATGAATTATTGCTCCGATAATGGAAAATACTGCGTAGTGACAATTATAAAATATCAATGTAGCAATTATTTAATCAATAAAATAAAATATTGAACAGTAATTACTGTAACCATTATTGAGTAGTGCCTTCTTACGTAAGAATCAATAATTTGTGCAATATCGTGTGCTACTGTGCAACAACGCGTATTACCGTGTTTTAACCACCGGGTATTCCAACAGTATTAACGGTAATAACTACGCCGTTATTTATAAACAACTTATTTTTGTCATTTTCTTCATCCAATCGCTTTCCGTTATGGGGCCCACAAAAGACTGCGCCGTCGTACGAATATTCTCCGACAGTAAGAATATTCCACGACCAAGCGAATATTCCCCGACAACAATGAATATTTTATAACCACTTACTTATTTAAAATATTTGTGCATTTTACCCATAACTAACCACATTAATCAAATCAACCCTTACTATTTCAGAAAAATAAATAGAGGAAATTAAATTTCATTTATTAATAATTTGGGGTCTTACAACCTCCCCTCCTTATGAAATTTCGTCCTCGAAATTGACATACGTACCTGGTGTTTCGAAAAGATAATGATACCTCGCTTTCATTTCCGTTTCCAACTCCCAGGTCATTTCCTCAATAGCATGGTTTCTCCACAAAACTTTAACTTGTGGTATGACCTTCGTGCGTAGGACATGCTCCTTCTTATCCAAGATCTTGACAGGTACCTACTCGTACGTTAAGTCTTCGGCTATCTCGTCCGGTTCTAACTCAATAATGTGGTTCGGGTCTTTCACATATTTACGAAGCACAGATATATGAAAAATATTACGAACACGAGACATACTTGGAGGTAACGCGAGTCTATAGGCCACATTTTCTACTAGGTCAAGAATCTGAAATGGACTAATAAATCGTGGATTGAGCTTTTCTCTCTTCCCAAATCTTGTAACTCCTTTCCATGGAGCTACATATAATAATACATGATCCCCAATGTCAAATTCCACGTCCTTTCGATGAAGATCCGCATAACTATTTTGTTGATCCTGTGCCGTTTGTATAGATTGTCGAATCGTTTGGATCTTCTCTGTAGTCATTCGTACCAACTCTGGTCCCAACAACGTTGCTTCTCCCACCTCATCCCAACATACTGGAGAGCGACACTTTCATCCATATAATGCTTCAAATGGAGCCACACCTATACTTGCCTGATAACTGTTATTGTAGGAGAATTCCACCAATGGTAGGTACTTATCCCAACTCCCTTTGAAATCTAGGACACAAAGTCTTAATAGATCTTCAAGAGTTTGAATAGTCCTCTCTGATTGTCCATCCGTTTGAGGATGGTATGCCGAACTAAATCGTAAATCTGTGCCCATAGCTTTTTGCAAGCTAACCCAAAATCTTGAAGTGAATCTTGGGTCACGATCCGAAACTATGGATGCTGGCATGCCATGCAACCTTACAATCTCATTCACGTACATACTAGCAAGACGTTCAAGGGAATAAGTCTCCCGTATCGGCAAGAAATGAGCAGACTTGGTTAATCTATCAGCAATCACCCAAATAGCATTTATGCCTTGAGAAATCGTAGAAAGACCCGTAACGAAATCCATGATAATATGTTCCCACTTCCATTTCGGAATCTCAAGTGGTTGCAATGGACCCTTTGGCACTTGATGCTCCGCCTTTACACGTTGACAAGTTAAACACCTCGAGATAAACTTTGCAATCTCTCTCTTCATATTGTTCCACCAAAATGTATGTCGAAGATCACGATACATTTTAGTACTTCCAGGATGGATTGCAAATGGTGTATTGTGTGCCTCCATCATGATCTTGTACTTCAAATCAGAATCATTAGGAACACAAAGTCTGGAGTGGACTCGAAGCATTCCTTCTTCATCGATTCTTGCTTCTAAATAGCACCTTCTTGCACTTTCTTCTTCATACGCATCAGCTCCGGGTCTGTGGCTTGAGCAACTTTAACTTTATCGATTAAAGTTGGTTATATGTGTATACTTGACATCATCGCACTCGTTCCTGCATATGATCTTCTACTCAACGCGTCAGCTACCACGTTTGGTTTTCCAGGATGGTATTAAATAGTGTGGTCGTAATCTTTCAACAGCTCGAGCCAACGTCGTTGCCGCATGTTGAGTTCTTTTTGAGTGAAGAAATATTTGAGGCTTTTATGGTCTGAATATATCTTCACTTTCTCCCTATATAGATAATGCCTCCAGATCTTTAGCGCGAAAACGACTGCTGCCAACTCTAGATCATGAGTAGGATAATTCCTCTCATATTCTTTAAGTTGTCGCGAGGCATAGGCTATGACTTTCTCACGTTGCATGAGAACACATCCTAACCCTTTGCCTGAAGCATCGCTATAGATAACAAATCCATCCGAACCAGATGGTATTGTCAGAACAGGTGCCGAAATGAGTCTCCTCTTAAGCTCTTAGAAACTCTTCTCACATTCTTCGCTCCATACGAATTTGATATCCTTCTGAGTTAGCTGAGTTAATGGAGTTGCGATTCGAGAAAATCCTTTTACGAATCTCTGGTAATAACCAGAAAGCTACGTATTTTGATTACTAACTTAGGTTGCTCTCAACTGTGACTCATATCCCAATCTTGGATAGCATGTCACAATGACACCTATCAGTTTACTACCGCACGAATATGGCGTCCCCTACGGAGACTCTGGCTTCAGTACATTCCACAAAGGAAGTCACCAGATAAAGGCTCGGGTACAAACTTCTACTGTTAGGTTTTTAACTCCTGAAGTTCAATAGGAGCCATTCGATATGAGATTTTAGAAGTGAGTTTTGTACTAGATTCAAGATCAATAAAGAATTCAACTTCACGTTCTGGGGGTAGACCGGGAAGTTCTTCAGGAAATACGTCAGGAAAGTTACTAACAACAGGAATATTATTTAAATTTGACGTGTCTTTATTCAAATCCATAACATGGGCTAAGAAAGCTTGACATCCATTTTTCAATAAACGAATGACTTTATGACTTGATATGACAGTGATTGATTTTAATGTCTTTGTTGCTTGAATTTGAACAACAGGTTGATTAGGAATATGAAAACTAACCACCTTACAAAAATAATCAATTTTGGCATGATGAGTAGTTAACCAATCAATTCCTAAAATCACGTCAAATGCAAGTATCTTTAAAGAGATAAGGTCAACAGGTAAGGTGATGGTGTCAACTTGGATCAAACAAGATTTATAAACAGTGGATGTGATGAAAGTTTCCCCTAACGGAGTCTCCACAGATAAATCAAAGTCTAATTTCTCCGGAGTCAAGTTTAAACGTTGAGCACAAGCAGGAGAAATAAATGAATGGGTAGCACCGGTATCTAGTAAGGTATAAACTTCACATGAATTTATGATTAGCTTACCCGTGATCACTTCGTTTGTGTTCCTCGCATGTTGACCAGTCACGAGAAACGCTCTTCCAGGAACCGTTGACTTTGACTTTTCTGGGGCAGCCTTTTGAGTCACCATCCCCGCTGGACTTGGTTTCGCTACAGTGCAATCTCGAGCGATATGTCCTTCCTTTCCACAATTATAACATACCTTAAACTGTTGTGGGCAGTTTGGGCTGATATGTCCTTCTTTTCTGCACTTATAGCATATAACCGGTGGTCGTTTTCCTCCCTTGGAACCAGTTGCTGCTGGTGCTGACGTCTTCGTATTGTCATTCTTGAATCTCCTCTTTTTAAAATCTCCTCCCGACTCGCTTCTTCTATTTTCATGGCCACGATTACCACCAGAGTGGTTGCCGTTCTTGTATGTATTTTTCTTTCTCCGCTGGTTATCATTGTTCTGATGACTGTGTGCACTGGTATGATCCTGGTTGTGGTCTCTCGGTTGACCATACTCGTTATCTCACTCTAATAATTGAGCCCTGTTGACAACATCTGAATAGAGAGAAAATTTATGAGAAATGAGATATTGACGTATGCCGGGTTTCAAACCTCTCAGAAACATCTGCGTCATACGTTCCTCATTCTCCACCAAATGAGGTGCAAACCTGGACAACTCTGTAAACTTCGCCTCGTACTGGGACACCATCATGTTGTTCTGCTCGAGTCTAATAAACTCTACTTCCTTTATATGACGAACACTTTCAGGAAATTATTTGTCATTGAACAGTTTCTGAAATGTCTCCCAAGACATGCTGAGTGCGGCTGGATGGGTACGTTTCACAGACTCCCACCAGTAGTCTGCCTCACCACGGAACATAAAGGTAGCGAATGGAACCTTCTGTTCCTCCATGCATCCCAAGACATCGAATATCTTGGTAATTTGCTTGACCCACGTTTCCGCCATGATCGGATCCGACTTTCCTTTAAATTCGGGTGGTCCCAACTCTTTGAACTGCTTAGCTGTGACCAGCTGTGCGTTGCCATTTTTTCTTCCTATATTTTGAACAGGAATCTCCTTCGTCTGGTTTTGCATGAACCGCAAAAAACTTCTAAACATCTCATCGTTCATCGTCTGCTCAATGGTGTTGTTTATAGGAGGAACATTGCCAGCCTGTTGCACGTTCTCCTCGTTGGTGAGTACATGTGTCTCCACGGTTTCATTTACTCCACTGTTAACATTCTCAGTCGACATTCTCAAATACTGCCATAAAACAAGGGTTAATTTAACAAATTAACATATCACACAATATCCCTATATTATGACCGACCAACAAATAAGCTTAGGTAGGACACACTAGCAAAGGATTTACTCGTCTCTCCCCTCCTAGTTCTATTCTTCGATCTCCGCCAGAGATCATATCCCTAAGCTCTGATACCAACTATGACGCCCCCAAAACAGGTATACAATCCATCCAACCCATTCTGAGTCGCCAAATACATGGTACAGAAAATAACTACAACTTTATTATTACAATTGTCGTGCAAAATACGACAACACATATACTGTGAGTTTAAATACAAATATTGTCATCTAGACAGTATTCATACTCAATTAAGTCCTCATTATACTTATTGATACACTATTTTATAAAATAGTGAGGACTACTAAAACAACTGTCTTGAACCATCATTCCACACCCCGACTAGTACTCGCTACATTCTCACCTCTTGAGAAGAAAAATGGAACAACAAGGAAAAGGGTGAGCTCAACTAGCCCAGTAAGGAATATTATGACTAAGATAATATACAACAAATTATCTTTAGTCTTCAACAGGAAAAAATTTAATAGAATACAATAGACAACAAGTTTTAAATCAATATTCACAGCGAAAAATAATAATTCATAGAAGAGTTACGTAGAGAATGAAATCTACGATTATCTATAAATTTAAAAGTCCATCATCAACATTTTAACCCTGTAACATCAATCAATAAATATCTGAAATCAAATAGTCATCTTTGCACTACAGGCCAAAGATATTCATCAGTTGGTCATGTTCATCTCAACACTTGTTCATCTTTGCACTACGGGCCAAAGATATTCATCAGAAATTATTCATCTTTGCACTAAAGGCCAAAGATATTCAGTTATATCATTATTTAAGACTGAGGATGATGAAAAATATTTTAATGAAAACGAATCCAGTGAAACAAAATAATAAATATTAAGGATTCGTATTTCAGCTATTCCATGTCCAAAAATATCTCATAAATAATCATAGTGGAGTAAAATTCAAGAATGATCAAAACATGGATACAATCAAAGCTAGTATCCAGAATAGATATTTTGGACAAAAAGAAGAAAAATTATTTTTCGGTGAATAGTAACTTGTGAATAGTAACTCATGAATAGTAACTCCGACATGAAAAGTTCCAAATTTGATAAAAAGTTTAAATCAATACTTCGGCATAATGATATTGAAGAAAATAATATCATTTAAGAAGAAAATAACATCCCTTACCTCGGAAAGACGGTACTTCTGACTGGAATACTAGATATAGTGCTGAAGGAAACTTGCACCATATAGCAACACTCAAAGTATCAAATACTCACAAGAATACGCTTGATATAGAGAGAGAAATAGAGAGAAACTTGTGTTTCTGGTGTGATTTTCAATTCTAACCTAAGCACCCTATTTATAGGAAAATGCTTAGAACACCAAAGCAGAAAATTGAATATAATAATATTATATTTACAAAATTGTCAAGCCCACCTTGAAAGATCTGAATTCAGCCCATTCTTCTCACATGTTGAGCCCACTAATTTGCAAAACACACTTTTCTTTAAAATAATAATTAAAACTTTCAAAAATCAATTATTACAGAACTTCAGAACTTCAATAATTCATAATAAATAGCCTTTTTATCAAAAAATTCAAATCTCGCTATTTTTAATAGGAAATTCAATTCTCTACAACTTTGCAGAAGAAAGTTTTTCTAAATTCTAAACAGAAATTGACCGAAATCCACAAACGGGCGATTTTACAGTCAATAATAAACTTTCGGTCAAGAATTGTGTCCACCAACACACAAAACATGTGTTAATCATTTAATGCCACACAAATACTCTTCCTCCTCATATACTCATATATCCCACATTCATTGTAGAAATATCACCATCAATATATTATTAAAATAATATATTTAAATGAATTATTTTATCAGAAAAAGATAAAATATTAATTTTCAACAATTGTCACATTAAAAATTTTCTCCATCTATATCCACATAAAATCAATATTTTTCTCATCATATAAATCAATAATTAATTATTCACAAATAATATTACAGAATCACATTATTGGCAACCAGGCAGTTCCTAGGAAAGAGGGGCTTTCCAATAAGGATTTCTCCTTACTGGCGCGCAATTAGATGACCAAACCTCTCCTTAGACAGAATTTTTTAGACATTGCCAATAATGTTATCTAATAATATTATTCAGATAATATGAATTATTGCTCCGAAAATGGAAAATATTGCGTAGTGACAATTATAAAATATCAACGTAGCAATTATTTAATCAATAAAATAAAATATTGAACAGTAATTACTGTAACCATTATTGAGTAGTGCCTTCTTACGTAAGAATTAATAATTGGTGCAATACCGTGTGCTACTGTGCAACAACGCGTATTACTGTGTTTTAACCACCGGGTATTCCAACGGTATTAACGGTAACAACTACGCCGTTATTTATAACCAACTTATTTTTGTCGTTTTCTTCATCCAATCGCTTTCCGTTATGGGGCCCACAAAAGACTGCGCCGTCGTATGAATATTCCCCGACAGGAAGAATATTCCACAACCAAATGAATATTCCCCGACAATAATGAATATTTTATAATCACCTGCTTATTTGAAATATTTGCGCATTTTACCCATAACTAACCACATTAATCAAATTAACCCTTACTATTTCAAAATAATAAATAAAGGATATTCAATTTTATTTATAATAAGTTGGGGTCTTAGAACCTCCCCTCCTTATGAAATTTCGTCCTCGAAATTGACATACGTACCTGGTGTTTCGAAAAGATGAGGATACCTCGCTTTCATTTCCGTTTCCAACTCCCAGGTCATTTCTTCAATAGCATGGTTCCTCCACAAAACTTTAACTTGTGGTATGACCTTCATGCGTAGGACATGCTCCTTCCTATCCAAGATCTTGATAGGTACCTCTTCGTACGTTAAGTCTTCGGCTATCTCGTCTGGTTCTAACTCAATAACGTGGTTTGGGTCTTTCACATATTTACGAAGCTTAGATATGTGAAAAATGTTATGAACACGAGACATGCTTGGAGGTAACGCGAGTCTATAGGCCACATTTCCTACTTGGTCAAGAATCTAAAATGGACCAATAAATTGTGAATTGAGCTTTCCTCGCTTCCCGAATCTTGTAACTCCCTTCCATGGAGCAACTCGCAACAATACATGATCCCCAATATTAAATTTCACGTCCTTTCGATGAAGATTCGCATAACTATTTTGTCGATCCTGTGCCGTTTGTATACATTATCGAATCGTTTGGATCTTTTTCGTAGTCATACGTACCAACTCGGGTCCCAACAATGTTGCTTCTCCCACCTCATCCCAGCATACTGGAGAGCGGCACTTTCGTCCATACAATGCTTCAAATGGAGCCACACCTATACTTGCCTGTTAACTGTTATTGTAGGAGAATTCCACCAATGGTAGGTACTTATCCCAACTTCCTTTAAAATCTAGGACACAAAGTCTTAATAGATCTTCAAGAGTTTGAATAGTCCTCTCTAATTTCCCGTCCATTTGAGGATGGTATGCCGAACTGAATCGTAAATCCGTGCCCATAGCTTTTTGCAAGCTAACCCAAAATGTTGAAGTAAATCTTGGGTCACGATCCGAAACTATGGATACTGGCATGCCATGTAACCTTACAATCTCATTCACGTACATACTAGCAAGACGTTCAAGGGAATAAGTCTCCCGTATCGGCAAGAAATGAGCAGACTTGGTTAATCTATCAACAATTACCCAAATAGCATTTATGCCTTGAGAAACCGTGGGAATACCCGTAACGAAATCCATGGTAATGTGTTCCCAATTCCATTTCAAAATCTCAAGTGGTTGCAATGGACCCTTTGGCACTTGATGCTCCGCCTTTACACGTTGACAAGTTAAACACCTCGAAATAAACTTTGCAATCTCTCTTTTCATATTGTTCCACCAAAATGTATGTCGAAGATCACGATACATTTTGGTACTTCCAGGATGGATTGCAAATGGTGTATTATTTGCTTCCATCATGATCTTGTACTTCAAATCAGAATCGTTAGGAACACAAAGTCTGGAGTGGACTCGAAGTATTCCTTCTTCATCGATTCTTGCTTCTAAAATAGCACCTTCTTGCACTTTCTTCTTCATACGCATCAGCTCCGGGTCTGTGGCTTGAGCAACTTTAACTTTATCGATTAAAGTTGGTTCTATGCGTATACTTGACATCATCGCACTTATTCCTGCATATGATCTTCTACTCAACGCGTCAGCTACCACGTTTGCTTTTCCAGGATGGTATTAAATAGTGTGGTCGTAATCTTTCAACAGCTCGAGCCAACGTCGTTGCCGCATGTTGAGTTCTTTTTGAGTGAAGAAATATTTGAGGATTTTATGGTCTGAATATATCTTCACTTTCTCCCCATATAGATAATGCCGCCAGATCTTTAGCGCGAAAACGACTGCTGCCAACTCTAGATCATGAGTATGATAATTCCTCTCATATTCTTTAAGTTGTCGCGAGGCATAGGCTATAACTTTCCCACGTTGCATGAGAACACATCCTAGCCCTTTGCCTGAAGCATCGCTGTAGATAACAAATCCATCCGAACCAGATGGTATGGTCAAAACAGGTGCCGAAATGAGTCTCCTCTTAAGCTCTTGAAAACTCTTCTCGCATTCCTCGCTGTATACGAATTTGATATCTTTCCGAGTCATCTGAGTTAACGGGGTAGCGATTCGAGAAAATTCTTACGCGAATCTCTGATAATAACCAGCTAAGCCTAGAAAGCTACGTATTTCGATTACTGACTTAGGTTGCTCTCAACTGTGACTCATATCCCAATCTTGGATAGCACGTCACAATGGCACCTATCAGTTTACTACCATACGAATATGGCATCCCCTACGGAGAGTCTGGCTTCAATGCATTTCACAAAGGAAGTCAGCAGATAGAGGCTCGGTTTTCAACTTATATAGTTGGGTTTTTAACTCCTGAAGTTCAATAGGAGCCATCCGATATGAGATTTTAGAAATGGGTTTTGTACCGGGTTTAAAGTCGATACAAAATTCAATATCACGCTCTGGGAGTAAGCCAAGAAATTCTTCAGGAAATACGTCAAAAATTTTACTAACAATAGAAATATCATTCAAATCTGACGTATTTTTGTTCAAGTCCAAAACATAGCTAAGAAAGCTTGACATCCGTTTTTTAATAAACAAATAACTTTACGGCTTGATATGAAAGAGTTTGACTTCAATGGTTTGGTTGTTTGAATTCGAATAACAGGTTTCTTAGGAATATAAAAACTAACAACCTTACGAAAACAATCAATTTTGGCATGATGAGTAGTTAACCAATCAATTCCTAAAATCACATCAAAAGCAAGTATCTTTAAAGAGATAAGGCCAACAGGTAATGTGATGGTGCCAACTTGGATCAAACAAGATTTATAAACAGTGGATGTAACGAAATTTTCTCCTAACGGAGTTTCAACAGATAAGTCAAAGTCTAATTTTCTCCGGAGTCAAGTTTAAACGTTGAGTATAAGCAGGAGAGATAAATGAATGGGTAGAACCGGTATCTAATAAGGTATAGACTTCGCAAAAATTTATAATTAACTAACCCGTGCTAACTTCGTTCGGGTTCTTCGCATTCTGACCAGTCACGAAAAACGCTCTTTCAGGAACCGTTGACTTTGACTTTTTTGGGACAACTTTTTGAGTCACCACCCCCGTTGGACTTGGTTTCGCTACAGTGCAATCTCGAGCGATATGTCCTTCCTTTCCACAATTATAACATACCTTAAACTATTGTGGACAGTTTGGGCTGATATGTCCTTCTTTTTCTCACTTATAGAATATGACCGGTGGTCGTTCTCTTCCCTTGGAACCAGTTGCTGCTGGTGCTGACGTCTTCGTATTGTTATTGTTGAATCTCCTCTTTTTAAAATCTCCTCCCGACTCGCTTCTTCTATTCTCATGACCATGATTACCACCAGAGTGATTGCCGTTCTTGTCCGTATTCTTCTTTCTCCACTGGTTATCATTATTCTGATGACTGCTGTCACCGGTATGGTCCTGGTTGTGGTCCCTCGATTGACCGTACTCGTTATCTCACTCTAATAATTGAGTCTTGTTGACAACATTTGAATAGAGAGAAAATTTATGAGAAATGAGATATTGACGTAAGCCGGGTTTCAAACCTCTCAGAAACATCCGCGTCATACGTTTCTCATTCTCCACCAAATGAGGTGCAAACCTGGACAACTCTGTAAATTTTGCCTCGTACTGGGACACCGTCATGTTATTCTGCTCCAGTCTAATAAACTCTACCTCCTTCATATGGCGAATACTTTCAGGAAAGTATTTTTCATTGAAGAGTTTCTGAAATGTCTCCCAAGACATGCTGAGTGTGGCTGGATGGGTACGCTTCACAGACTCGTACCAGTAGTCTGCCTTGCCACGGAACTTAAAGGTGGCGAATGGAACCTTCTGTTCCTCCGTGCATCCCAAGACATCGAATATCTTGGTAATTTGCTTGACCCACGTCTCCGCCTTAATCGGATCCGGCTTTCCCCAGAATTCTGGTGGTCCCAACACTTTGAACTGCTTGGCTGTGACAAACCGCGCGTTGTTATCATTTCGACCTGTATTCTGCACAACAGTCTCCCTCGTCTGATTTTGCATGAATCGCAAAAAGCTTCTAAACATCTCATCGTTCATCGTCTGCTCAGTGGTGTTGTTCACAGGAGGAACATTGACAGCTTGTTGCACGTTCTCCTCGTTGGTGAGTATAGGCATCTCCACCGTCTCATTTACTCCACTGTTAACATTCTCAGTCAACATTCTCAAATACTGCCATAAAACAAGGGTTAATTTAACAAATTAACGAATCGCATAATATCCCTATATTATGACAGACCAACAAATAAGCTTAGGTAGGACACACTAGCGAAGGATTTACTCGTCTCACACCTCCTAGTTCTATTCCCCAATCTCCGCCAGAGATCATATCCCTAAGCTCTGATACCAACTGTGACGCCCCCAAAATAGGTCCAATCCATCCAACCCATTCTGAGTCGCCAAATACATGGTACAGAAAATAACTACAACTTTATTATTACAATTGTCGTGCAAAATACGACAACACATATACTGTGAGTTTGAATACAAATATTGTCATCTAGACAGTATTCATACTCAATTAAGTCCTCATTATACTTATTGATACACTATTTTATAAAATAGTGAGGACTACTAAAACAACTGTCTTGAACCATCATTCCACACCCCGACTAGTACTCGCTACATTCTCGCCTCCTGAGAAGAAAAATGGAACAATAAGGAAAAGAGTGAGCTCAACTAGCCCAGTAAAAAATATTATGACTAAGATAATATACAACAAATTATCGTTAGTCTTCAACAGGGAAAAATTTAATAGAATACAATAGACAACAAGTTTTAAATCAATATTCACAGCGGAAATTAATAATTCATAGAAGAGTTACGTAGAGAATGAAATCTACGATTATCTATGAATTTAAAAGTCCATCATCAGCATTTTATCCTGTAACATCAATAAATATCTAGAATTAAATAGTCATCTTTGCACTACAGGCCAAAGATATTCATCAGTTGGTCATGTTCATCTCAACACCTGTTCATCTTTGCATTACGGGCCAAAGATATTTATCAGAAATCATTCATCTTTGCACTACAGGCCAAAGATATTCAATTATATAATCATTTAGGACTGAGGATGATGAAAAATATTTTAAAGGAAACGAATCCAGTGAAACAAAATAATAAATATTAAGGATTCGTATTTTAGCTATTCCATGTCCAAAAATACCTCATAAACAATCATAGTCGAGTAAAATTCAAGAATGATCAAAATATGGATACAATCAAAGCTAGTATCTAGAATAGATATTTTGGATGAAAAGAAGAAAATTTTATTTTTTGGTGAATAGTTACTCATGAATAGTAACTCGTGAATAGTAACCCCGACATGAAAAGTTCCAAATTTGATAAAAAGTTCAGATCAATACTTCGGCATAATGATATTGAAGAAAATAATATCATTTAAGAAGAAAATAACACCCCCTACCTCGGAAAGACGGTACTTCTGTCTGGAATACTAGATATAATGCTGAAAGAAACTTACACTGTATAGCAACACTCAAAGTATCAAATACTCACAAGAATACGCTCGATATAGAGATAGAAATAGAGAGAAACTTATGTTTCTAGTGTGATTTTTAATTCTAACCTAAGCACCCTATTTAAAGGAAAATGCTTAGAACACCAAAGAAGAATATTGAATATAATAATAATATATTTATCAAATTTTTCTTAGCCCACCTCTAGACATCTGATCTCAGCCCATTTATATCACATGTTAGCCCACTTAAATGCCAAAAATGTTTTTCTTCAATATAATAAATAAAACTTCCAAAAATCAATTATTTCGGAACTTCAGAACTTCAATAATTCATAATAAATAGCCCTTTTATCATAAAATTCGAATCACGCTTGTTTTTATAGGAAATTCAATTCTCTACAACTTTGCAGAAGAAAGTTTTTCCAAATTCCAAACAGAAATTGATCGAAATCCACAAACGGGCGATTTTACAGTCAATAATAAATTTTCGGTCAAGAATTGTGTCCACCAACACACAAAATATGTGTTAATCATTTAATGTTACAAAAATACTCTTCCTCCTCATATACTCATATATCCCACATTCATTGTAAAAATATCACCATCAATATATTATTAAAATAATATATTTAAATGAATTATTTTATCAGAAAAAGATAAAATATTAATTTTCAACAATTGTCACATTAAAAATTTTCTCCATCTATATCCGTATAAAATCAATATTTTTCTCATCATATAAATTAATAATTAATTATACACAAATAATATTACAGAATCACAGTATTGGCAACCAGGCCGTTCCCAAGAAAGATGAGGCTTTCCAATAAGGATTTCTCCTTACTGGCGCGCAATTAAATGACCAAACCTCCCCTTAGACAGAATTTTCTAGATATTGCCAATAATGTTATCTAATAATATTATTTAGATAATATGAATTATTGCTCCGATAATGAAAAATATTGCGTAGTGACAATTATAAAATATCAACGTAGCAATTATTTAATCAATAAAATATTGAACAGTAATTACTGTAACCATTATTGAATAGTGCCTTCTTACGTAAGAATCAATAATTGGTGCAATACCGTGTGCTACTGTGTAACAACGCGTATTACTGTGTTTTAACCACCGGGTATTCCAACAGTATTAACAGTAACAACTACGTCGTTATTTATAAACAACTTATTTTTATCGTTTTCTTCATCCAATCGCTTTCCGTTATGGGGCCCACAAAAGTCTGCGTCGTCGTACTGTTATTATCCGACAGTAAGAATATTCCACGACCAAGTGAATATTCCCCGACAACAATGAATATTTTATAATCACTTGCTTATTTAAAATATTTGCGCATTTTACCCATAACTAACCACATTAATCAAATCAACCCTTATTATTTCAGAATAATAAATAGAGGAATTAAATTTTATTTATTAATAATTTGGGGTCTTACAACCTCCCCTCATGAAATTTCGTCCTCGAAATTGACGTACGTACCTGGTGCTTCGAAAAGATGAGGATACCTCGCTTTTATTTTCGTTTCCAACTCCCAAGTCATTTCCTCAATAGCATGGTTTCTCCACAAAATTTTAACTTGTGGTATGACCTTCGTGCATAGGACATGGTCCTTCCTATCCAAGATCTTGACAGGTACCTCATCGTACGTTAAGTATTTTGCTATCTCGTCCGGTTCTAACTCAATAACGTGGTTCGGGTCTTTCACATATTTACGAAGCACAGATATATGAAAAACATTATAAACACGAGACATACTTGGAGGTAACGCGAGTCTATAGGCCAAATTTCCTACTCGATCAAGAATCTGAAATGGACCAATAAATCGTGGATTGAGCTTTCCACTTTAACGAAATTCATGGTAATGTGTTCCCACTTCTATTTCAGAATCTCAAGTGGTTGCAATGGACCTTTTGGTACTTGATGCTCCGCCTTTACACGTTGACAAGTTAAACACCTCGATATAAACTTTGCGATCTCTCTCTTCATATTGTTCCACCAAAATGTATGTCGAAGATCACGATACATTTTAGTACTTCCAGGATGGATTGCAAATGGTGTATTGTGTGCCTCCATCATGATCTTGTACTTCAAATCAGAATCGTTAGGAACACAAAGTCTGGAGTGGACTCGAAGTATTCTTTCTTCATCGATTCTTGCTTCTGGAATAGCACCTTTTTGCACTTTCTTCTTCATACGCATCAGCTCCGGGTCTGTAGCTTGAGCAACTTTAACTTTATCGATTAAAGTTGGTTCTACGCGTATACTTGACATCATCGTACTCGTTCCTGCATATGATCTTCTACTCAACGCGTCAGCTACCACGTTTGCTTTTCCAAGATGGTATTGAATGGTATGGCCGTAATCTTTTAACAGCTCGAGCCAACGTCATTGCCGAATGTTGAGTTCTACATTCCTCGCTCCATTCGAATTTTGTATCTCTACGAGTCAGCTAAGTTAATGGAGTAGCGATTCGAGAAAATCTTTTCACAAAATCTTTGATAATAACCAACTAAGCCTAGAAAGCTACGTATTTCGATTATTGACTTAGGTTTCTCTTAACTGTGACTCATATCCCAATCTTGGATAGCACGTCACAATGACACCTATCTGTTTACTACCGCACGAATATGGCGTCCCCTACGGAGAGTCTAGCTTCGGTGCATTCCACAAAAGAAGTCACCAGGTAAAGGCTCGGGTACAACTTCTACAGTTAAATTTTTAACTCCTGTAGTTCAATAGGGGCCATTCGATATGAGATTTTAGAAATGGGTTTTGTACCAGGTTCAAAGTCGATACAAAATTCAATATCACGCTCTGGAGGTAGGCCAAGAAATACGTCAGGAAATTCACTAACAACAGAAATATCATTCAAATTTGACGTATTTTTGTTCAAGTCCATAACATGGGCTAAGAAAAGTTGACATCCGTTTTTCAATAAACGAATGACTTTATGGCTTGATTTTAAAAAGTTTGACTTCAATGGTTTGGTTGCTTGAATTTGAATAACAGGTTGCTTAGAAATATGAACACTAACAACCTTACGAAAATAATCAATTTTAGCATGATGAGTAGTTAACCTTAAAATCACATCAAAAGTAAATATCTTTAAAGAGATAAGGTAAACAGGTAATGTGATAGTGCCAACCTAAATCAAGCAAGATTTCTAAACAGTTGATGAAATGAAAGTTTCTCCTAACGGAGTCTCCACAGATAGGTCAAAGTCTAATTTCTCCGAAGTCAAGTTTAAACGTTGAACGCAAGCAAGAGAGATAAAAGAATGGGTAGAACCGGTATCTAATAAGGTATAAACTTTGCAAGAATTTATAATTAACTAACTCGTGCTAATTTCGTTCGGGTTCCTCGCATTCTGACCAGTCACGAAAAACGCTCTTCTAGGAACCGTTGACTTTGACTTTTCTGGGACAACCTTTTGAGTCATCATCCCCGCTAGACTTGGTTTTGCAACAGTGCAATCTCGAGCGATATGTCCTTCCTTTCCACCGTTATAACATACCTTAAACTGTTGTGGGCAGTTTGGGCTGATATGTCCTTCTTTTCCGCACTTATAGCATACCTTGAACTGTTGTGGACAGTTTGGGCTGATATGTCTCCCTTTTCCACATTTATAGCATATGACCGGTGGTCGTTCTCCTCCCTTGGAACCAGTTGCTGCTGGTGCTGACGTCTTCGTATTGTCATTGTTGAATCTCCTCTTTTTAAAATCTCCTCCCGACTCGCTTCTTCTATTTTCATGGCCACGATTACCACCAGAGTGGTTGCCGTTCTTGTCTGTATTTTTCTTTCTCCGCTGGTTATCATTGTTCTGATGACTGCTGTCACCGATATGATCCTGGTTGTGGTCCTTTAGTTGACCGTACTCGTTATCTCGCTCTAATAATTGAGCCCTGTTGACAACATCTGAATATAAAGAAAATTTATGAGATATAAGATATTGTTGAATCTCGGGTTTTAAACCTCTCAGAAACATCCTCGTCATTCATTCCTCATTCTATACCAAATGAGGTGCAAACCTGGATAACTCTGTGAACTTCGCCTCGTATTGGGACACCGTTATGTTGTTTTGTTCTAGTCTAATAAACTCTGCCTCCTTCATATGGCGAATACTTTCAGGAAAGTATTTTTCGTTGAAAAGTTTATGAAACGTTTCCCAAGACATGCTGAGTGCGGCTGGATGGGTACGTTTCACAGACTCCCACCAGTAGTCTGCCTCGCCACGAAACATAAAGGTAGCGAATAGAACCTTCTGTTCCTCCGTGCATCCCAAGACATTGAATATCTTGATAATTTGCTTGACCCACGTTTCCGCCATGATCGGATCCGACTTTCCTTTAAATTCTGGTGGTCCCAACTCTTTGAACTGCTTAGCTGTGACCAGTTGTGCGTTGCCATTGTTTCTTCCTATATTTTGAATAGGAATCTCATTCGTCTGGTTTTGCATGAACCGCAAAAAACTTCTAAACATCTCATCGTTCATCGTCTGCTCAGTAGTGTTGTTTACAGGAGGAACATTGCCAGCCTGTTGTATGTTCTCCTCGTTGGTGAGCAAAGGTGTCTCCATGGTCTCATTTACTCCACTATTAACATTCTCAGTCGACATTCTCAAATACTGCCATAAAACAAGGGTTAATTTAACAAATTAACAAATCACATAATATCCCTATATTATGACCGACCAACAAATAAGCTTAGGTAGGACACACTAGTGAAGGATTTACTCGTCTCTCCCCTCCTAGTTCTATTCCTCGATCTCCGCCAGAGATCATATCCCTAAGCTCTGATACCAACTGTGACGCCCCCAAAATTTGGAACTTTTTGGAACTTTTTCATGTCGAGGTTACTATTCATGAGTTACTATTCACGAGTTACTATTCACCGAAAAATAAAATTTTCTTCTTTTTGTCCAAAATATTTATTTTGGATACTAGCTTTAATTGTATCCATGTTTTGATCATTCTTGAATTTTACTCCACTATGATTGTTTATAAGGTATTTTTGGACATAGATAAACTGTAATACGAATCCCTAATATTTGTTCTTTTGCTTCACTGGATTCGTTTTCTTTAAAATATTTTCCATCATCCTCATTCTTAAATGATGATATAACTAAATATCTTTGGCCTGTAGTGCAAAGATGAATTATTTCTGATGAATATCTTTGGCCCGTAGTGCAAAGATGAACAGGTGTTGAGATGAATATGACCAACTGATGAATATCTTTGGCCTGTAGTGCAAAGATGACTATTTAATTCTAGATATTTATTGATGTTACAGGGATAAAACATTGATGATGGACTTTTAAATTCATAGATAATCGTAGATTTCATTCTCTACGTAACTCTTCTATGAATTATTAATTTTCACTGCGAATATTGATTTAAAACTTGTTGTCTATTGTATTCTATTAAATTTTTCCCTGTTGAAGACTAACGATAATTTGTTGTATATTATCTTAGTCATAATATTTTTTACTGGGCTAGTTGAGCTCACCATTTTCCTTGTTGTTCTATTTTTCTTCTCAGGAGGCGAGAATGTAGCGAGTACTAGTCGGGGTGTGGAATGATGGTTCAAGACAGTTGTTTTAGTAGTCCTCACTATTTTATAAAATAGTGTATCAATAAGTATAATGAGGACTTAATTGAGTATGAATACTGTCTAGATGATAATATTTGTATTCAAACTCACAGTATATGTGTTGTCGTATTTTGCACGACAATTGTAATAATAAAGTTGTAGTTATTTTCTGTACCATGTATTTGGCGACTAAGAATGGGTTGGATGGATTTGACCTATTTTGGGGGCGTCACAGTTAGTATCAGAGCTTAGGGATATGATCTCTGGCAGAGATCGGGGAATAGAACTAGGAGGTGTGAGACGAGTAAATCCTTCACTAGTGTGTCCTACCTAAGCTTATTTGTTGGTCGGTCATAATATAGGGATATTATGTGATATGTTAATTTGTTAAATTAACCCTTGTTTTATGGCAGTATTTGAGAATGTCGACTGAGAATGTTAACAGTGGAGTAAATGAGACGGTGGAGATGCCTATACTCACCAACGAGGAGAACGTGCAACAGGCTGGCAATGTTCCTCTTGTGAACAACACCACTGAGCAGACGATGAATGATGAGATGTTTAGAAGTTTTTTGCGGTTCATGCAAAACCAGACGAAGGAGATTCCTGTTCAAAATATAGGAAGAAACAATGACAACACACAGCTGGTCACAACTAAGCAGTTCAAAGAGTTGGGACCACTAGAATTTAAAGGAAAGCCGGATCCGATCATGGCGGAAACGTGGGTCAAGCAAATTACCAAGATATTCGATGTCTTGGGATGCACGGAGGAACAGAGGGTTCCATTCACTACCTTTATGTTCCGTGGCGAGGCAGAGTACTGGTGGGAGTCTGTGAAATGTACCCATCCAGCCGCACTCAGCATGTCTTGGGAGACATTTCAGAAACTGTTCAATGACAAATACTTTCCTGAAAGTGTTCGTCATATAAACGAAGTAGAGTTTATTAGACTGGAGCAGAACAACATGACGGTGTCCCAGTACGAGGCGAAGTTTGCAGAGTTGTCCAGGTTTGCACCTCATTTGGTGGAGAATGAGGAACGTATGACGAGGATGTTTCTGAGAGGTTTGAAACCCGGCATACGTCAATATCTCATTTCTCATAAATTTTCTCTCTATTCAGATGTTGTCAATAGGGCTCAATTATTAGAGCGAGATAACGAGTACGGTCAACCGAGGGACCACAACCAGGATCATATCGGTGACAGCAGTCATCAGAACAATGATAACCAGCGGAGAAAGAAAAATACAGACAAGAACGGCAACCACTCTGGTCGTAATCGTGGCCATAAAAATAGAATAAGCGAGTCGGGAGGAGATTTTAAAAAGAAGAGATTCAACAATGACAATACGAAGACGTCAGCACCAGCAGCAACTGGTTCCAAGGGAAGAGAACGACCACCGGTCATATGCTATAAATGTGGAAAAGAGGGACATATCAGCCCAAACTGTCCACAACAGTTCAAGGTATGCTATAATTGTGGAAAGGAAGGACATATCGCTCGAGATTTTACGGTAGCGAAACCAAGTTCAGCGGGGACGGTGACTCAAAAGGCTGCCCCAGAAAAGTCAAAGTCAACGATTCCTGAAAGAGCGTTTGTCGTGACTGGTCAGAATGCGAGGAACCCGAACGAAGTTAGCACGGGTTAGTTAATTATAAATTTTTATGAAGTCTATACCTTACTAGATACCGGTGCTACCCATTCATTTATTTCTCCTGCTTGTGCTCAACGTTTAAACTTGACTTCGGAGAAATTAGACTTTGATTTATCTGTGGAGACTCCGTTAGGGGAAACTCTCATCACATCCACTGTTTATAAATCTTGTTTGATCCAAGTTGGCACCATCACATTACCTGTTGACCTTATCTCTTTAAAGATACTTGCTTTTGATGTGATTTTAGGAATTAATTGGTTAACTACTCATCATGCCAAAATTGATTGCTTTCGTAAGGTTGTTAGTTTTCAAATTCCTAAGCAACCTGTTATTCGAATTTAAGCAACCAAACCACTGAAGTCAATCACTGTCATATCAAGCCTTAAATTCATTCGTTTATTGAAAAACGGATGTCAAGCTTTCTTAGCCATGTCATGGACTTGAACAAAAATACGTCAGATTTGAATGATATTTCTGTTGTTAGTAAAATTTTTGACGTATTTCCTGAAGAATTTCTTGGCTTACTCCCAGAGCGTGATATTGAATTTTATATCGAATTTGAACCCGGTACAAAACCCATTTCTAAAATCTCATATCGAATGGCTCCTATTGAACTTCAGGAGTTAAAAACCCAACTATAGAAGTTGATAACCGAGCCTCTATCTGGTGACTTCCTTTGTGGAATGCATTGAAACCAGACTCTCCGTAGGGGACGCCATATTTGTGCGGTAGTAAACTGATAGGTGTCATTGTGATGTGCTATCCAAGATTGGGATATGAGTCACAGTTGAGAGCAACCTAAGTCCGTAATCGAAATACGTAGCTTTCTGGTTATTATCGGAGATTCGTAAAAGGATTTTCTCGAATCGCTACTCCATTAACTCAGCTGACTCGGAAGGATATCAAATTCGTATGGAGCGAAGAATGCGAGAAGAGTTTCCAAGAGCTTAAGAGGAGACTCATTTCGGCACCTGTTCTGACAATACCATCTGGTTCGGATGGATTTGTTATCTACAGCGATGCTTCAGGCAAAGGGTTAGGATGTGTTCTCATGTAACGTGGGAAAGTCATAGCCTATGCCTCGCGACAACTTAAAGAATATGAGAGGAATTATCCTACTCATGATCTAGAGTTGGCAGCAGTCGTTTTCGCGCTAAAGATCTGGAGGCACTATCTATATGGGGAGAAAGTGGAGATATATTCAGACCATAAAAGCCTCAAATATTTCTTCACTCAAAAAGAACTCAACATGCGGCAACGAAGTTGGCTCGAGCTGTTGAAAGATTACGACCACACTATTCAATACCATCCAAGAAAAGCAAACATGGTAGATGACGCGTTGAGTAGAAGATCATATGCAGGAACGAGTGCGATGATGTCAAGTATACGTGTAGAACCAACTTTAATCGATAAAGTTAAAGTTGCTCAAGCTACAGACCCGGAGCTGATGCGTATGAAGAAGAAAGTGCAAGAAGGTGCTATTCCAGAAGTAAGAATCGATGAAGAAGGAATACTTCGAGTCCACTCTAGACTTTGTGTTCCTAACGATTCTGATTTGAAGTACAAGATCATGATGGAGTCACACAATACACCATTTGCAATCCATCCTGGAAGTACTAAAATGTATCGTGATCTTCGACATACATTTTGGTGGAACAATATGAAGAGAGAGATTGCAAAGTTTATCTCGAGGTGTTTAACTTGTCAACGTGTAAAGGCGGAGCATTAAGTACCAAAAGGTCCATTGCAACCACTTGAGATTCCGAAATGGAAGTGGGAACACATTACCATGGATTTCGTTACGGGTCTTCCCACGGTTTCTCAAGGCATAAATACTATTTGGGTGAATGTTGATAGATTAACCAAGTCTGCTCATTTCTTGCCGATACGGGAGACTTATTCCCTTGAACGTCTTGCTAGTATGTATGTGAATGAGATTGTAAGGTTGCATGGCATGCCAGTATCCATAGTTTCGGATCGTGACCCAAGATTCACTTCAAGATTTTGGGTTAGCTTGCAAAAAGCTATAGGCACGGATTTACGATTTAGTTCAGCTTACCATCTTCAAACGGACGTGAAATCAGAGAGGACTATTCAAACTCTTGAAGATCTATTAAGACTTTATGTCCTAGATTTCAAAGGGAGTTGGGATAAGTACCTACCATTTGTGGAATTCTCCTACAAAAACAGTTATCAGGCAAGTATAGGTGTGGCTCCATTTGAAGCACTGTATGGATGAAAGTGCCGTTCTCCAGTATGCTGGGATGAGGTGGGAGAAGCAATATTGTTAGGACCCGAGTTGGTACGTATGACTACGGAAAAGATCCAAACGATTCGACAACGTATACAAAAGGCACAGGATCGACAAAAGAGTTATGCGGATCTTCATCGAAAGGACGTGGAATTTGATATTGGGGATCATGTATTGTTGTGAGTTACTCCATGGAAGGGAGTTACAAGATTCGGGAAGAGAGGAAAGCTCAATCCACGATTTATTGGTCCATTTCAGATTCTTGACCGAGTAGGAAATGTGGCCTATAGACTCGCGTTACCTCCAAGCACGTCTCGTGTTCATAACGTTTTTCACATATCTATGCTTCGTAAATATGTGAATGACCCAAACCACGTTACTGAGTTAGAACCAGACGAGATAGCCGAAGACTTAACGTACGAAGAGGTACCTGTCAAGATCTTGGATAGGAAGGAGCATGTCCTACGCACGAAGGTCATACCACAAGTTAAAGTTTTGTGGAGAAACCATGCTATTGAGGAAATGACCTGGGAGTTGGAAACGGAAATGAAAGCGAGGTATCCTCATCTTTTCGAAACACCAGGTACGTATGTCAATTTCGAGGACGAAATTTCATAAGGAGGGGAGGTTGTAAGACCCCAACTTATTATAAATAAAATTGAATTTCCTTTATTTATTATTTTGAAATAGTAAGGGTTAATTTGATTAATGTGGTTAGTTATGGGTAAAATGCGCAAATATTTTAAATAAGCAGGTGGTTATAAAATATTCATTATTGTCCGGGAATATTCATTTGGTTGTGGAATATTCTTCCTGTCGGGGAATATTCGTACGGCGGCGCAGTCTTTTGTGTGCCCCATAACGGAAAGCGATTGGATGAAGAAAACGACAAAAATAAGTTGGTTATAAATAACGGCGTAGTTGTTACCGTTAATATTGTTGGAATACCCAATGGTTAAAACACAGTAATACGCGTTGTTGCACAGTAGCACACGGTATTGCACCAATTATTGATTCTTACGTAAGAAGGCACTACTCAATAATTGTTACAGTAATTACTGTTCAATATCGTATTTTATTGATTCAATAATTGCTGCGTTGATATTTTATATTACTGTTATTATAATTTTGTCTAAGGAGAGGTTTGGTCATCTAATTGTGCACCAGTAAGGAGAGATCCTTATTGGAAAGCCCCCTTTTTCCTGGGAACTGACTGGTTGTCAGTAATGTGATTCTGTAATATTATTTGTGAATAATTAATTATTAATTTATATGATGAGGAAAATATTGATATTATGTGGATATAGATGGAGAAAAATTTTTAAATGTGACAATTGTTGTTAATTAATATTTTATATTTTTCTGATAAAATAACTCATTTAAATATATTATTTTAATAATATATTAATGGTGATATTTTTATAATGAATGTGGAATATATGAATAAATGAGGAGGAAGAGTATTTTTGTTGGATTAAATATTTAACACATGTTTTGTGTGTTGGTGGACACAATTCTTGACCGAAAATTTATTATAAACTGTAAAATCGTCCGTTTGTAGATTTCGTTCAATTTCTGTTTAGAATTTGGAAAAACTTTCTTCTGCAAAGTTGTAGAGAATTGAATTTCCTATAAAAAGTAATGAGACTCGAATTTTCTGACAAAAGGGCAATTTATTATGAATTATTGAAGTTCTGAAGTTCCGAAATAATTGATTTTTAGAAGTTTTAATTATTATTTTAAAGAAAAATGTTTTTTTTGCAAATTTGTGGGCTCAACATGTGATAAGAATGGGCTAAATTCAGATCTTCTAAGGTGGGCTTGATAATTTTGTAAATATAATATTATTATATTCAATTTTCTACTTTGGTGTTCTAAACATTTTCCTATAAATAGGGTGCTTAGGTTAGAATTGAAAATCACACCAGAAACTGAAATCTTCTCTCTCTTTCTCTCTCTATATTAGTGAGCGTATTCTTGTGAGTATTCTAATACTTTGAGTATTGCTATATGGTGCAAGTTCAAGTCATAGCCTATATCCGGTGTTTCAACTAGAAGTACTGTTTTTACGAGGTAAGGGATGTTATTTTCTTCGTAAATGATATTATTTCTTCAATATCATTATGCCGAAATATTGGTTGGAAATTTTTATCAAATTTGAAACTTTTTCATGTCAGGGTTACTATTCATGAGTTACTATTCACGAGTTACTATTCACCGAAAAATAAAATTTTCTTCTTTTTGTCCAAAATATTTATTTTGGATACTAGCTTTAATTGTATCCATGTTTTGATCATTCTTGAATTTTACTCCACTATGATTGTTTATAAGGTATTTTTGGACATAGATAAACTGTAATACGAATCCCTAATATTTGTTCTTTTGCTTCACTGGATTCGTTTTCTTTAAAATATTTTCCATCATCCTCATTCTTAAATGATGATATAACTAAATATCTTTGGCCTGTAGTGCAAAGATGAATTATTTCTGATGAATATCTTTGGCCCGTAGTGCAAAGATGAACAGGTGTTGAGATGAATATGACCAACTGATGAATATCTTTGGCCTGTAGTGCAAAGATGACTATTTAATTCTAGATATTTATTGATGTTACAGGGATAAAACATTGATGATGGACTTTTAAATTCATAGATAATCGTAGATTTCATTCTCTACGTAACTCTTCTATGAATTATTAATTTTCACTGCGAATATTGATTTAAAACTTGTTGTCTATTGTATTCTATTAAATTTTTCCCTGTTGAAGACTAACGATAATTTGTTGTATATTATCTTAGTCATAATATTTTTTACTGGGCTAGTTGAGCTCACCATTTTCCTTGTTGTTCTATTTTTCTTCTCAGGAGGCGAGAATGTAGCGAGTACTAGTCGGGGTGTGGAATGATGGTTCAAGACAGTTGTTTTAGTAGTCCTCACTATTTTATAAAATAGTGTATCAATAAGTATAATGAGGGCTTAATTGAGTATGAATACTGTCTAGATGATAATATTTGTATTTAAACTCACAGTATAAGTGTTGTCGTATTTTGCACGACAATTGTAATTTTAAAGTTGTAGTTATTTTCTGTACCATGTATTTGGCGACTCAGAATGGGTTGGATGGATTGGACCTATTTTGGGGGCGTCACAGTTGTTGTAAGACCCCAACTTATTATAAATAAAATTGAATTTCTTTATTTATTATTTTGAAATAGTAAGGGTTAATTTGATTAATGTGGTTAGTTATGGGTTAATTTGATTAACGTGGTTAGTTATGAATACTGTCTAGATGATAATATTTGTATTTAAACTCACAGTATAAGTGTTGTCGTATTTTGCACGACAATTGTAATAATAAAGTTGTAGTTATTTTATGTACCATGTATTTGGCGACTCAGAATGGGTTGGATGGATTGGACCAATTTTGGGGGCGTCACAGTTGTTGTAAGACCCCAACTTATTATAAATAAAATTAAATTTCTTTATTTATTATTTTGAAATAGTAAGGGTTAATTTTATTATTTTAAAATAGTAAGGGTTAATTTGATTAATGTGGTTAGTTATGGATAAAACTCACTTCTAAAATCTCATATCGAATGGCTCCTATTGAACTTCAGGAGTTAAAAACCTAACGGTAGAAGTTTGTACCCGAGCCTTTATCTGGTGACTTCCTTTGTGGAATGTACTGAAGCTAGACTCTCCGTAGGGGACGCCATATTCGTGCGGCAGTAAATTGATAGGTGTCATTGTGACGTGCTATCCAAGATTGGGATATGAGTCACAGTTGAGAGCAACCTAAGTCAGTAATCGAAATACGTAGCTTTCTGGTTATTATCGGAGATTCGTAAAAGGATTTTCTCGAATCGCAACTCTATTAACTCAGCTGACTCGGAAGGATATCAAATTCGTATGGAGCGAAGAATGTGAGAAGAGTTTCCAAGAGCTTAAGAGGAGACTCATTTCGGCACCTGTTCTGACAATACCATCTGGTTCGGATGGATTTGTTATCTACAGCGATGCTTCAGGCAAAGGGTTAGGATGTGTTCTCATGCAACGTGGGAAAGTCATAGCCTATGCCTCGCGACAACTTAAAGAATATGAGAGGAATTATCCTACTCATGATCTAGAGTTGGCAGCAGTCGTTTTTGCGTTAAAGATCTGGAGGCACTGTCTATATGGGGAGAAAGTGGAGATATATTCAGACCATAAAAGCCTCAAATATTTCTTCACTCAAAAAGAACTCAACATGCGGCAACGACGTTGGCTCGAGCTGTTGAAAGATTACGACCACACTATTCAATACCTTCTTGGAAAAGCAAACGTGGTAGCTGACGCGTTGAGTAGAAGATCATATGCAGGAACGAGTGCGATGATGTCAAGTATACGCGTAGAACCAACTTTAATCGATAAAGTTAAAGTTGCTCAAGCTACAGACCCGGAGCTGATGCGTATGAAGAAGAAAGTGCAAGAAGGTGCTATTCCAGAAGCAAGAATCGATGAAGAAGGAATACTTCGAGTCCAGTCCAGACTTTGTGTTCCTAACGATTCTGATTTGAAGTACAAGATCATGATGGAGGCACACAATACACCATTTGCAATCCATCCTGGAAGTACTAAAATATATCGTGATCCTCGACATACATTTTGGTGGAACAATATGAAGAGAGAGATTGCAAAGTTTATCTCGAGGTGTTTAACTTGTCAACGTGTAAAGGCGGAGCATCAAGTGCCAAAGGGTCCATTGCAACCACTTGAGATTCTGAAATGAAAGTGGGAACACATTACCATGGATTTCGTTACGGGTCTTCCTACGGTTTCTCAAGGCATAAATGCTATTTGGGTGATTGTTGATAGATTAACCAAGTCTGCTCATTTCTTGTCGATACGGGAGACTTATTCCCTTCAACGTCTTGCTAGTATGTACGTGAATTAGATTGTAAGGTTGCATGGCATGCCAGTATCCATAGTTTCGGATCGTGACCCAAGATTCACTTCAAGATTTTGGGTTAGCTTGCAAAAAGCTATAGGCACGGATTTACGATTTAGTTCAGCTTACCATCTTCAAACGGACGTGAAATCAGAGAGGACTATTCAAACTCTTGAAGATCTATTAAGACTTTGTGTCCTAGATTTCAAAGGGAGTTGGGATAAGTACCTACCATTGGTGGAATTCTCCTACAATAACAGTTATCAGGCAAGTATAGGTGTGGCTCCATTTGAAGCATTATATGGACGAAAGTGTCGCTCTCCAGTATGTTGGGATGAGGTGGGAGAAGCAACGTTGTTGGGACCAGTGTTGGTACGAATGACTACAGAGAAGATCCAAACGATTCGACAACGTATACAAACGGCACAGGATCGACAAAAGAGTTATGCAGATCTTCATCGAAAGGATGTGGAATTTGACATTGGGGATCATGTATTATTACGTGTAGCTCCATGGAAAGGAGTTACAAAATTTGGGAAGAGAGAAAAGTTCAATCCACGATTTATTGGTCCATTTCAGATTCTTGACTGAGTAGGAAATGTGGCCTATAGACTCGCATTACCTCCAAGTATGTCTCGTGTTCATAATATTTTTCATATATCTGTGCTTCGTAAATATGTGAAAGACCCGAACCACGTTATTGAGTTAGAACCGGACTAGATAGCCGAAGACTTAACGTACGAGGAGGTACCTATCAAGATCTTGTATAAGAAGGAGCATGTCCTACGCACGAAGGTCATACCACAAGTCAAAGTTTTGTGGAGAAATCATGCTATTGAGGAAATAACCTGGGAGTTGGAAACGGAAATGAAAGCGAGGTATCCTCATCTTTTCGAAACATCAGGTACGTATGTCAATTTCGAGGACGAAATTTCATAAGGAGGGGAGGTTGTAAGACCCCAACTTTTTATAAATAAAATTGAATTTCCTTTATTTATTATTTTGAAATAGTAAGGGTTAATTTGATTAATGTGGTTAGTTATGGGTAAAATGCGCAAATATTTTAAATAAGCAGGTGGTTATAAAATATTCATTATTGTCGGGGAATATTCATTTGGTTGTGAAATATTCTTCCTGTCGGGAAATATTCGTACGACGGCGCAGTCTTTTGTGTGCCCCATAACGGAAAGCGATTGGATGAAGAAAACGACAAAAACAAGTTGGTTATAAATAACGGCGTAGTTGTTACCGTTAATACTGTTGGAATACCCGATGGTTAAAACACAGTAATACGCGTTGTTGCACAGTAGCACACGGTATTGCACCAATTATTGATTCTTACGTAAGAAGGCACTACTCAATAATGGTTACAGTAATTACTATTCAATATTTTATTTTATTGATTAAATAATTGCTACGTTGATATTTTATAATTGTCACTACGCAGTATTTTCCATTATCGGAGCAATAATTCATATTATCTGAATAATATTATTAGATAACATTATTGGTAATGTCTATAAAGTTCTGTCTAAGGAGATGTTTGGTCATCTAATTGCGCGCCAGTAAGGAGAAATCCTTATTAGAAAGCCCCTCTTTCCTAGGAACTGCCTGGTTGCCAATAGTGTGATTCTGTAATATTATTTGTGAATAATTAATTATTGATTTATATGATGAGGAAAATATTAATTTTATGTGGATATAGATGGAGAAAATTTATAATGTGACAATTGTTGAGAATTAATATTTTATCTTTTTCTGATAAAATAATTCATTTAAATATATTATTTTAATAATATATTGATGGTGATATTTCTATAATGAATGTGAGATATATGAGTATATGAGGAGGAAGAGTATTTTTGTGGCATTAAATGATTAACACATGTTTTGTGTGTTGGTGGACATAATTCTTGACCGAAAATTTATTATTGACTGTAAAATCGCTCGTTTATGGATTTCGGTCAATTTCTGTTTGGAATTTGGAAAACTTTTCTTCTGCAAAGTTGTAGAGAATTGAATTTTCTATAAAAACTCGCGAGATTCAAATTTTCTGATAAAAGGACTATTTATTATTAATTATTGAAGTTCTGAAGTTCCGAAATAATTGATTTTTGGAAGTTTTAATTATTATTTTAAAGAAAAACGTTTTTTGCAAATTAGTGGGCTCAACATGTGATAAGAATGGGCTGAATTCAGATCTTCCAAGGTGGGCTTGACAATTTTGTAAATATAATATTATGATATTCATTTTTCTGCTTTGGTGTTCTAAGCATTTTCTTATAAATAGGGTGCTTAGGTTAGAATTGAAAATCATACCAGAAACACAAGTTTCTCTCTATCTCTCTCTCTATATCGAGCGTATTCTTGTGAGTATTTGATACTTTGAGTGTTGCTATACGGTGCAAGTTTCCTTCAGCACTATATCTAGTATTCCAGTCAGAAGTACCGTCTTTCCGAGGAAATGGATGTTATTTCTTCTTAAATGGTATTATTTTCTTCAGTATCATTATGCCGAAGTATTGATTTGAACTTTTTATCAAATTTGGAACTTTTCATGTCGGAGTTACTATTCATGAGTTACTATTTACGAGTTACTATTCATCGAAAAATGAAATTTTCTTCTTTTCGTCCAAAATATCTATTCTGGATACTAGCTTTGATTGTATCCATGTTTTGATCATTCTTGAATTTTACTCCACTATGATTATTTATGAGGTATTTTTGGACATGGAATAGCTGAAATACGAATCCTTAATATTTATTATTTTGTTTCACTGGATTCGTTTTCTCTAAAATATTTTTCATCATCCTCAGTCTTAAATAATGATATAACTGAATATATTTGGTATGTAGTGCAAAGATGAATGATTTCTGATGAATATCTTTGGCCCGTAGTGCAAAGATGAACATGTGTTGAGATGAACATGACCAACTGATGAATATCTTTGGCCTGTAGTGCAAAGATGACTATTTGATTTCAGATATTTATTGATTGATGTTACATGGATAAAATGTTGATGATGGACTTTTAAATTCATAGATAATCGTAGATTTCATTCTCTACGTAACTCTTCTATGAATTATTATTTTCCGCTGCGAATATTGATTTAAAATTTGTTGTCTATTGTATTCTATTAAATTTTTCCCTGTTGAAGACTAACGATAATTTGTTGTATATTATCTTAGTCATAATATTCCTTACTGGGCTAGTTAAGCTCACCCTTTTCCTTGTTGTTCCATTTTTCTTCTCAGGAGGCGAGAATGTAGCGAGTACTAGTCGGGGTGTGGAATGATGGTTCAAGACAGTTGTTTTAGTAGTCCTCACTATTTTGTAAAATAGTATATCAATAAGTATAATGAGGACTTAATTGAGTATGAATACTGTCTAGATGACAATATTTGTATTTAAACTCACAGTATATGTGTTGTCGTATTTCACACGACAATTGTAATAATAAAGTTGTAGTTATTTTCTGTACCATGTATTTGGCGACTCAAAATGGGTTGGATGGATTGTATACCTGTTTTGGGGGCGTCACAGTACTGTGATGCCTCCAAAACAGGTATACAACACCCATTCTGAGTCGTCAATAACATGGTACAGAAACAACTACAACTTTATTAATACAACATAAAAACTGTGAGTGTAAATACAAATATTGTCATCTAGACAATATTCACACTCAAATAAGTCCTCATTACAATTATTGGTACAATATTTTATAAAAAAAATGGTGAGGACTACTAAAACAACTTCCTAAAACCTTCATTCCATACCCCGACTAGTACTTGCTACATTCTCGCCTCCTGAGAAGAAAATGGAACAACAAGGAAAAAGGTGAGCTCAACTAGCCCAGTAAAGAACATTATGACTAAGATAATATAAAACAAATTATCGTTAGTCTTCAACAGGGAAAAATCTAATAAAATACAATAGACAACAAATTTTAAATCCATATTCGCAGCGGAAAATAATAATTCATAGAAGAGTTACGTAGAGAATGAAATCTACTATTATCTATGAATTTAAAAGTCCATCATCAGCATTTTATCCTTGTAACATCAATCAATATTCATCTTCACACTACAGGCCAAAGATATTCACCAGTTGGTCATGTTCATCTAAACACCTGTTCATCTTTGCACTACGGGCCAAAGATATTCATCACAAATCATTAATCTTTGCACTACAGGCCAAATATATTCAATTATATCATCATTTAGGACTGAGGATGATAAAAAATATTTTAAAGGAAACGAATCCAGTGAAACAAAATAATAAATATTAAGGATTCGTATTTCAACTATTCCATGTCCAAAAATACCTCATAAATAATCATAGTGGAGTAAATTCAAGAATGATCAAAACATGGATACAATCAAAGCTAGTATCCAGAATAGATATTTTGGACAAAAAGAATAAAATTTCACTTTTCGGTGAATAGTAACTCGTGAATAGTAACTCATGAATAGTAACCCCGACATGAAAAGTTCCAAATTTGATAAAAAGTTTAGATTAATACTTCGGCATAATGATATTGAAGAAAATAATATCATTTAAGAAGAAATAACATTCCTTACCTCGGAAAGACGGTACTTCTGACTGCAATACTAGATATAGTGCTGAAGGAAACTTGCACCGTATAGCAACACTCAAAGTATCAAATACTCGCAAGAATACGCTCGATATAGAGAGAGAAATAGAGAGAAACTTGTGTTTCTAGTGTGATTTTCAATTCTAACCTAAGCACCCTATTTATAGGAAAATACTTAGAACACCAAAGCAAAAAATTTAATATAATAATAATATATTTATCAAATTTTCCTTAGCCCACCTCTAGACATCTGATCTCAGCCCATTTATATCACATGTTAGCCCACTTAAATGCCAAAAAACGTTTTTCTTCAAAATAATAAATAAAACTTCTAAAAATCAATTATTTCGGAACTTCAGAACTTCAATAATTCATAATAAATAACCCTTTTATCAGAAAATTTGAATCTTGCGTGTTTATATAGGAAATTCAATTCTCTACAACTTTGCAGAAGAAAGTTTTTCCAAATTCTAAACAAAAAATGAACGAAATCCACAAACGGGCGATTTTACACTAATAAATTTTCGGTCAAGAATTGTATCCACCAACATACAAAACATGTGTTAATCATTTAATGTCACAAAAATACTCTTCCTCCTCATATACTCATATATCCCACGTTCATTGTAAAAATAACACCATCAATATATTATTAAAATAATATATTTAATTGAATTATTTTATCAGAAAAAGATAAAATATTAATTTTCAACAATTGTCACATTAAAAATTTTCTCCATCTATATCCATATATAATCAATATTTTTCTCATCATATAAATTAATAATTAATTATACACAAATAATATTACAGAATCAAAGTACTGGCAACCAGGCCGTTCCCAGGAAAGAGGGGGCTTTCCAATAAGGATCTCTCTTTACTGGCGCGCAATTAGATGACCAAACATCTCCTTAGACAGAACTTTCTAGACATTGCCAATAATGTTATCTAATAATATTATTCAGATAATATGAATTATTGTTCCAATAATAGAAAATACTGCGTAGTGACAATTATAAATATCAACGTAGCAATTATTTAATCAATAAAATAAAATATTGAACAATAATTACTGTAACCATTATTGAGTAGTGCATTCTTACGTAAGAATCAATAATTGGTGCAATACCGTGTGCTACTGTGCAACAACGTGTATTACCGTGTTTTAACCGCCGGGTATTCCAACAGTATTAACGGTAACAACTACGCCGTTATTTATAAAGAACTTATTTTTATCGTTTTCTTCATCCAATCGCTTTCCGTTATGGGGCCCACAAAAGTCTGCACCGTCGTACGAATATTCTATGACAGTAAGAATATTCCACGACCAAGCGAATATTCTCCGACAATAATGAATATTTTATAACCACTTGCTTATTTAAAATATTTGCGCATTTTACCCATAACTAACCACATTAATCAAATCAACCCTTACTATTTCAGAATAATAAATAGAGGAAATTAAATTTCATTTATTAATAATTTGGGGTCTTACAACCTTCCCTCCTTATGAAATTTCGTCCTCGAAATTAACATACGTACCTGGTGTTTCGAAAAGATGAGGATACCTCGCTTTTATTTCTGTTTCCAACTCCCAGGTCATTTCTTCAATAGCATGGTTTCTCTACAAAACTTTAACTTGTGGTATGACCTTCGTGCGTAGGACATGCTCCTTCCTATCCAAGATCTTGACAGGTACCTCCTCGTACGTTAAGTCTTCGGCTATCTCGTCCGGTTCTAACTCAATAATGTGGTTCGGGTCTTTTACACATTTACGAAGCACATATATATGAAAAATATTATGAACACGAGACATACTTGGAGGTAACGCGAGTCTATAGGCCACATTTCCTACTCGGTCAAGAATCTAAAATGGAAAAATAAATCGTGGATTGAACTTTTCTCTCTTCCCAAATCTTGTAACTCCTTTCCATGGAGATACACGTAATAATACATGATCCCCAATGTCAAATTCCACGTCCTTTCGATGAAGATCTGCATAACTCTTTTGTCGATCCTGTGCCGTTTGTATACATTATCGAATCGTTTGGATCTTCTCTGTAGTCATTCGTACCAACTCTGGTCCCAACAACGTTGCTTCTCCCACCTCATCCCAACATACTGGAGAGCGACACTTTCGTTCATACAATGCTTCAAAGGGAGCCACACCTATACTTGTCTGATAACTGTTGTTGTAGAAGAATTCTACCAATGGTAGGTACTTGTCCCAACTTCCTTTGAAATCTTGGACACAAAGTCTTAATAGATCTTCAAGAGTTTGAATAGTCCTCTCTGATTGCCCGTCCGTTTGAGGATGGTATGCCAAACTGAACCGTAAATCCGTGCCCATAGCTTTTTGCAAGCTAACCCAAAATCTTGAAGTGAATCTTGGGTCACGATCCGAAACTATGGATACTGGCATGCCATGCAACCTTACAATCTCATTCACATACATACTAGCAAGACGTTCAAGGGAATAAGTCTCCCGTATCGGCAAGAAATGAGCAGACTTGGTTAATCTATCAACTATAACCCAAATAGCATTTATGCCTTGAGAAACCGTGGGAAGACCCGTAACGAAATCCATGGTAATGTGTTCCCACTTCCATTTCGAAATCTCAAGTGGTTGCAATGGACCCTTTGGTACTTGATGCTCTGCCTTTACACGTTGACAAGTTAAACACCTCGAGAAAAACTTTGCAATCTCTCTCTTCATATTGTTCCACCAAAATGTATGTCGAAGATCACGATACATTTTAGTACTTCCAGGAAGGATTGCAAATGGTGTATTGTGTGCCTCCATCATAATCTTGTACTTCAAATCAGAGTCGTTAGGAACACAAAGTCTAGAGTGGACTCGAAGTATTCCTTCTTCATCGATTCTCGCTTCCGGAATAGCACCTTCTTATACTTTCTTCTTCATACGCATCAGCTCCGGGTCTGTGGCTTAAGCAACTTTAACTTTATCGATTAAAGTTGATTCTACGCGTATACTTGACATCATCGCACTCGTTCTTGCATATGATCTTCTACTCAATGCGTCAGCTACCATGTTTGCTTTTCTAGGATGGTATTGGATGGTATGATCGAAATCTTTTAACAGCTCGAGCCAACGTCAGTGTCGCATGTTGAAGTCTTGGAAGCTCTTCTTGCATTCCCCGGTCCATTCGAAGTTTGTATCTTTTTGAGTCAGCTGAGTTAATGGAGTAACGATTCGAGAAAATCCTTTTACGAATCTTCGATAATAACCAGAAAGCTACGTATTTTGATTACTGACTTAGGTTGCTCTCAACTGTGACTCATATCCCAATCTTGGATATCACGTCACAATGGCACCTATCAGTTTACTACCATACGAATATGGCGTCCCCTACGGAGAGTCTGGCTTTAATGCATTCCACAAAGGAAGTCACCAGATAGAGGCTCGATTATCAACTTCTATAGTTGGGTTTTTAACTCCTGAAATTCAATAGGAGCCATTCGATATGAGATTTTAGAAATGGGTTTTCTACCGGTTTCAAAGTCGATACAAAATTCAATATCACGCTCTGGGAGTAAGCCAAGAAATTCTTCAGGAAATACGTCAAAAATTTTACTAACAACAGAAATATCATTCAAATCTGACGTATTTTTGTTCAAGTCCATGACATGGTTTAGAAAGTTTGACATCTATTTTTCAATAAACGAATGACTTTACGACTTGATATGACAGTGATTAACTTCATTGGTTTGGTTGCTTGAATTCGAATAATAGGTTGCTTAGGAATATGAAAACTAACAACCTTACGAAAGCAATCAATTTTGGCATGATGAGTAGTTAACCAATTAATTCCTAAAATCACATCAAAAGTAAGTATCTTAAAAGAGATAAGGTTAATAGGTAATGTGATGGTGCCAACTTGAATCAAACAAGATTTATAAACAGTGGATGTAACGAAAGTTTCTCCTAACGGAGTTTCAACAGATAAGTCAAAGTCTAATTTTCTTCGGAGTGAATTTTAAACGTTGAGTATAAGCAGGAGAGATAAATGAATGGGTAGAACCGGTATCTAATAAGGTATAGACTTCGCAAAAATTTATAATTAACTAACCCGTGCTAACTTCGTTCGGGTTCCTCGTATTCTGACCAGTCATGAAAAATGCTCTTCCAGGAATCGTTGACTTTGACTTTTCTGGGACAACTTTTTGAGTCACCACCCCCGTTGGACTTGGTTTCGCTACAGTGCAATCTCGAGCGATATGTCCTTCCTTTCCACAGTTATAACATACCTTAAACTGTTGTGGGCAGTTTGGGCTGATATGTCCTTCTTTTCCGTACTTATAGCATATGACCGGTGGTCGCTCTCCTCCCTTGGAACCAGTTGCTGCTGTAACCATTATTGAGTAGTGCCTTCTTACGTAAGAATCAATAATTGGTGCAATACCGTGTGCTACTATGTAACAACGCGTATTACTGTGTTTTAACCACTAGGTATTCCAACAGTATTAACAGTAACAACTACGCCGTTATTTATAAACAACTTGTTTTTGTCGTCTTCTTCATCCAATCGCTTTCCATTATGTGGCCCACACAAGGCTGCGCCGTCATACGAATATTCCCCGACAACAAGAATATTCTACGACCAAACAAATATTCTCCGACAACAATGAATATTTTAGGACCACTTGCTTATTTAAAATATTTGCGCATTTTACCCATAACTAACCACATTAATCAAATCAACCCTTACTATTTCAGAATAATAAATAGAGGAAATTAAATTTCATTTATTAATAATTTGGGGTCTTACAACCTCTCCTCCTTATGAAATTTTGTCCTCGAAATTAACATACGTACCTGGTGTTTCGAAAACATGAGGATACCTCGCTTTCATTTCCGTTTCCAACTCCCAGGTCATTTCTTCAATAGCATGGTTCCTCCACAAAACTTTAACTTGTGGTATGACCTTCGTGCGTAGGACATGCTCCTTCCTATCCAAGATCTTGACAGGTACCTCCTCGTACGTTAAGTCTTCGGCTATCTCGTCCGGTTCTAACTCAATAACGTGGTTCGGGTCTTTCACACATTTACGAAGCACATATATATGAAAAATATTATGAACACGAGACATACTTGGAGGTAACGCGAGTCTATAGGCCACATTTCCTACTCGGTTAAGAATCTAAAATGGACCAATAAATCATGGATTAAACTTTTCTCTCTTCCCAAATCTTGTAACTCCTTTCCATGGAGATACACGCAATAATACATGATCCCCAATGTCAAATTCCACGTCCTTTCGATGAAGATCCGCATAACTCTTTTGTCGATCCTGTGCCATTTGTATACGTTGTCGAATCGTTTGGATCTTCTCTATAGTCATTCGTACCAACTCTGGTCCCAACAACATTGCTTCTCCCACCTCATCCCAACATATTGGAGAGCGACACTTTCGTCCATACAATGCTTCAAAGGGAGCCACACCTATACTTGCCTGATAACTGTTGTTGTAGGAGAATTCTACCAATGGTAGGTACTTGTCCCAACTTTCTTTGAAATCTAGGACATAAAGTCTTAATAGATCTTCAAGAGTTTGAATAGTCCTCTCTGATTGCCCGTCCGTTTGAGGATGGTATGCCAAACTGAACCGTAAATCCGTGCCCATAGCTTTTTGCAAGCTAACCCAAAATCTTGAAGTGAATATTGGGTCACGATTCGAAACTATAGATACTGGCATGCCATGCAACCTTACAATCTCATTCACGTACATACTAGCAAGACGTTCAAGGGAATAAGTTTCTCGTATCGGCAAGAAATGAGCAGACTTGGTTAATCTATCAACAATAACCCAAATAGCATTTATGCCTTGAAAAACCGTGGGAAGACCCGTAACGAAATCCATGGTAATGTGTTCCCACTTCCATTTCAGAATCTCAAGTGGTTGCAATGGACCTTTTGGTACTTGATGCTTTGCCTTTACACGTTGACAAGTTAAACACCTAGATATAAACTTTACAATCTCTCTCTTCATATTGTTCCACCAAAATGTATGTCGAAGATCACGATACATTTTAGTACTTCCAAGATGGATTGCAAATGGTGTATTGTGTGCCTCCATCATGATCTTGTACTTCAAATCAGAATCGTTAGGAACACAAAGTCTGGAGTGGACTCGAAGTATTCCTTCTTCATCGATTCTTGTTTCTGAAATAGCACCTTCTTGCACTTTCTTCTTCATATGCATCAGCTCCGGGTTTGTAGCTTGAGCAACTTTAACTTTATCGATTAAATTTGGTTCTACGCGTATACTTGACATCATCGCACTCGTTCCTGTATATGATCTTCTACTCAACGCGTCAGCTACCACGTTTGCTTTTCCAGGATGGTATTGAATAGTGTGGTCGTAATCTTTCAACAGCTCGAGCCAACGTCGTTGCCGCATGTTGAGTTCTTTTTAAGTGAAGAAATATTTGAGGCTTTTATGGTCTGAATATATCTCCACTTTCTCCCCATATAGATAGTGCCTCCAGATCTTTAGCGCGAAAACGACTTTTGCCAACTCTAGATCATGAGTAGGATAATTCCTCTCATATTCTTTAAGTTATCGCGAGGCGTAGGCTATGACTTTCCCACGTTGCATGAGAACACATCCTAACCCTTTGCCTGAAGCATCGCTGTAGATAACTAATCCATCCGAACCAGATGGTATTGTCAGAACAGGTGCCAAAATGAGTCTCCTCTTAAGCTCTTGGAAACTCTTCTCGCATTCTTCGCTCCATACGAATTTGATATCCTTCCAAGTCAGCTGAGTTAATGGAGTAGCGATTCGAGAAAATCCTTTTATGAATCTCCGATAATAACCAGAAAGCTACGTATTTCGATTACTGACTTAGGTTGCTCTCAACTGTGACTCATATCCCAATCTTGGATAGCACGTCACAATGACACCTATCAGTTTACTGCCGCACGAATATGGCGTCCCCTACGGATAGTCTGGCTTCAGTACATTCCACAAAGGAAGTCACCAGATAAAGGCTCGGGTACAAACTTCTACCGTTAGGTTTTTAACTCCTGAAGTTCAATAGGAGCCATTCGATATGAGATTTTAAAAGTGAGTTTTGTACCAGATTCAAGATCAATAAAGAATTCAACTTCACGTTCTGGGGGTAGACCGGGAAGTTCTTCAGGAAATACGTCAGGAAAGTTACTAACAATAGGAATATTATTCTAATTTGACGTGTCTTTATTCAAATCCATAACATGGGCTAAGAAAGCTTGACATCTGTTTTTCAATAAACGAATGGCTTTATGACTTGATATGATAGTGATTGATTTTAATGGCTTTGTTGCTTGAATTCGAACAACAGGTTGATTAGGAATATGAAAACTAACCACCTTACGAAAACAATCAATTTTGGCATGATGAGTAGTTAACCAATCAATTCCTAAAATCACATCAAATTCAAGTATCTTTAAAGAGATAAGGTCAACAGGTAATGTGATGGTGCCAACTTGGATCAAACAAGATTTATAAACAATGGATGTGATGAGAGTTTCCCCTAACGGAGTCTCCACAGATAAATCAAAGTCTAATTTCTCCGAAGTCAAGTTTAAACGTTGAGCACAAGCAGGAGAAATAAATGAATTGGTAGCACCGGTATCTAGTAAGGTATAGACTTCGTAAAAATTTATAATTAACTAACCCGTGCTAACTTCGCTCGGGTTCCTCGCATTCTGACCAGTCACGACAAACGCTCTTTCAGGAACCGTTGACTTTGACTTTTTTGGGGCAGCCTTTTGAGTCACCATCCCCGCTGAACTTGGTTTCGCTACCGTACAATCTCGAGCCATATGTCCTTCCTTTCCACAATTATAGCATACCTTGAACTGTTGTGGACAGTTTGGGCTGATATGTCCCTCTTTTCCACATTTATAGCATATGACCGGTGGTCGTTCTCCTCCCTTGGAACCAGTTGTTGCTGGTGCTGACGTCTTCGTATTGTCATTGTTGAATCTCCTCTTTTTAAAATCTCCTCCCGACTCGCTTATTCTATTTTTATGGCCACGATTACCACCAGAGTGGTTGCCATTCTTGTCTGTATTTTTCTTTCTGCGCTGGTTATCATTGTTCTGATGACTGCTGTCACCGATATGATCCTGGTCGTGGTCCCTCGGTTGACCGTACTCGTTATCTCGCTCTAATAATTGAGCCCTATTGACAACATCTGAATAGAGAGAAAATTTATGAGAAATAAGATATTGACGTATGCCGGGTTTAAAACCTCTCAGAAACATCCTCGTTATACGTTCCTCATTCTCCACCAAATGAGGTGCAAACCTGGATAACTCTGCAAACTTCGCCTCGTACAGGGACACCGTCATGTTATTCTGCTCCAGTCTAATAAACTCTACTTCCTTTATATGACGAACACTTTCAGGAAAGTATTTGTCATTGAACAGTTTCTGAAATGTCTCCCAAGACATGCTGAGTGCGGCTGGATGGGTACGTTTCACAGACTCCCACCAGTAGTCTGCCTCGCCACGGAACATAAAGGTAGCGAATAGAACCTTATGTTCCTCCGTGCATTCCAAGACATCGAATATCTTTGTAATTTGCTTGACCCACGTTTCCGCCATGATCGGATCCGGCTTTCCTTTAAATTCTGGTGGTCCCAACTCTTTGAACTGCTTAGCTGTAACCAGCTGTGCGTTGCCATTGTTTCTTCCTATATTTTGAACAGGAATCTCCTTCGTCTATTTTTGCATGAATCGCAAAAAACTTCTAAACATCTCATCATTCATCGTCTGCTTAGTGGTGTTGTTCACATGAGGAACATTGCCAGTCTGTTGAACGTTCTCCTTGTTGGTGAGTATAGGCATCTCCACCATATCATTTACTCCACTATTAACATTCTTAGTCGACATTCTCAAATACTGCCATAAAACAAGGGTTAATTTAACAAATTAACAAATCACATAATATCCCTATATTATGACCGACCAACAAATAAGCTTAGGTAGGACACACTAGCGAAGGATTTACTCGTTTATCCCCTCCTAGTTCTATTCCCCGATCTCCGCCAGAGATCATATCCCTAAGCTCTGATACCAACTGTGACGCCCCCAAAATAGGTCCAATCCATCCAACCCATTCTGAGTCGCCAAATACATGGTACAGAAAATAACTACAACTTTATTATTACAATTGTCGTGCAAAATACGACAACACATATACTGTGAGTTTAAATACAAATATTGTCATCTAGACAGTATTCATACTCAATTAAGTCCTCATTATACTTATTGATACACTATTTTGCAAAATAGTGAGGACTACTAAAACAACTGTCTTGAACCATCATTCCACACCCCGACTAGTACTCGCTACATTCTCGCCTCCTGAGAAGAAAAATGGAACAACAAGGAAAAGGGTGAGCTCAACTAGCCCAGTAAAGAATATTATGACTAAGATAATATACAACAAATTATCCTTAGTCATCAACAGGGAAAAATCTAATAGAATACAATAGACAACAACTTTTAAATCAATATTCGCAGCGGAAAATAATAATTCATAGAAGAGTTACGTAGAGAATGAAATCTACGATTATCTATGAATTTAAAAGTCCATCATCAACATTTTATCCCTGTAACATCAATCAATAAATATCTTGAATCAAATAGTTATCTTTGTACTACAGGCCAAAGATATTCATCAGTTGGTCATGTTCATCTCAACACCTGTTCATCTTTGCACTACAGGCCAAAGATATTCATCAGAAATCATTCATCTTTGCACTACAGGCCAAAGATATTCAATAACGTCATCATTTAGGACTGAGGATGTTGAAAAATATTTTAAAAAAAACGAATCAAGTGAAACAAAAGAATAAATATTAAGGATTCGTATTTCAGCTATTCCATGTCCAAAAATATCTCATAAATAATCATAGTGGAGAAAAATTCAAGAATGATCAAAACATGGATGCAATCAAAGCTAGTATCCAGAATAGATATTTTAGACAAAAAGAAGAAAATTTTATTTTTTGGTGAATAGTAACTCGTGAATAGTAACTCATGAATAGTAATCCCGACATGAAAAGTTCTAAATTTGATAAAAAGTTCAGATCAATACTCCGGCATAATGATATTGAAGAAAATAATATCATTTAAGAAGAAATGACATCCCTTATCTTGGAAAGACGGTACTTCTGACTGCAATACTAGATATAGTGCTGAAGGAAACTTGCACCGTATAGCAACACTCAAAGTATCAAATACTCACAAGAATACGCTCGATATAGAGAGAGAAATAGAGAGAAACTTGTGTTTCTGGTGTGATTTTCAATTCTAACCTAAGCACCCTATTTATAAGAAAATGCTTAGAACACCAAAGCAGAAAATTTAATACAATAATAATATATTTATTAAATTTTCTTTATCCCACCTCTAGACATCTGATCTCAGCCCATTGATATCACATGTTAGCCCACTTAAATGCCAAAAAACATTTTTCTTCAAAATAATAATAAAAACTTCCAAAAATCAATTATTTCGGAACTTCAGAACTTCAATAATTCATAATAAATATCCCTTTTATCAGAAAATTCGAATCTCGCTAGTTTTTATAGGAAATTCAATTCTCTACAACTTTGCCGAAGAAAGTTTTTCCAAATTCTAAACAGAAATTGACCGAAATCCACAAATGGGAGATTTTACAGTCAATAATAAATTTTTGGTCAAGAATTGTGTCCACCAACACACAAAACATGTGTTAATCATTTAATGCCACAAAAATACTCTTCCTCCTCATATACTCATATATCCCACATTCATTGTAAAAATATCACCATCAATATATTATTAAAATAATATATTTAAATGAATTATTTTATCAGAAAAAGATAAAATATTAATTTTTAACAATTGTCATATTAAAAATTTTCTCCATCTATATCCACATAAAATCAATATTTTTCTCATCATATTAATCAATAATTAATTATACACAAATAATATTACAGAATCACAGTACTGGCAACCAGACCGTTCCTAGGAAAGAGGGGGCTTTCCAATAAGGATTTCTCCTTACTGGCGCGCAATTAGATGACCAAACCTTTCCTTAGACAGAACTTTCTAGACATTGCCAATAATATTATCTAATAATATTATTCAGATAATATAAATTATTGCTCCGATAATGGAAAATACTGCGTAGTGACAATTATAAAATATCAACGTAGCAATTATTTAATTAATAAAATATTGAACAGTAATTACTGTAACCATTATTGAGTAGTGCCTTCTTACGTAAGAATCAATAATTGGTGCAATACCGTGTGCTACTGTGTAACAACGCGTATTACTGTGTTTTAACCACCGGGTATTGCAAAAGTATTAACAGTAACAACTACGCCGTTATTTATAAACAACTTGTTTTTGTCGTCCTCTTCATCTAATCGCTTTCCGTTATGGGGCCCACACAAGGATGCGCCGTCATACGAATATTTCCCGACAACAAGAATATTTCACGACCAAACAAATATTCCCCGACAACAATGAATATTTTAGGACCACTTGCTTATTTGAAATATTTGCGCATTTTACCCATAACTAACCACATTAATCAAATCAACCCTTACTATTTTAAAATTATAAATAGAGGAATTAAATTTCATTTATTAATAATTTGGGGTCTTACAACGATGGGATGTTTAGAAGCTTTTTGCAGTTCATGCAAAATCAGATGAAGGAGACTCGTGTTCAAAATACAGTAGGAAATGATAACAATTCACGGTTTGTCACAGCCAAACAGTTCAAGGAGTTGGGACCACCAGAATTTAAGGGAAAGCCGGATCCGATCATGGCGGAAACTTGGGTCAAGAAAATTACCAAGATATTTGATGTCTTGGGATGCACGGAGGAACAGAAGGTTCCATTCGCCACCTTTATGTTCTGTGGCGAGGCAGACTACTGGTGGGAGTCTGTGAAACGTACTCAACCTGCCGCACTCAGCATGTCTTGGGAAACGTTTCAGAAACTTTTCAACGAAAAATACTTTCCTGTAAGTATTCGCCATATGAAGGAGGTAGAATTTATTAGACTAGAACAAAACAACATGACGATGTCCCAATACGAGGCGAAGTTCGCAGAGTTATCCAGGTTTGCACCTCATTTGGTGGAGAATGAGAAACGTATGACGCGGATGTTTCTAAGAGGTTTGAAACCCGGCATACGTCAATATCTCATTTCTCATAAATTTTCTCTCTATTCAGGTGTTGTCAACAGGGCTCAATTATTAGAGCGAGATAACGAGTACGGTCAATCGAGGGACCACAACCAGGATCATACCGGTGACAACAGTCATCAGAACAGCGATAATCAGCTGAGAAAGAAGAGTGCAGATAAGAACGGCAACCACTCTGGTGGTAATCGTGGCCATGAAAATAGAAGAAGCGAGTCGGGAGGAGATTTTAAAAAGAGGAGATTCAACAATGATAATACGAAGACGTCAGCACCAGCAGCAACTGGTTCCAAGGGAGGAGAGCGACCACCGGTCATATGCTATAAGTGCAGAAAAGAAGGACATATCAGCCCAAACTGCCCACAACAGTTTAAGGTATGTTATAACTGTGGAAAGGAAGGACATATCGCTCGAGATTGCACTGTAGCGAAACCAAGTCCAACGGGGGTGGTGACTCAAAAAGTTGTCCCAGAAAAGTCAAAGTCAACGGTTCTTAGAAGAGCGTTTTTCGTGACTGGTCAGAATACGAGGAACCCAAACGAAGTTAGCACGGGTTAGTTAATTATAAATTTTTGCGAAGTCTATACCTTATTAGATACCGGTTCTACCCATTTATTTATCTCTCTTGCTTATACTCAACGTTTAAAATTGACTCCGGAGAAAATTAGACTTTGACTTATCTGTTGAAACTCCGATAGGAGAAACTTTCGTTACATCCACTGTTTATAAATCTTGTTTGATCCAAGTTGGCACCATCACATTACCTGTTGACCTTATATCTTTAAAGATACTTGCTTTTGATGTGATTTTAGGAATTGATTGGTTAACTACTCAATAATGGTTACAGTAATTACTGTTCAATATTTTATTTTATTGATTAAATAATTGCTACGTTGATATTTTATAATTGTCACTACGCAGTATTTTCCATTATCGGAGCAATAATTCATATTATCTGAATAATATTATTAGATAATATTATTGGCAATGTCTAGAAAGTTCTGTCTAAGGAGAGGTTTGATCATCTAATTACGCGCCAGTAAGGAGAAATCCTTATTGGAAAGCCCCCTCTTTACTGGGAACGGCCTGGTTGCCAGTACTGTGATTCTGTAATATTATTTGTGTATAATTAATTATTGATTTATATGATGAGGAAAATATTAATTTTATATGGATATAGATGGAGAAAATTTTTAATGTGACAATTGTTGTAAATTAATATTTTATCTTTTTCTGATAAAATAATTCATTTAAATATATTATTGGTGATATTTTTACAATGAATGTGGGATATATGAGTATATACGGAGGAAGAGTATTTTTGTGGCATTAAATATTTAACACATGTTTTGTGTGTTGGTGGACACAATTCTTGACCGAAAATTTATTATAGACTGTAAAATCGTCCGTTTGTGGATTTCGGTTATTTTCTGTTTGGAATTTGGAAAAACTTTCTTCTGCAAAGTTGTAGAGAATTGAATTTCCTATAAAAACTCACTAGATTCGAATTTTCTGATAAAAGGGCTATTTATTATGAATTATTGAAGTTCTGAAGTTCCGAAATTATTGATTTTTAGAAGTTTTATTTATTATTTTGAAGAAAAATGTTTTTTGGCATTTAATTGGGCTAACATGTGATATAAATGGGCTGAGATAAGATGTCTAGAGGTGGGCTAAGGAAAATTTGATAAATATATTATTATTATATTAAATTTTCTGCTTTGGTATTCTAAGCATTTTCCTATAAATAGGGTGCTTAGGTTAGAATTGAAAATCACACCAGAAACATAAGTTTCTCTCTATTTCTCTCTCTATATCGAGCGTATTCTTGTGACTATTTGATACTTTGAGTGTTGCTATACAGTGCAAGTTTCCTTCAGCACTATATCTAGTATTCCAGTCAGAAATACCGTCTTTCCGAGATAAGGGATGTCATTTTCTTCTTAAATGATATTATTTTCTTCAATATCATTATGCCGGAGTATTGATCTGAACTTTTTATCAAATTTGGAACTTTTCATGTCGGGGTTACTATTCATGAGTTACTATTCACGAGTTATTATTTACCGAAAAATAAAATTTTCTTCTTTTCGTCCAAAATATCTATTCTGGATACTAGCTTTGATTGTATCCATGTTTTGATCATTCTTGAATTTTACTCCACTATAATTATTTATGAGGTATTTTTGGACATGGAATAGCTGAAATACGAATCCTTAATATTTATTATTTTGTTTCACTGGATTCGTTTCCTTTAAAATATTTTTCATCATCCTCAGTCTTAAATAATGGTATAACTGAATATCTTTGGCCTGTAGTGCAAAGATGAATTATTTCTGATGAATATCTTTGGCCCGTAGTGCAAAGATGAACATGTGTTGAGATAAACATGACCAACTGATGAATATCTTTGGCCTGTAGTGCAAAGATGACTATTCGATTTCAGATATTTATTGATTGATGTTACAGGAATAAAATATTGATGATGGACTTTTAAATTCATAGATAATCGTAGATTTCATTCTCTACGTAACTCTTCTATGAATTATTATTTTCCGCTGCGAATATTGATTTAAAACTTGTTATCTATTGTATTCTATTAAATTTTTTCCTGTTAAAGATTAAGGATACTTTGTTGTATATTATCTTAGTCATAATATTTCTTACTAGGCTAGCTGAGCTCACCCTTTTCCTTGTTGTTCCATTTTTCTTCTCAAGAGGCGAGAATGTAGCGAGTACTAGTCGGGGTGTGGAATGATGGTTCAAGACAGTTATTTTAGTAGTCCTCACTATTTTGTAAAATAGTGTATCAATAAGTATAATGAGGACTTAATTGAGTATGAATACTGTCTAGATGACAATATTTGTATTTAAACTCACAGTATATGTGTTGGCGTATTTTGCACGACAATTGTAATAATAAAGTTGTAGTTATTTTCTGTACCATGTATTTGGCGACTCAGAATGGGTTGGATGGATTGTATACCTATTTTGGGGGCGTCACAGTTGGTATCAGAGCTTAGGGATATGATCTCTGGCGGATATCGGGGAATAGAACTAGGAGGGGTGAGACGAGTAAATCCTTCGCTAGTGTGTCCTACCTAAGCTTATTTGTTGGTCGATCATAATATAGGGATATTATGTGATATGTTAATTTGTTAAATTAACCCTTGTTTTATGGCAGTATTTGAGAATGTCGACTGATAATGTTAACAGTGGAGTAAATGAGACGGCGGAGATGCCTATACTCACCAACAAGGAGAACGTACAACAGGCTGGCAATGTTTCTCCTATGAACAACACCACTGAGCAGACGATGAACGATGAGATGTTTAGAAGCTTTTTGCGATTCATGCAAAACCAGGCGAAGGAGATTCCTATTCAAAATATAGGAAGAAACAATGGCAATGCACAGCTGATTACAGCCAAGCAGTTCAAAGAGTTGGGACCACCAGAATTCTGGGGAAAGCCGGATCCGATTAAGGAGGAGACGTGGGTCAAGCAAATTACCAAGATATTCGATGTCTTGGGATGCACGGAGGAACAGAAGGTTCCATTCGCCACCTTTATGTTTTGTGGCGAGGCAGACTGCTGGTGGGAGTCTGTGAAGCGTACCCATCCAGCCACACTCAGTATGTCTTGGGAGACATTTCAGAAACTCTTCACCGAAAAATACTTTCCTGAAAGTATTCGCCATATGAAGGAGGTAGAGTTTATTAGACTGGAGCAGAATAACATGACGGTGTCCCAGTACGAGGCGAAATTTGCAGAGTTGTCCAGGTTTGCATCTCATTTGGGGGAGAATGAGGAACGTATGACGCGGATATTTCTGATAGGTTTGAAACCCGGCATACGTCAATATCTCATTTCTCATAAATTTTCTCTCTATTTAGATGTTGTCAACAGGGCTCAATTATTAGAGCGAGATAACGAGTATGGTCAACCGAGGGACCACAACCAGGATCATACCGGTGACAACAGTCATCAGAACAATGATAACCAGCGGAGAAAGAAAAATACAGACAAGAACGGCAACCACTCTGGTGGTAATCGTGGCCATAAAAATAGAAGAAGCGAGTCGGGAGGAGATTTTAAAAAGAGGAGATTCAACAATGATAATACGAAGACGTCAGCACCAGCAGCAACTGGTTCCTAGGGAGGATAGCGACCACCGGTCATATGCTATAAGTGCAGAAAAGAAGGACATATCAGCCCAAACTGCCCACAACAATTTAAGGTATGTTATAATTGTGGAAAGGAAGGACATATCGCTCGAGATTGCACTGTAGCGAAACCAAGTCCAACGGGGGTGGTGACTGAAAAAGTTATCCCAGAAAAGTCAAAGTCAACGGTTCCTGGAAGAGCATTTTTCGTGATTGGTCAGAATACGAGGAACCCGAACAAAGTTAGCACGGGTTAGTTAATTATAAATTTTTGCGAAGTCTATACCTTATTAGATACTGGTTCTACCCATTCATTTATCTCTCCTGCTTATACTCAACGTTTAAAATTGACTCCGGAGAAAATTAGACTTTGACTTATCTGTTAAAACTCTGTTAGGGGAAACTTTCATCACATCCAGTGTTTATAAATCTTATTTGATCCAAGTTGGCACCATCACCTTACCTGTTGACCTTATCTCTTTAAAGATACTTGCATTTGACGTGATTTTAGGAATTCATTGGTTAACTACTCATCATGCCAAAATTGATTATTTTCGTAAGGTGGTTAGTTTTCATATTCCTAATCAACTTGTTGTTCGAATTCAAGCAACAAAGCCATTAAAATCAATCACTGTCATATCAAGTCATAAAGCCATTCGTTTATTGAAAAACGGATGTCAAGCTTTCTTAGCCCATGTTATGGATTTGAATAAAGACACGTCAAATTTGAATAATATTCCTGTTGTTAGTATCTTTCCTGACGTATTTCCTGAAGAACTTCCCGGTCTATCCCCAGAACGTGAAGTTAAATTTTTTATTGATCTTGAATCTGGTACAAAACTCACTTCTAAAATCTCATATCGAATGGCTCCTATTAAACTTCAGGAGTTAAAAACCTAACGGTAGAAGTTTGTACCCGAGCCTTTATCTAGTGACTTCCTTTGTGGAATGTACTGAAGCCAGACTCTCCGTAGGGGATGCCATATTCGTGCGGTAGTAAACTGATAGGTGTCATTGTGACGTGCTATCCAAGATTGGGATATGAGTCACAGTTGAGAGCAACCTAAGTCAGTAATCGAAATACGTAGCTTTCTTGTTATTATCGGAGATTCGTAAAAGGATTTTCTCGAATCGCTACTCCATTAACTCAGCTGACTCGGAAGGATATCAAATTCGTATGGAGCGAAGAATGCGAGAAGAGTTTCCAAGAGCTTAAGAGGAGACTCATTTCGGCATCTGTTCTGACAATACCATCTGGTTTGGATGGATTTTTTATCTACAGCGATGCTTCAGGCAAAGGGTTAGGATGTGTTCTCATGCAACGTCGGAAAGTCATAGCCTATGCCTCGCGACAACTTAAAGAATATGAGAGAAATTATCCTACTCATGATCTAGAGTTGGCAGCAGTCATTTTCGCGCTAAAGATCTGGAGGCACTATCTATATGGGGAGAAAGTGGAGATATATTCAGACCATAAAAGCCTCAAATATTTCTTCACTCAAAAAGAACTCAACATGCGGCAACGACGTTGGCTCGAGCTGTTGAAAGATTACGACCACACTATTTAATACCATCCTGGAAAAGCAAACGTGGTAGCTGACGCGTTGAGTAGAAGATCATATGCAGGAACGAGTGCGATGATGTCAAGTATACGCGTAGAACTAACTTTAATCGATAAAGTTAAAGTTGCTCAAGCTACAGACCCGGAGCTGATGCGTATGAAGAAGAAAGTGCAAGAAGGTGCTATTCCAGAAGCAAGAATCGATGAAGAAGGAATACTTCGAATCCACTCCAGACTTTGTGTTCCTAACGATTCTGATTTGAAGTACAAGATCATGATGGAGGCACACAATACACCATTTGTAATCCATCCTGGAAGTACTAAAATGTATCGTGATCTTCGACATACATTTTGGTGGACCAATATGAAGGGAGAGATTGCAAAGTTTATCTCTAGGTGTTTAACTTGTCAACGTGTAAAGGCGGAGCATCAAGTGCCAAATGGTCCATTGCAACCACTTGAGATTTCGAAATAGAAGTGGGAACACATTACCATGAACTTTGTTACGGGTCTTCCTACGGTTTCTCAAGGCATAAATGCTATTTGGGTGATTGTTGATAGATTAACCAAGTCTGCTCATTTCTTGCCGATACGAGAGACTTATTCCCTTGAACGTCTTGCTAGTATGTATGTGAATGAGATTGTCAGGTTGCATGGCATGCCAGTATCCATAGTTTCGGATCGTGACCCAAGATTCACTTCAAGATTTTGGGTTAGCTTGCAAAAAGCTATAGACACAGATTTACGATTTAGTTCGGCATACCATCCTCAAACGGACGGACAATCAGAGAGGACTATTCAAACTCTTGAAGATCTATTAAGACTTTGTGTCCTAGATTTCAAAGGGAGTTGGGATAATTACCTACCATTGGTGGAATTCTCCTATAATAACAGTTATCAGGCAAGTATAGGTGTGGCTCCATTTGAAGCATTATATGGACGAAAGTGTCGCTCTCCAGTATGTTGGGATAAGGTGGGAGAAGCAACGTTGTTGGGACCAGAGTTGGTACGAATGACTACAGAGAAGATCCAAATGATTCGACAACATATACAAACGGCACAGGATCGACAAAAGAGTTATGCGGATCTTCATCGAAAGGACGTGGAATTTGACATTGGGGATCATGTATTATTACGTGTAGCTCCATGGAAAGGAGTTACAAGATTTGGGAAATGAGAAAAGCTCAATCCACGATTTATTGGTCCATTTCAGATTCTTGACCGAGTAGGAAATGTGGCCTATAGACTCGCGTTACCTCCAAGTATGTCTCGTGTTCATAATATTTTTCATATATCTGTGCTTTGTAAATATGTAAAAGACCCGAACCACGTTATTGAGTTAGAACCGGACGACATAGCCGAAGACTTAACGTACGAGGAGGTACCTGTTAAGATCTTGGATAAGAAGGAGCATGTCCTACGCACGAAGGTCATACCACAAGTTAAAGTTTTGTGGAGAAACCATGCTATTGAGGAAATGACCTGGGAGTTGGAAACGGAAATGAAAGCGAGGTGTCCTTATCTTTTCAAAACACCAGGTACGTATGTCAATTTCGAGGACGAAATTTCATAAGGAGGGGTGGTTGTAAGACCCCAAATTATTAATAAATGAAATTTAATTTTCTCTATTTATTATTCTGAAATAGTAAGGGTTGATTTGATTAATGTGGTTAGTTATGGGTAAAATGCACAAATATTTTAAATAAGCAAGTGGTTATAAAATATTCATTGTTGTCGGGGAATATTCGACTGGTCGTGGAATATTCTTACTGTCGAAGAATATTCGTATGACGGCGCAGTCTTTTGTGGGCCCCATAACAGAAAGCGATTGGATGAAGAAAACGACAAAAATAAGTTGTTTATAAATAACGGCGTAGTTGTTACCGTTAATACTGTTGGAATACCCGGTGGTTAAAACACGGTAATACGCGTTGTTACACAGTAGCACACGATATTGCACCAATTATTGATTCTTACGTAAGAAGGCACTACTCAATAATGGTTACAGTAATTACTATTCAATATTTTATTTTATTGATTAAATAATTGCTACGTTGATATTTTATAATTGTCACTACGCAGTATTTTCTATTATCGGAGCAATAATTCATATGATCTGAATAATATTATTAGATAATATTATTGGCAATGTCTAGAAAGTTCTGTCTAAGGAGAGGTTTGGTCATCTAATTGCGCGCCAGTAAAAAAATCCTTATTGGAAAGCCCCCTCTTTTACTGGGAACGGCCTGGTTGCTAGTACTGTGATTCTGTAATATTATTTGTGTATAATTAATTATTGATTTATATGGTGGTGAAAATATTGATTTTATGTGGATATAGATGGAAAAAATTTTTAATGTGACAATTGTTGAAAATTAATATTTTATCTTTTTCTGATAAAATAATTCATTTAAATATATTATTGGTGATATTTTTACAATGAATGTGGGATATATGAGTATATAAGGAGAAAGAGTATTTTTGTGGCATTAAATGATTAACACATATTTTGTGTGTTGGTGGACACAATTCTTGACCGAATATTTATTATTGATTGTAAAATCGCCCGTTTGTAGATTTCGGTTAATTTCTGTTTGGAATTTGGAAAAACTTTCTTCTGCAAAGTTGTAGAGAATTGAATTTCCTATAAAAACTCATGGGATTCGAATTTTTTGATAAAAGGACTATTTATTATGAATTATTGAAGTTCTGAAGTTCCGAAATAATTGATTTTTGGAAGTTTTATTTATTATTTTGAAGAAAAACGTTTTTTGGCATTTAAGTGGGCTAACATGTGATATAAATGGGCTGGGATCAGATGTCTAGAGGTGGGCTAAGGAAAATTTGATAAATATATTACTCCCTCCGTCCCATAGTTATAGGCTGATTTTCCATTTTGGGATGTCCCAATATATAGGCTACTTACTATTTATAAAATTTAGTTGGTACATTGTTTTACTTTTATGCCCTTATAATAAATATTCAACCATTACTTTTTTTTGAAGAAACAATATTCAAAGTCATTATTTTTATCACCAAATTTAATGTTGTTGTATTCTCAATAAAAAAAATTCAATTTTTTAGGCTTTACTAATTCTATGGTTAAGGACTTTAATAGTCAATACACATTAATCAATTAAATTGAGAGTTCCAGTGTGATAAGTAATGAATAATTACCTTATTCATTAATTCCATATTAAGGGGTATATGTGAATTTTTTTTTTAAAAAATTGTCACTTAAATGATTTTCTTAAACTATGTACCAAAAGAAATCAGCCTATAACTATGGGACGGAGGGAGTATTATTATATTAAATTTTCTACTTTGGTGTTCTAAGCATTTTCCTATAAATAGGGTGCTTAGGTTAGAATTGAAAATCACACCAGAAACACAAGTTTCTCTCTATTTCTCTCTCTATATCGAGCGTATTCTTATGAGTATTTGATACTTTGAGTGTTGCTATACGGTGCAAGTTTCCTTCAGCACTATATCTAGTATTCCAGTCAGAAGTACCGTCTTTTCGAGGTAAGGGATGTTATTTTCTTCGTAAATGATATTATTTCTTCAATATCATTATGCCGAAATATTAGTTAGAAATTTTTATCAAATTTGGAACATTTTCATGTCGGGGTTACTATTCACGAGTTACTATTCACCGAAAAATAAAATTTTCTTCTTTTTTTCCAAAATATCTATTCTGGATACTAGCTTTGATTGTATCCATGTTTTGATCATTCTTGAATTTTACTCCACTATGATTGTTTATAAGGTATTTTGGGAGATAGATAAACTATAATACAAATCCCTAATATTTGTTCTTTTGCTTCACTGGATTCGTTTTCTTTAAAATATTTTTTATCATCCTTAGTCTTAAATGATAATATAACTAAATATCTTTGGCCTGTAGTGCAAAGATGAATGATTTCTGATGAATATCTTTGGCCCGTAGTGCAAAGATGAACAGGTGTTGAGATGAACATGACCAACTAATGAATATCTTTGGCCTGTAGTACAAAAATGAATATATATTTCTAGATATTTATTGATGTTACAGGGATAAAATGTTGATGATGGACTTTTAAATTCATAGATAATCGTAGATTTCATTCTCTACGTAACTCTTCTATGAATTATTAATTTCTGCTGCGAATATTGATTTAAAACTTGTTGTCTATTGTATTCTATTAAATTTTTTCCTGTTGAAGACTAACGATAATTTGTTGTATATTATCTTAGTCATAATATTCTTTACTGGGCTAGTTAAGCTCACCATTTTCCTTGTTGTTCCATTTTTCTTCTCAGGAGGCGAGAATGTAGCGAGTACTAGTCGGGGTGTGGAATGATGGTTCAAGACAGTTATTTTAGTAGTCCTCACTATTTTATAAAATAGTGTATCAATAAGTATAATGAGGACTTAATTGAGTATGAATACTGTCTAGATGACAATATTTGTATTTAAACTCACAGTATATGTGTTGTCGTATTTTGCACGACAAATGTATTAATAAAGTTGTAGTTGTTTCTGTACCATGTATTTGGCGACTCAAAATGGGTTGGGTGGAATGGGCCTATTTTGGGGGCATCACAGTTGGTATCAGAGCTTAGGGATATGATCTCTGGCGCAGATCGGGGAATAGAACTAGGAGGGGAGAGACGAGTAAATCCTTTGTTAGTGTGTCCTACCTAAGCTTATTTGTTGGTCGGTCATAATATAGGGATATTATGTGATATGTTAATTTGTTAAATTAACCCTTATTTTATGGCAGTATTTGAGAATGTCGACTAAGAATGTTAACATTGGAGTAAATGAAACCGTAGAGACACCTGTACTCACCAACGAGGAGAACGTGCAAAAGGCTGGCAATGTTTCTCCTGTGAACAACTCCTCTGAGCAGACGATGAACGATGAGATGTTTAGAAGTTTTTTGCGGTTCATGCAAAACCAAACGAAGGAGATTCCTGTTCAAAATATAGGAAGAAACAATGGGAACGCATAGCTGGTCACAGCTAAGCAGTTCAAAGAGTTGGGACCACCAGTATTTAAAGGAAAGTTGGATCCGATCATGGCGGAAACGTGGGTCAAGCAAATTACCAAGATATTCGATGTCTTGGGATGCACGGAGGAACAGAAGGTTCCATTCGCTACCTTTATGTTCCGTGGCGAGGCAGACTACTGGTGGGAGTCTGTGAAACGTACCCATCCTACCGTACTCAGCATGTCTTGGGAGACATTTCAGAAACTGTTCAATGACAAATACTTTCCTGAAAGTGTTCGTCATATAAAGGAAGTAGAGTTTATTAGACTAGAGCAGAACAACATGACGGTGTCCCAGTACGAGGCGAAGTTTGCAGAGTTGTCCAGGTTTGCACTTCATTTGGTGGAGAATGAGGAACGTATGACGCAGATGTTTCTGAGAGGTTTGAAACCCGGCATACGTCAATATCTCATTTCTCATAAATTTTCTCTCTATTCAGATGTTGTCAACAAGGCTCAATTATTAGAGCGAGATAACGACTATGGTCAACCGAGGGACCACAACCAGGATCATACCGGTGACAACAGTCATCAGAACAATGATAACCAGCGCAGAAAGAAAAATACAGACAAGAACGACAACCACTCTGGTGGTAATCGTGGCCATGAAAATAGAAGAAGCGAGTCGGGAGGAGATTTTAGAAAGAGGAGATTCAACAATGACAATACGAAGACGTTAGCACCAGCAGCAACTGGTTCCAAGGGAGGAGAATGACCACCGGTTATATGCTATAAGTGCGGAAAATAAGGACATATCAGCCCAAACTGCCCACAACTGTTTAAGGTATGTTATAATTGTGGAAAGGAAGGACATATCGCTCGAGATTGCACTGTAGCGAAACCAAGTCCAGCGGGGATGGTGACTCAAAAGGTTGCCCCAGAAAAGTCAAAGTCGACGGTTCCTGGAAGAGCGTTTGTCGTGACTGGTCAACATGCGAGGAACCCAAACGAAGTGATCACGGGTAAGTTAATCATAAATTCATGTGAAGTTTATACCTTACTAGATACCGGTGCTACCCATTCATTTATTTTTCCTGCTTGTGCTCAACGTTTAAACTTGACTACGGAGAAATTAGACTTTGATTTATCTGTGGAGACTCCGTTAGGGGAAACTTTCATCACATCCACTGTTTATAAATCTTTTTTGATCCAAGTTGGCACCATCACCTTACCTGTTGACTTTATCTCTTTAAAGATACTTGCATTTGACGTGATTTTAGGAATTGATTGGTTAACTACTCATCATGCCAAAATTGATTATTTTCGTAAGGTGGTTAGTTTTCATATTCCTAATCAACCTGTTGTTCGAATTCAAGCAACAAATCCATTAAAATCAACCACTGTCATATCAAGTTATAAAGCCATTCGTTTATTGAAAAACGGATGTCAAGCTTTCTTAGCCCATGTTATGGATTTGAATAAAGACACGTCAAATTTGAATAATATTCCTGTTGTTAGTAACTTTCCTGACGTATTTCCTGAAGAACTTCTCGGTCTACCCCCAAAACGTGAAGTTGAATTCTTTATTGATCTTGAATCTGGTACAAAACTCACTTCTAAAATCTCATATCGAATGGCTCCTATTGAACTTCAGGAGTTAAAAACCTAACGGTAGAAGTTTGTACCCGAGCCTTTATCTGGTGACTTCCTTTGTGGAATGTACTGAAGCCAGACTCTCCGTAGGGGACGCCATATTCGTGCGGTAGTAAACTGATAGGTGTCATTGTGACGTACTATCCAAGTTTGGGATATAAGTCACAGTTGAGAGCAACCTAAGTCAGTAATCGAAATACGTAGCTTTCTGGTTATTATCGGAGATTCGTAAAAGGATTTTCTCGAATCGCTACTCCATTAACTCAACTGACTCGGAAGGATATCAAATTCATATGGAGCGAAGAATGCGAGAAGCGTTTCCAAGAGCTTAAGAGGAGGCTCATTTCGGCACATGTTCTGACAATACCATCTGGTTTGGATGGATTTGTAATCTACAGCGATGCTTCAGGCAAAGGGTTAGGATGTGTTCTCATGCAACGTGGGAAAGTCATAGCCTATGCCTCGCGACAACTTAAAGAATATGAGAGGAATTATCCTACTCATGATCTAGAGTTGGCAGCAGTCGTTTTCGCGCTAAAGATCTGGAGGCACTATCTATATGGGGAGAAAGTGGAGATATATTCAGACCATAAAAGCCTCAAATATTTCTTCACACAAAAAGAACTCAACATGCGGCAACGACGTTGGCTCGAAGATCATATGCAGGAACGAGTAAACGTGGTAGCTGACGCGTTGAGTAGAAGATCATATGCAGGAACGAGTGCGATGATGTCAAGTATACGCGTAGAACCAACTTTAATCGATAAAGTTAAAGTTGCTCAAGCTACAGACCCGGAGCTGATGCGTATGAAGAAGAAAGTGCAAGAAGGTGCTATTCCAGAAGCAAGAATCGATGAAGAAGGAATACTTCGAATCCACTCCAGACTTTGTGTTCCTAACGATTCTGATTTGAAGTACAAGATCATGATGGAGGCACACAATACACCATTTGCAATCCATCCTGGAAGTACTAAAATGTATCGTGATCTTCGACATACATTTTGGTGGAACAATATGAAGAGAGAGATTGCAAAGTTTATCTCGAGGTGTTTAACTTGTCAACGTGTAAAGGCGGAGCATCAAGTGCCAAAGGGTCCATTACAACCACTTAAGATTCTAAAATAGAAGTGGGAACATATTACCATGGATTTCGTTACGAGTCTTCCTACGGTTTCCCAAGGCATAAATGCTATTTGGGTGATTGTTGATAGATTAACCAAGTCTGCTCATTTCTTGCCGATACGGGAGACTTATTCCCTTGAACGTCTTGCTAGTATGTACGTGAATGAGATTGTAAGGTTGCATGGCATGCCAGTATCCATAGTTTCGGATCGTGACCCAAGATTCACTTCAAGATTTTGGGTTAGCTTGCAAAAAGCTATGAGCACAGATTTACGATTTAGTTCGGCATACCATCCTCAAATGGACGAACAATCAGAGAGGACTATTAAAACTATTGAAGATCTATTAAGACTTTGTGTCCTAGATTTCAAAGGGAGTTGGGATAAGTACCTACCATTGGTGGAATTCTCCTACAATAACAGTTATTAGGCAAGTATAGGTGTGGCTCCATTTGAAGTATTGTATGGACGAAAGTGCCGCTCTCCAGTATGTTGGGATTAGGTGGGAGAAGCAACGTTGTTGCGACCAGAGTTGGTACGAATGACTACAGAGAAGATCCAAATGATTCGATAACGTATACAAATGGCACAAGACCGACAAAAGAGTTATGCGGATCTTCATCGAAAGGACGTGAAATTTGATATTGCGGATCATATATTGTTGCAAGTTGCTCCATGGAAGGGAGTTACAAGATTCGGGAAGAGAGGAAAGCTCAATCCATGATTTATTGGTCCATTTCAGATTCTTGACCGAGTAGGAAATGTGGCCTATAGACTCGCGTTACCTCCAAGTATGTCTCGTGTTCATAATATTTTTCATATATATGTGCTTCGTAAATATGTGAAAGACCCGAACCACGTTATTGAGTTAGAACCGGACGAGATAGCCGAAGACTTAACGTACGAGGAGGTACCTGTCAAGATCTTGGATAGGAAGGAGCATGTCCTACGCACGAAGGTCATACCACAAGTTAAAGTTTTGTAGAGAAACCATGCTATTGAGGAAATGACCTGGGAGTTGGAAACAGAAATGAAAGCGAGGTATCCTCATCTTTTCGAAATACCAGGTACTTATGTCAATTTCGAGGACGAAATTTCATAAGGAGGGGAGGTTGTAAGACCCCAAATTATTAATAAATGAAATTTAATTTTCTCTATTTATTATTCTGAAATAATAAGGGTTGATTTGATTAATGTGGTTAGTTATGGGTAAAATACGCAAATATTTTAAATAAGTAAGTGGTTATAAAATATTCATTATTGACGGGGAATATTCGCTTGGTCGTGAAATATTCTTACTGTCGGAGAATATTCGTACGACGGCGCAGTCTTTTGTGGGCCCCATAACGGAAAGCGATTGGATGAAGAAAACGACAAAAATAAGTTATTTATAAATAACGGCGTAGTTGTTACCGTTAATACTGTTGGAATACCCGGTGGTTAAAACACGGTAATACGCGTTGTTGCACAGTAGCACACGGTATTGCACCAATTATTGATTCTTACGTAAGAAGGCACTACTCAATAATGGTTACAGTAATTACTGTTCAATATTTTATTTTATTGATTTAATAATTGCTACGTTGATATTTTATAATTGTCACTACGTAGTATTTTCCATTATCGGAGCAATAATTCATATTATCTGAATAATATTATTAGATAATATTATTGGCAATATCTAGAAAGTTCTGTCTAAGGAGAGGTTTGGTCATCTAATTGCGCGCCAGTAAGGAGAAATCCTTATTAGAAAGCCCCCTCTTTCCTGGGAACGGCCTGGTTGCCAGTACTGTGATTCTGTAATATTATTTGTGTATAATTAATTATTGATTTCTATGATGAGGAAAATATTGATTTTATGTGGATATAGATGGAGAAAATTTTTAATGTGACAATTGTTGAAAATTAATATTTTATCTTTTTCTGATAAAATAATTCATTTAAATATATTATTGGTGATATTTTTACAATGAATGTGGGATATATGAGTATATGAGGAGGAAGAGTATTTTTGTGACATTAAATGATTGACACATGTTTTGTGTATTGGTGGACACAATTCTTGACCGAAAATTTATTATTGACTGTAAAATCGCCCGTTTGTGGATTTCGGTTAATTTCTGTTTGGAATTTGGGAAAACTTTCTTCTGTAAACTTGTAGAGAATTGAATTTCCTATTAAAACTCGCGAGATTCGAATTTTCTGATAAAAGGGCTATTTATTATGAATTATTGAAGTTTTGAAGTTCTGAAATAATTGATTTTTGGAAGTTTTATTTATTATTTTGAAGAAAAATGTTTTTTGGCATTTAAGTGGGCTAACATGTGATATAAATGGGCTGAGATCAGATGTCTAGAGGTGAGCTAAGGAAAATTTGATAAATATATTATTATTATATTAAATTTTCTGCTTTGGTGTTCTAAGCATTTCCTATAAATAGGGTGATTAGGTTAGAATTGAAACTCTCACCAGAAACACAAGTTTCTCTCTATATCGAGCGTATTCTTGTGAGTATTTGATACTTTGAGTGTTGCTATACGGTGCAAGTTTCCTTCAGCACTATATCTAGTATTCCAGTCAAAAGTACCGTCTTTCCGAGGTAAGGGATGTTATTTTCTTCGTAAATGATATTATTTCTTCAATATCATTATGCCGAAATATTGGTTAGAAATTTTTATCAAATTTGGAACTTTTTCATGTCGGGGTTACTATTCATGAGTTACTATTCACGAGTTACTATTCACCGAAAAATGAAATTTTCTTCTTTTCGTCCAAAATATCTATTCTGGATACTAGCTTTGATTGTATCCATGTTTTGATCATTCTTAAATTTTACTCCACTATGATTATTTATGAGGTATTTTTGGACATGGAATAGCTGAAATACGAATCCTTAATATTTATTATTTTGTTTCATTGGATTCGTTTCCTTTAAAATATTTTTCATCATCTTCAGTCCTAAATGATGATATAATTGAATATCTTTGGCCTGTAGTGCAAAGATTAATGATTTCTGATGAATATCTTTGGCTCGTAGTGCAAAGATGAACAGGTGTTGAGATGAACATGACCAACTGATGAATATCTTTAGCCTGTAGATAATCGTAGATTTCATTCTCTACGTAACTCTTCTATGAATTATTATTTTTCGCTGCGAATATGGATTTAAAACTTGTTGTCTATTGTATTCTATTAGATTTTTCCCTGTTAAAGACTAACAATAATTTGTTTTATATTATCTTAGTCATAATGTTCTTTACTGGGCTAGTTGAGCTCACCCTTTTTCTTGTTGTTCTATTTTCTTCTCAGGAGGCGAGAATGTAGCGAGTACTAGTCGGGGTGTGAAATGATGGTTCAAGACAGTTGTTTTAGTAGTACTCACTATTTTGTAAAATAGTGTATCAATAAGTATAATAAGGACTTAATTGAGTATGAATACTGTCTAGATGACAATATTTATATTTAAACTCACAGTATATGTGTTATCGTATTTTGCACGTCAAAAATAAGTTGTTTATAAATAACGGCGTAGTTGTTACTGTTAATACTGTTGGAATACCCGGTGGTTAAAACACAGTAATACGCGTTGTTGCATAGTAGCACACGGTATTGCACCAATTATTGATTCTTACGTAAGAAGGCACTACTCAATAATTGTTACAGTAATTACTGTTCAATATCGTATTTTATTGATTCAATAATTGTTGCGTTGATATTTTATATTACTGTTGTTTTAATAATTGCCACTACACAGTATTTTCTATTATTGGAGCAGTAATTCATATTATCTGAATAATATTATTAGATAACATTATTGCCAATGTCTAGAAAGTTCTGTCTAAGGAGAGGTTTGGTCATCTAATTGCGCGCCAGTAAGGAGAGATCCTTATTGGAAAGCCCCCTCTTTCCTGGAAACTGTCTGGTTGTCAGTAATGTGATTCTGTAATATTATTTGTGAATAATTAATTATTAATTTATATGATGAGAAAAATATTGATATTATGTGGATATAGATGGAGAAAATTTTTTAAATGTGACAATTGTTGTAAATTTAATATTTTATCTTTTTCTGATAAAATAATTCATTTAAATATATTATTTTAATAATATATTAATGGTGATATTTTTATAATGAATGTAGGATATATGAATAAATGAGGAGGAAGAGTATTTTTGTTGGATTAAATATTTAACACATGTTTTGTGTATTGGTGGACATAATTCTTGACCGAAAATTTATTATAGACTGTAAAATCGTCCGTTTGTGGATTTCGGTCAATTTCTGTTTGGAATTTGGAAAAATTTTCTTCTGCAAAGTTGTAGAGAATTGAATTTCCTATAAAAAGTAACGAGACTCGAATTTTCTGACAAAAGGGCTATTTATTATGAATTGTTGAAGTTCTAAAGTTCTGAAATAATTGATTTTTGGAAGTTTTAATTATTATTTTAAAGAAAAACGTTTTTTGCAAATTAGTGGGCTCAACATGTGATAAGAATGGGCTGAATTCAGATCTTCTAAGGTGGGCTTGACAATTTTGTAAATATAATACTATTATATTCAATTTTCTGCTTTGGTGTTCTATGCATTTTCCTATAAATAGGGTGCTTAGGTTAGAATTAAAAATCACACCAGAAACTGAAATCTTCTCTCTTTTTCTCTCTCTATATTAGTGAGCGTATTCTTGTGAGTATTCTAATACTTTGAGTATTTCTATACGGTGCAAGTTCAAGTCATAGCCTATATCCGGTGTTTCAACTAGAAGTACTATTTTTACGAGGTAAGGGATGTTATTTTCTTCGTAAATGATATTATTTCTTTAATATCATTATGTCGAAATATTGGTTGAAAATTTTTATCAAATTTGAAACTTTTTCATGTCGGGGTTACTATTCACGAGTTACTATTCACCGAAAAATAAAATTTTCTTCTTTTTGTCCAAAATATCTATTCTGGATACTAGCTTTAATTGTATCCATATTTTGATCATTCTTGAATTTTACTCGACTATGATTGTTTATAAGGTATTTTTGGACATGAATAAACTGTAATACGAATCCCTAATATTTTGTTCTTTTGCTTCACTGGATTCGTTTTCTTTAAAATATTTTTCATCATCCTCGGTCTTAAATGATGATATAACTGAATATCTTTGGCCTGTAGTGCAAAGATGAATGATTTCTGATTAATATCTTTGGCCCGTAGTGCAAAGATGAATGATTTCTGATGAATATCTTTGGCCTGTAGTGCAAAGATGAACAGGTGTTGAGATGAACATGATCAACTGATGAATATCTTTGGCCTGTAGTGCAAAGATGACTATTTGATTCAAGATATTTATTGATGTTATAGGGATAAAATGTTGATGATGGAATTTTAAATTCATAGATAATCGTAGATTTCATTCTCTACGTAACTCTTCTATGAATTATTAATTTCCGCTGCGAATATTGATTTAAAACTTGTTGTCTATTGTATTCTATTAAATTTTTCCCTGTTGAAGACTAAGGATAATTTGTTGTATATTATCTTAGTTATAATATTCTTTACTGGGCTAGTTGAGCTCACCCTTTTCCTTGTTGTTCCATTTTTCTTCTAAGGAGGCGAGAATGTAGCGAGTACTAGTCGGGGTGTGGAATGATGGTTCAAGACAGTTATTTTAGTAGTCCTCACTATTTTATAAAATAGTGTATCAATAAGTATAATGAGGACTTAATTGAGTATGAATACTGTCTAGATGACAATATTTGTATTTAAACTCACAGTATATGTGTTGTCGTATTTTTGCACGACAAATGTATTAATAAAGTTGTAGTTGTTTCTGTACCATGTATTTGGCGACTCAAAATGGGTTGGGTGGAATGGACCTATTTTGGGGGCATCACAGTTGGTATCAGAGCTTTGGGATATGATCTCTGGCGGAGATCGGGGAATAGAACTAGAAGGGGTGAGACGAGTAAATCCGTCACTAGTGTTTCCTTCCTAAGCTTATTTGTTGGTCGATCATAATATAAGGATATTATGTGATATGTTAATTTGTTAAATTAACCCTTGTTTTATGGCAGTATTTGAGAATGTCGACTAAGAATGTTAACAGTGGAGTAAATGAGACGGTGGAGATGCCTATACTCACCAACAAGGAGAACGTTCAACAGACTGGCAATGTTCCTCATGTGAACAACACCACTGAGCAGACGATGAACGATGAGATGTTTAGAAGTTTTTTGCGATTCATGCAAAACCAGACGAAGGAGATTCCTATTCAAAATATAGGACGAAACAATGGCAACGCACAGCTGGTTACAGCCAAGCAGTTCAAAGAGTTGGGACCACCAGAATTCTGGGGAAAGCCGGATCCGATTAAGGCGGAGACGTGGGTCAAGCAAATTACCAAGATATTCGATGTCTTGGGATGCACGGAGGAACAGAAGGTTCCATTCGCCACCTTTATGTTCCGTGGCGAGGCAGACTACTGGTGGGAGTCTGTGAAGCGTACCCATCCAGCCACACTCAGCATGTCTTGGGAGACATTTTAGAAACTCTTCAATGAAAAATACTTTCTTGAAAGTATTCGCCATATGAAGGAGGTAGAGTTTATTAGACTGGAGCAGAATAACATGACGGTGTCCCAGTACGAGGCGAAATTTGCAGAGTTGTCCAGGTTTGCACCTCATTTGGTGGAGAATGAGGAACGTATGACGCGGATGTTTCTGAGAGGTTTGAAACCCGGCATACGTCAATATCTCATTTCTCACAAATTTTCTCTCTATTCAGATGTTGTCAACAGTGCTCAATTATTAGAGCGAGATAACGAGTATGGTCAATCAAGGGACCACAACCAGGATCATAACGGTGACAACAGTCATCAGAACAATGACAACCAGCGGAGAAAGAAGAATACGGACAAGAGCGGCAACCACTCTGGTGGTAATCATGGCCATGAGAATAGAAGAAGCGAGTCGGGAAGAGATTTTAAAAAGAGGAGATTCAACAATGACAATGTGAAGACGTCAGCACCAGCAGCAACTGGTTCCAAGGGATGAGAGCAACCACTGGTCATATGCTATAAGTGCGGAAAAGAAGGACATATCAGCCCAAACTGCCCACAACAGTTTAAGGTATGTTATAACTAAGAAAAGGAAGGACATAACACTCGAGATTGCACTGTAGCGAAACCAAGTCCAACGGGGGTGGTGACTCAAAAAGTTGTCCCAGAAAAGTCAAAGTCAACGGTTCTCGGAAGAGCATTTTTCGTGACTGGTCAGAATACGAGGAACCCGATTTAAAGATACTTGCTTTTGATGTGATTTTAGGAATTAATTGGTTAACTACTCATCATGCCAAAATTGATTGCTTTCGTAAGGTTGTTAGTTTTCATATTCCTAAGCAACCTGTTATTCGAATTCAAGCAACCAAACCACTGAAGTCAATCACTATCATATCAAGTCGTAAAGTCATTCGTTTATTGAAAATAGATGTCAAGCTTTCTAGCCATGTCATGGACTTCAATTCAAAAAAACGTCAGATTTGAATGATATTCTATTGTTAGTAAAATTTTGACGTATTTCCTGAAGAATTTCTTGGCTTACTCCCAGAGCGTGATATTGAATTTTGTATCGACTTTGAACCCGGTACAAAACCCATTTCTAAAATCTCATATCGAATGGCTCCTATTGAATTTCAGAGTTAAAAACCCAACATAAGAAGTTGAGAACCGAGCCTCTATCTGGTGACTTCCTTTGTGGAATGCATTGAAGCCAGACTCTCCGTAGAAGACGCCATATTCATATGGTAGTAAACTGATAGGTGCCATTGTGGCGTGATATCCAAGATTGGGATATGAGTCACAGTTGAGAGCAACCTAAGTCAGTAATCAAAATACGTAGCTTTCTGGTTATTATCGGAGATTCGTAAAAGGATTTTCTCGAATCGTTACTCCATTAACTCAGCTGACTCATAAAGATACAAACTTCGAATGGACTGAGGAATGCGAGAAGAGCTTCCAAGAATACAACATGTGACACCGACGTTGGCTCGAGCTGTTAAAAGATTTTGATCATACCATCCAATACCATCCTAGAAAAGCAAAACGTGGTAGCTGACGCATTGAGTAGAAGATCCATATGCAAGAACGAGTGCGTGATGTCAGGTATACACGTAGAATCAACTTAAAAATCGATAAAAGTTTAAAGTTGCTAAAGCCACAGACCCGGAGCTGATGCGTATGAAGAAGAAAGTATAAGAAGGTGTTATTCCGGAAGCAAGAATCGATGAAGAAGGAATACTTCGAGTCCACTCTAGACTTTGTGTTCCTAACGATTCTGATTTGAAGTACAAGATCATAATGGAAGCACACAATACACCATTTGCAATCCATCCTGAAAGTACCAAAATGTATCGTGATCTTCGACATACATTTTGGTGGAACAATCTGAAGAGTGAGATTGCAAAGTTTATCTCGAGGTGTTTAACTTGTCAACGTGTAAAGGCGGAACATCAAGTGCTAAAGGGTCCATTGCAACCACTTGAGATTCTGAAATGGAAGTGGGAACACATTACCATGGATTTCGTTACGGGTCTTCCTACGGTTTCTCAAGGCATAAATGCTATTTGGGTGATTGTTGATAGATTAACCAAGTCTGCTCATTTCTTGCCGATACGAGAGACGTATTCCCTTGAACGCCTTGCTAGTATGTATGTGAATGAGATTGTCAGGTTGCATGGCATGCCAGTATCCATAATTTCGGATCGTGATCCAAGATTCACTTCAAGATTTTGGGTTAGCTTGCAAAACGCTATAGGCACGGATTTACGATTTAGTTCAGCTTACCATCCTCAAACGGACGGACAATCAGAGAGGACTATTCAAACTCTTGAAGATCTATTAAGACTTTGTGTCCTAGATTTCAAAGGGAGTTGGGATAAGTACCTACCATTGGTGGAATTCTCCAACAATAACAGTTATCAGGCAAGTATAGGTGTGGCTCCATTTGAAGCATTGTATGGACGAAAGTGCCGCTCTCCAGTATGTTGGGTTGAGGTGGGAGAAGCAACGTTGTTGGGACTAGAGTTGGTATGAATGACTACAGAGAAGATCCAAACGATTCGACAACGTATACAAACGGCACAGGATCGACAAAAGAGTTATGCGGATCTTCATCGAAAGGATGTGGAATTTGATATTGCGGATCATGTATTGTTGCAAGTTGCTCCATGGAAGGGAGTTACAAGATTCGGGAAGAGAGGAAAGCTCAATCCACGATTTATTGGCCCATTTCAGATTCTTGACCGAGTAGGAAATGTGGCCTATAGACTCGCGTTACCTCCAAGCATGTCTCATGTTCATAAAGTTTTAACATATCTATGCTTCGTAAATATGTAAAAGACCCAAACCACGTTATTGAGTTAGAACCAGATGAGATAGTCGAAGACTTAACGTACGAAGAGGTACCTGTCAAGATCTTGGATAGGAAGGAGCATGTCCTACGCACGAAGGTCATACCACAAGTTAAAGTTTTGTGGAGGAACCATGCTATTGAAGAAATGACCTGGGAGTTGGAAACAGAAATGAAAGCGAGGTATCCTCATCTTTTCGAAACACCAGGTACATATGCCAATTTCGAGGACGAAATTTCCTAAGGAGGGGAGGTTGTAAGACCCCAACTTATTATAAATAAAATTAAATTTCTTTTATTTATTATTTTGAAATAGTAAGGGTTAATTTGATTAATGTGGTTAGTTATGGGTAAAATGTGCAAATATTTCAAATAAGCAGGTGGTTATAAAATATTCATTGTTGTCGGGAAATATTCATTTGGTCGTGGAATATTCTTCCTATCGGGGAATATTCGTACGACGGCGCAGCCTTTTGTGGGCCCCATAACAGAAAATGATTGGATGATGAAAACGAAAAAAAAAAAAAATGTTTATAAATAACGGCGTAGTTGTTACCGTTAATACTGTTGGAATACCCGGTGGTTAAAACACAGTAATACGCGTTGTTGCACAGTACGCACACAGTATTGCACCAATTATTGATTCTTACGTAAGAAGGCACTACTCAATAATGGTTACAGTAATTGCTGTTCAGTATTTTGTTTTATTGATTTCAATAATTGCTGCGTTGATATTTTATATTACTGTTGTTTCAATAATTGTCACTACGCAGTAATTTTCCATTATCGGATAATAATTCATATTATCTGAATAATATTATTAGATAACATTATTGGCAATGTCTAGAAAGTTCTGTCTAAGGAGAGGTTTGGTCATCTAATTGCGCGCCACTAAGGAGAAATCCTTATTGAAAAGCCCCCTCTTTCCTAGGAACTGTCCGGTTGCCAATACTGTGATTCTGTAATATTATTTGTGAATAATTAATTATTGATTTATATGATGAGAAAAATATTGATTTTATGTGGATATAGATAGAGAAAATTTTTAATGTGACAATTGTTGAAAATTAATATTTTATCTTTTTCTGATAAAAAAATTCATTTAAATATATTAATTTAATAATATATTGATGGTGATATTTCTACAATGAAATTGTGGATATATGAGTATATGAGGAGGAAGAGTATTTTTTGTGGCATTAAAAGATTAACACATGTTTGTGTGTTGGTGGTGGACACAATTCTGGACCGAAATTTATTATTGACTGTAAAATCGCCCGTTTGTGGATTTCGGTAAATTTTTGTTTGGAATTTGAAAAAACTTTCTTCTGCAAAGTTGTAGAGAATTGAATTTCCTATAAAAACGCGCGAGATTCGAATTTTCTGATAAAGGGCTATTTATTATGAATTATTGAAGTTCTGAAGTTCCGAAATAATTGATTTTTAGAAGTTTTAATTAATTATTATTAAAGAAAAATTTTTTAGCATTATAAGTGGGCTAACATGTGATATAAATGGGCTGAAATCAGATGTCTAGAGGTGGGCTAAGGAAATTTGATAAATATATTCATATTATATAAAATTTCTGCTTTGGTGTTCTAAGTTTTTCCTATAAATAGGTGCTTAGGTTAGAATTGAAAATCACACCAGAAACACAAGTTTATCTCTATTTCTCTCTCTATATCGAGCGTATTCTTGTGAGTATTTGATACTTTGAGTGTTGCTATATAAGCTATACGGTGCAAGTTTTTCTTCTTCAGCACTATATCTAGTATTCCCAGTCAGAAGTACCGTCTTTTCCGAGGTAAGGGATGTTATTTTCTTCTTAAAATGATATTATTTTCTTCAATATCATTATGCCAAAGTATTGATCTGAATTTTTTATCAAATTTAGAACTTTTCATGTCGGGGTTACTATTCACGAGTTACTATTCACCGAAAAATTAAATTTTCTTCTTTTCGTCCAAAATATCTATTCTGGATACTAGCTTTGATTGTATCCATGTTTTGATCATTCTTAAATTTATACTCCACTATGATTATTTATGAGGTATTTTTGGACATGGAATAGCTGAAATACGAATCCTTAATATTTATTATTTTGTTTCACTAGATATTCGTTTTCTTAAAAATATTTTTCATCATCCACCAGTCCTAAATGATGATATAATTGAATATCTTTGGCCTGTAGTGCAAAGATTGAATAATTTCAGATGATATCTTGGGCCCGTAGTGCAAAAATGAACAGGTGTTGAGATGAACATGACCAACTGATGAATATCTTTGGCCTGTAGTGCAAAGATGTACTATTTGATTCAAGATATTTATTGATTGATGTTACAGGGATAAAATTGTTGATGATAGACTTTTAAAATCATAGATAATCGTAATATTTCATTCTCTACGTAACTCTTCTATGAATTATTATTTTCCGCTGCGAATATTGATTAAAAACTTTGTTGTCTATTGTATTCTATTAGATTTTTCCTTGTTGAAGACTAAGGATAATTTGTTGTATATCATCTTAGTCATAATATTCTTTACTGGGCTAGTTGAGCTCACCATTTTCCTTGTTGTTCCATTTTCTTCTCTCAAGAGGCGAGAATGTAGCGAGTACTAGTCGGGGTGTGGAATGATGGTTCAAGACATTTGTTTTTAGTAGTCCTCACTATTTTGTAAAACAGTGAATCAATAAGTATAATGAGGACTTAATTGAGTATGAATATTGTCTAATGAACAATATTTGTATTTAAACTCACAGTATATGTGTTGTCGTATTTTGCACGACAATTGTAATAATAAAGTTGTAGTTATTTTCTGGTACCATGTATTTGGTGACTCAGAATGGGTTGGATGGATTGACCTATTTTGGGGGCGTCACAGTTGGTATCAGAGCTTAGGGATATGATCTCTGGCGGAGAATCGGGGAATAGAACTTAGGAGGGGAGAAACGAGTAAAATCTTTCGCTAGTGTGTCCTACCAAGCTTATCTGTTGGTCAGTTATAATATAGGGATATTATGTGATTTGTTAATTTGTGAAATTAATCCTTATTTTATGGCAGTATTTGAGAAAGTCTACTGAGAATGTTAACAGTGGAGTAAATGAAACCGTGGAGACGCCTAATTACTCACCAACGAGGAGAACGTGCAACAGGTTGGCAATGTTCCTCCTGTGAACAACACCAATGAGCAGATGATGAACGATGGGATGTTTAGAAGCTTTTTGCAGTTCATGCAAAATCAGATGAAGGAGACTCGTGTTCAAAATATAGTAGGAAATAATAACAATTCACGGTTTGTCACAGCCAAACAATTCAAGGAGTTAGGACCACCAGAATTTAAGGGAAAGCCGGATCCGATCATGGCGGAAACGTGGGTCAAGCAAATTACCAAGATATTTGATGTCTTGGGATGCACGAAGGAACAAAAGGTTCCATTCGCCACCTTTATGTTCCGTGGCGAGGCAGACTACTGGTGGGAGTCTGTGAAACGTACTCAACCTACCGCACTCAGCATGACTTGGGAACGTTTTCAGAAACTTTTCAACGAAAAATACTTTCCTGAAAGTATTCGCCATAAGGGGAGGTATAGTTTTATAGACTAGAACAAAACAACATGACGGTGTCCCAATAACGAGGCGAAGTTTCGCAGAGTTATCCAGGTTTCACCTCATTTGGTGGAGAATGAGGAACGTATGACGCGGATGTTCTGAGAGTTTTAAACCCGGCATACGTCAATATCTCATTTCTCATAAATTTTCTCTCCATTCAGATGTTGTCAACAGGCTCAATTATTAGAGCGAGATAATGAGTACGTCAATCGAGGGACCACAACCAGGAATCATAACGTGACAGCAGTCATCAGAACAACGATAACCATGGAGAAAGAAGAATACAGACAAGAACGGCAACCACTCTGGTGGTAATCGTGGCCATGAAAATAGAAGAAGCGAGTCGGTAGGAGATTTTAAAAAGAGGAGATTCAGCAATGATAATACGAAGACGTCAGCACCAGCAGCAACTGGTTCCAAGGGAGGATAACGACCACCGGTCATATGCTATAAATGTGAAAAAGAAGGACATATCAGCCCAAACTGCCCACAACAGTTTAAGGTATGTTATAAATGTGGAAAGGAAGGACATATCGCTCGAGATTGCACTGTAGCGAAACCAAGTCCAACTGGGGTGGTGACTCAAAAAGCTGTCCCAGAAAAGTCAAAGTCAACGGTTCCTGGAAGAGCGTTTGTCGTGACTGGTCAACATACGAGGAACCTAAACGAAGTTAGCACGGGTTAGTTAATTATAAATTCTTACGAAGTTTATACCTTACTAGATACCAGTGTTACCCATTCATTTATCTCTCCTGCTTATACTCAACGTTTAAACTTGACTCCGGAGAAAATTAGACTTTGACTTATCTATTGAAACTCCGTTAGGAGAAACTTTCGTTACATCCACTGTTTATAAATCTTGTTTGATCCAAGTTGGCACCATCACCTTACCTGTTGACCTTATCTCTTTAAAGATACTTGCATTTGACGTGATTTTAAGATTGATTGGTTTAACTACTCATCATGCCAAAATTGATTGTTTTCGTAAGGTGGTTAGTTTTCATATTCCTAATCAACCTGTTGTTCGAATTCCAAGCAATAAAGCCATTAAAACAATCACTGTCATATCAAGTCATAAAGCCATTCGTTTAATGAAAAACGGATGTCAAGCTTTCTTAGGATCCCATGTCATGGATTAAATAAAGACACGTCAAATTGAATAATATTCCTGTTGTTAGTAACTTTCCTGACGTATTTCCTAAAGAACTTCCCGGTCTAATACCCCCAGAACGTGAAGTTGAATTCTTTATTGATCTTGAACCTGGTACAAAGCCCATTTCTAAAACCCCATATCGAATGGCTCCTATTGAACTTCTGGAGTTAAAAGTACAACTACAAGAGTTGTTGGACAACGGTTTCATTCGTCCTAGTACATCTATTTGGGGTGCTCCTGTTTTATTTTGTAAAGAAAAAAGACGGGAGTATGCGACTTTGTATCGATTACCGGGAATTAAACCATGTCACCATCAAGAATAGGTTACCGCTACCTCGTATTGAAGACATGTTTGACCAGTTACAAGAGCACAATTCTTTTCAAAAATCGATCTTCGTTCTGGATATCATCAGCTGAAGGTTAAAACTGAGGTTATTC